>OV121092.1:28435263-28752763 GCA_921293015.1 Phorcus lineatus | reverse complement strand
TAAAGTCAATTTATAAAGTTTGGCACATTTCATTCCAACAACTACTCTGTGTCCCTTTAAGTGTCATGTTTCTTATGAAATTGTCTTTGTTAACTGTGATACGGTTTTTATAAAGCAAGTCAATTATTTCATACCCTTGTAAGGTATTGAATATGGAAAAGACGAAAGTCAACAAGTTTCGATGTAACAATTTAAGTTGTCAATTACGCTATAACGTCTCACGTACAAGAATATGATGACGAGGAAAACGGACAACAGTGTAATACCGTTTTTATAAAGGGAGACAACTTTAAACAGCTAACCATGGCTGTGAACACATTTAAATCAAATACAACATTACAACCAGATAATAATACATGGTTATAATTATGCATGTAATATTTTCTCCAGACAAATTAAAGATGGCCGGATTCAAACCAGACCTCATAGCCAGCTAACCACGGCGCTATTGATGTTGATAAATCTGTTATTACTTACATTGATGATCCAGTTGCATTCCTTGTTCGTTGCTGCTCCATTGGGATAAGAAGATGTAAATGTGGCTTGTGTGTTGCTGGAGTCAAGGTCAATTTTACTTCCGCAACCTGTGTCAAAGGTCAAATAATGAGTCAGTGAGAGATTTATTGTTTAGCGGCACTTAGGTAATGTCTCAGCCATTAGAGTCGTTCATCAAATATTGAGTAATCGTCAGTGTCAATTATTTCAAATTAATTAAATCAATTTTCATCAATTTTCAACTTTGTTATTTCCTTCAGTATAGCTGGTATTTTCAATTTGACAAAACAGTATCTCAAATTAAAAAATCGGAACGATTATGATACCATCAATAATAAAGTTTGGTATTTGCAACGTTGTTAAATTGTGTTCATATTTCATCACCCCAAAAATGTTATTTTCAAAACCAAAAGTTCGGAACTTAAAACTAGATAAATATTTCAAATTGTATCTGCGTGTTATCATCCTAATATAATGTTACTATCCGCAGAAATAGCTCAGTGTTCGCATAATTCTTTAAAAGTTATTCACATTTCATCATACGATTTTTATTACATCCTTAAAAAGACTCTTAATGCGCTGTGAACTTTAAACAATAATACCGTCAATAATACAAAGCTTATTCTTTGGTGTTTTTAACATTTAAAGGGAAATAATTATGGCAATCTCCATAAAAGGAAAATTGGAAAAAGGCAATGGCATGTTAAATGTTGAGTGTACCAATTACAAAAGGCTTATTCGAATTATTTAAAGTGTTACCTTTAAAATGGCCGCTTAAAAAATTCTTCCACCTCTAAGGTTATTTATGTTGAGAAAGGAGACTTAATACTAAATACGAAAAATATGAATGAATAAAAACAATGATAAATCGGTGCCATTGAAGCCAAAACAAGGTTTATCATTCAATTGGTGACATCCTATTGAATAATTCTTAACGTGGTAGTGCCACTTTATTATCCATTAATAACAATATTTGTTAAGTGGTACACAGACTTTATCCTCAAATATTAATGTTTATAACAAAGTGATACTATTATCACTTTTATCATCGAATAATATTGTAATACATAAAGTGGTAACCACACTTTATCATCAAAAATTGGTTATTATCAAAAGCCTTTTCACACTTTATCATCCAATATTAATGTTATTCGCAAAGTGGTGTTCACACTTTATCAACCAAAAATACTGTTATTAGTAAAGTGGTATTCACACTTTATCATCTAACATTGATGTTGTTAGTTAAGTGGTATTCACACTTTATCATCCAACATTGATGTTGTTATTAAAGTGGTATTCACATTTCATCATCCAACATTGATGTTGTTAGTAAAATGGTATTCACACTCTATCATCAAGTAACCTTGCCACACTTCATCATCGAATAAGATTCTTTATCGACCATTATCAATACCTTGGTATCTGTGTTATTCGGAAAATGATATTGATATCTAATAACCAAAAATATTACTTACTGTAATCAATAGCTTGATATTTGCATACACTAATCTAAAAATTGTATTCATGTTAAATCTACACTGCAAAAATGGCGTTTGGGTTTTAAACATGTTGCGTACGTGTTTTACTCAAAACATGTTGCGAAAAGTGTTTAAATGCTAAACACATAAATTATCATGTGTTGTATATCAAAACATGTTTCAAATATAAACACATTGCACTTTACTTCAAAAGTGGCGTTGCGATTTTAAACATGTTGCGTACATGTTCCACACATAACATGTTGCGAAATGTGTTTAAATGCTAAACACATCAAAACATGTTTCAAATAAAAACACATTGTACTAGCCACAAATTATTCTCGCATGAGTTAAGTATAAGAAAGCATGTAGTCGTGATAACATGTTGAATGCGTATACATGTTGCTATATTGTTTGCTTTGATATATAGTATATCCTTTTTCTGAATGTCACAAAAACACAATGTGATTATATCAGTATAGGAGTTACATTTATATCAAAGTTGACGACGACGATGATGATCATATTATTATTATTGTTTTTGTTGTCATTATTGTTATCATCATTATTATTACCACCCGAATAATCTACAGAATAAATTACCCTCTTGTTACCTGTTAAGGGTATAAAGAACTCCACTTCTATAAGTGTTATTGCGGATTATCACATAGATCCTGAACAGTATAAAATGATAATCTTCGCTGTTTTATGATAAATAAACAGTTGTTTTATTCGTTTGATAGATCCTGTTGACATTTGAAAACAGATGGCAATTTTAATATTATATTTGGTGTCACCCGTTTTCATGGTATTTCTATAAAGTTAATTTAAGACGATACAACACATACCACAACTTCAAATTGTTAATGTTTTTTTTTTTAAAAATCACAGACCGATAGTGTACATAAGCAATTAAATTAATATTGATATGTGTTTAAAATATTTACGTTGACATTGAATTATTTCATTTTCACAAATATTTTGCAAAGTATGTCTTTATTTATTTCTGGTAAAGTAAAGAAATCATTAGGCCGCTTAGAGTTTATTTATAGTATCAGACGAGCTTTTTGTCACCAAACACCTTGAATTTCATGTACTTTAAGATTTAAAATGAGCAAGCAAAGCAAACTGTTCAAATAACTTATTTTCCTTGCGCCGGTAAGTCTTACAAAATAGCAAAAAATGAATGACTTAACCATTCTATATATTCATATATTTATCAATCGAACTGGTATCTCATTTAAAAGTCAGGTGATTCACTATAAGAATAACAGGGGTTAACTGGAAAACATTTTCGCAAAAACATGTATATATGTTTTATATTAACAATAAATGTTAACCAAACAAGCACGAAATCTCAATGATTTTCAGAACAACTTGTCAATAAAATAAGCGTTAACCGACTGGGAGCGGAAAGGAGTTAGAGACAACAGACATCTTTGTAAATACCACGAAAACAGGTGACCCATGAAAAACAGGTTTCTTCGGTGTACTTTTAAACAATAAAAGTTTACTACTACTAGTTGAAATTTAACAAAAAATTGTTTTCAAGTTTCCCCCCAAAAATTGATTTGTTTAAGTATGTAAAAACTAGAAAAAACTTGTGTATGATAGAAAA
Source organism: Phorcus lineatus (assembly GCA_921293015.1). Classification (NCBI taxonomy): domain Eukaryota; kingdom Metazoa; phylum Mollusca; class Gastropoda; order Trochida; family Trochidae; genus Phorcus; species Phorcus lineatus. The sequence goes on along the minus strand of OV121092.1, from coordinate 28,749,172 downwards.
CAAAAGTAATTTTTCAGCTTCTCTTTGTTTCGAACCACTTGGGTTTAGAACAAAGGAATTCAGCGTTCAGTAAGAGTTACTTCCCCCTTAATTATATTATGATTGCGCGAAGCTGTTCCTTTGTTCGATACGTTTCTGTTATGTACACTGAAAACGGACAATACCACCAAACATTAGTGTTCAAAGTTTGAATGAAGATTCAACGGTCAGAGGTGTGCTTGAAATCCTTCGACAACTGAACTATTCAGACAAAGGAATCAACATTTTTCAAGGTAAGATTTGGCTCAATACACGTGACGTCACAAAATTACGATGCTATGACGAACTCAGATGATAATGAAAATAAAGGTTAAATGATAGTGTTTTGTCGACCTGACATACCATGAAGCAAATACATGTAACAAAACTTGTTCAAAACTACCATTCGAATATTACAGGCTTCTCTTACAAAAATATTGATATTTATAATTGTTGTATGGGTTAGATAAATCTTGTAAACAGCGTTATTGCGTCACTTAATCGAATGATTTATTATAAGTTGTATACTTTAAGCTATGAAAATTTCAATTAAATTTGTTAAATGTTTTACGCTGATCCATCAAAAACTTATTTCATGAAACTTATTTATGATACGGTAAAGGGATAGCAGCACGTTTTTTGAAAGAATTTTTTCTTCAAGTTTTCCAAGGAAACATTATTTAAGTCTATACCGAATGTATTGTCTCCGGACGGTCAAAACTTCTCGTTACACAACCCAAACATATGTAGTCCTAGAAAAATATTCAAGTATCATGAAATAATCAGTTGCGGCAATTTGTGTGAAATGAATGGAAATGGATTATCATAACTTAACAAACTATTGTATGTTGATTTAAAAATGATTCTTGGGATCAGAAAAAAACATTGTCTTGCAATTTGAAACATTTTATTTTGTTTTATTGAGATCACATCTTAAACAAAGTAGTTCATTCCATTTAGCATGTATAGTCAGTCATTGGAAATAATAAAAATAATGCTGATTAATTTATGAAGAAAGCACGAAATGATATGAAATCATGGAACTTTTTGTTAACTTGGTTTTTTAGAATGAAGATCTTGATGAACCATGCGACACCACCGAGGCTTATTTAGAAATGACCATGCTGACAAACTAGCCCTGACAGTCCGAAGAAACGGCAAAAAGGCCTTACCAAACATGATCTCAAAAGTTTATGTAAGTTATCGCTTGATGTTATATTAACAAAAATATAATTATTTAAGGTTGCGTTTGCAGATTCCATTTTTATGGGGTCATAACCAAAGCATTGGCAACAACTTTATATACTGATTGAATCGTATGCAGCTTTGGAATATTATATTAAACTTCCATTTTTGTGTGGCAAAGTTATTAGCAAACTTGCTACCAAAAAAGCCTCAGATTATTAAATTTTTGATCAACTGCTGCTGTCATTATTACATTTGATAGCACAAGACTAGACACTTTGATGAGATTCCTTATTTGAAGTTCTTCACTTAAATTCAGTAAAACAGTTAGTCTAGCATTTCTCACTTTTCTTTTTAGTTGAAGAATGATGACCTGACCAGCTGCCACAAGGAAGCACCCTGACTACTGGTTATCGCCAACAAGTTCCTCACCTATTTTGACCATCATGTAATCAAGTACAACCACTAGCTCTAAAGATTTTTGCTGTCGCTTCCCATCTGTAATTTGTTTAATTTTGAGAAGTCTTGATCAGGTCAAATTTGGCCATAAAACAAATAAATATTGTCAACCTATCAATGTGTTATCTTTTCATTTATCCTTTGTTTTTTTTAGCATATTTTCGCATTTGCAAGTTAATTCATATGGTATTGCATAATTTTTTTAAACCAACTTTAGAATCCTTTTTGATACAAAATCACATTTTATATTATTCCTAAAATTATCGGTTATCAGTTATTGACTTCATGTATTGAAGGTGTTAAAAGAGGTTATTTCATCAAAATGTATAAATATTCTTTCTATCATATGGTGAGGTGCTAGAAGGTTGTTAATGAACTAAAGAAAAACTTGAAAAACTGATATTCATTTCAATGCCGTTTGTGATTGTTGTCTGTTTGCTAAAGGGTACATTTCTTTTTTGTTTCAAGTCTTGAATATCTTAGAAACTATTTAGTTTAATAGTTTACAACACGGTTAATACCAAAACACTTGTCACAACATGTTTAAAATTAAAACACTTGTGACAACATGTTTAATACCAGAACACTTTTTACAATATGTTTAATACCAAAACACTTTTCACAACATGTTTAATATCAAAACACTTTTCACAACATGTTTAAAATCAAAACACTTACACAACATGTTTAAAATCAAAACACTTTCTACAACATGTTCTAACCCAAAACGTGTTTTGATATTAAACACTTTAAGGAATGTGTTTTGGATTTAAACATGTTTTGAAAATCCATGTGTTTAAAAAACAGGACAAGATATGTGTTTGGGTTTGTGTTTAATATCAAAACACCATTTTTGCAGTGTACATTGATGTAACTTACTGCAATCGATAGCTTGATATTTGCATTACTCTGAAAATGGTTTTCATAATTTATCTATGTTGAGGTTACTTACCGTAATCGATAGCTTGGTATTTGCAGTATTTGAGTGTCAGTTTGTTGTCAGCCCCTTCATCAAAATCTGGTTTGGCTTCGGACGCAGTGACATAAGTTACTGTGTGAGCTGCGGGTTGATCGAAGACTATTTCCTCCTGTGTCACAGTCATACCTGCAAAATAAGAGTGGTGATCATGACGTCAGAGACAAGTTGTCATAGCAACGATCTTTGAAGATCAGTTTGAAAGTCAATCAGAAAGCTTTTGTCGTGTTGTTAATTTTGAGGGTGTTAAGTAGATAATATGATAAAACTGGATTTACATCATATTAAACGCTAAATGCTACTAACATGTGAAATAAGTGAAACGCTGATGAAAAAGGCATGAAAACCGGAGTCAAATCAACGTGTATGAGAGGGGAACATCATCAAAACTCAAACACCTGATTTACGGGCCGAAGCACAAGTCTTTACATTTGTCATTTGAATATTTATTTAAAACTTAATTTATAAACATATTTTTGATAATTACAATAAATAAAGGAAACATAAGTACAACCAAATAAAGTTAAGGTTATGCTTATTAATCGTTTAACCAAAATATAAGAAGGATAACTGCTTTCAATACCCCATACCCTATATGCCTCGGCCCCACAGGCCTCGGATCCAAGGTAGGAAAGATTTCAGCATTTATATACTTAATAATTCAAAAGGGGATATTTAAACTTATTTTCACCTTCAACAGGTGTGCATGACTCGCCGTCCACCTTGAAAAGCGTGAAATCATCTGCAGTTGGGAGAGCGAGTTTATTGTAGGAAAACCCGTCCCGACGACAACAGAACTCTAGGGTAGAGCTGGCAGTGTTGAATGTGCCTTTCGGGAAATTAGCCTGGTCGGTATATTTGGAGCTCCCGGAGTAGGATTGTTCCTGGATCGTTACACTGGCTGCGTGGAATCCTGGCAACGGCAATGGATTGAATATAACACATTTATGTTTCGAATTATATAGAAAGCAATGATAATAGTAATATTCAAGGAATGCCTAAAGTTGGAATGGAAGAATTGATCAGATTCGTCTGTCAGGGAATTATTTAAGAAAATTTCGTCAAAGGACATTTATGTTTCGAATTATATAGAAAGCAATGATAAAAGTAATAATCAAGGAATGCCTAAAGTCGGAATGTGGCAAGGGAGAATAGATCATATTCGTCTGTCAAAGAAAATTACTTCGAGGGAAATTTATTTTTCGAATTATATGAAAAGTAATATTTAATGAAAATACGTGATTATTTAATTGTCAAACTGAATTTAATCGTAATGGCTATTAACAAATAGTTGTGGGTCTGTTCTTAGAAGATTAGTGGGAGAATCAGGCAATACATGTTGTAGCCATGGCTTCGTGCAAGCCTGTTTATAACAAAGGGTGGGTTTTGATAAATTCGCCTGTGCAACTCTAAAAGTATACTTAATCAAAAACATGATTGATCTTACTATCGTTTCGCTTTTTAGTATTGTTGCTGTGTACAACAAACGAAAATTAAGTTTAATTTCAAAGCTTAACGGATGTGACCACAATTTTCGTTAGGTTAACAATTTTCGTTAGGATAACAATTTTCGTTCAGATAACAATTTCGTTAAGATAACGGATTTGAACACATTAGCACTGAACATAACGGATTTGAACACAAATCGCCAACTTCAAACTTATTGAACAAGGGAGATGGGATTCGTTCTAATCTCGAGCAAGTAATTTGAAAAAAAACACCACAAAGGAGAATGAAAACCTCTGTCCTTGTATATTATCAACTACTCTTTGCAAATCTTTGTACATGCATTCTCTTCCTACAAATGTAGCACCGTAATAAATTCCTACACTACTTTTGTTCTAATACGAGCCTATCTCGAGCTTCCGGCATGTTCCCCTACAGGGTAGATATTGCAACATGAAACCTTACAATATTTCAGCCAATGAAAACACGGCATACATGGATAACATATGTGTCTTCACACACGCCTCGAACATGATGCAGTTACTTAATAAGCGAATGTGCTCTATGAAGACGACTCAAAGGGCAAAGTGTATAAACGAATTAAGTTAAGCTTTCCGAAAGCATACGGAAATATCTGAGGCGTCCTAATGGTAAATTTTGAAACGGCGTCACTGCTTCCACAACTAACTTGTATTGAATTAAATCAGATTTCTGCATTTCTAGACCGAGAAAAGCTTGTATTAGGAAAGAGGTTGTATAGGAATGTATTACAGAGCTTCCTCTGAGAGAATGCTGTACATAATATTATATAATTACCTGAAGGACAGCTGCTATCAACCCTCAAGAAACAATAATTTCCTGGATCCTCAAGACTAGCTGTTCCACTGGACTTGGTACAGAAGTGGAGCTCCATCTCTGACGCCGTCTGACTTCCGGCTAGTGAGTTTGGAGCTGGGAACTCATTTTCGCCATCACCCTGCATGCGGAGCACGGAGCTCACGAACGAGGCTGGACATCCATCAGACAGTTTGAGGGTAGCAATAGCAAATGGCCATTGGGCAGACGCTAAAATAGACCAATTTGATTATTTTAATTAACACCATATTGTAGTAAATGTGGTTTTGAGAAGAATGTCGTGGAAATCTTATGAGTTCGAACTTTCTAAAATGCAAACAAACCACCTATAAGTCTGAATATCTGTAAGTCAGTCATTTTTTCCTTTTTGATCTGCAACTATGTTTACTGATCTAAATGAGGTAAAGACAGGAGCATTACGATGCAACAAAATATTAGGTAATTCCAGTGTATACAGGCTTCGCTGCAACACATAGGGCAACTGGTTTTGCGGGCTTTCTCCTTGCTATGCTATAGGCTGCCGTGATATGTGTTAATTACGTGGAAAGTGGCGTTTGATAGCCTGAACGTTGAGTTTGTTGCAAGAGGGTTGCATACAATTTCATTATTGCCGTTGCAAATGTCGTTATCGTCATCGCCATCATTATCGTTATTATCATAATGTTTGTCATTGTCGTTATTCTTATCATAATAATCGCCATTAAACTAATTTTCATCATTAAATTAACCATCGTCGTCGTTATCATCATGATCAATATCATTTTCAAAATATCATTCTCAACGTTATCCCTGTCACTGTTGGCATCTTCATCATTTATGTCGACGTCATCATCATAATCATCGTTGTCATAATCATCGCCATCATCGTCATTGTCGTTGTCATTTGCATCATTATTATCATCGCTAAAATCATCATTATCATGATCATCATCGTTATCACCATATCACATCATTGATCATAATCAATATAAGCATTATCAACATCATCTCGTCACTCTGGATATCGTCGTTGTCATTGACGTCGACGCCGTTGGTGTTATCATCAAAACTTACGGGTAGAGCTGCGGGGTTCTTGGCAGTTGGTGGAGGGGTCGAGTCCCCGGGGACACACTGTTGTACATGTTCCAGTGGCGTTGGCCTGATAACCTTCGTTGCAGATGCCGGTTTGGTCACACGACGATGTGCCTGAAATTGTAACGACCAACCCCATACAATAGGAGACTAAATGATAATAATGTAATGTGGATATCTATATGGCGCTGTTTTCAACATGTTTGAGGCGCTACCTGTATTATCACCCTGGTCCAACCAAAGCTTACACATATATTAGTCGCTCGAAGGTCACTAACAACAAACTGCTTTGAAATGTTCCACCCTGTAATGGACAAATTGATTTGCGTGAACATTTTGACCATATTTAACGTCCAAAAAACATGCCACAGTGCATTGTAAACTTTCATTTCCGGTTTCGTGGTTTATTTACTTACCGCAACATCCATTTGCAATGTTCATCTCTTTGAAGAAGTTGTCAAGCGATTCATAGGTTATAGCAGGGACATTTGGAATTAGGAAGGTGTGGGAGGGCCAACCATATTCATCATAAAACTGGAAAATAAAATATTTTAGGCGTCAGTTTGTTCATGAAATGTAAATGTAACTCTCAAGGGAAGGTTCTGAAAACGATATGATGTCAAGCTTGAATAGCAAGTAACAAGCCAGTTGACATCAGTTTATATCACTATACATTTTTATTAATCTTTTAATAGTAATAGTAGTAATGGTGGTAGTAGTAGTAGTAGTAGTAGTAGTAGTAGTAGTAGTAGTAGTAGTAGTAGTAGTAGTAGTAGTAGCAATAGTAGTAGTAAAAATAGTTTTAATAGTAGCTGTAGAAAAAAGTAGTAATAACAATAATAGTTGTAATAGTAGGAGGGTAATTAGTAGCAGTATAGTAGTAGAAATAATAATAATGATAGTTGTAATAGTAGTATTATATAGTAGAAAGTATTAGAAATGATTATGAAAACATGAAAACTCACATAAGGGTCAAACTGCATGGGCGAGGCCGGAGAAATGTCACATTGCCGGTAGGAATCTTGTTTTGACGCAGTCTCCAGTTCCCAGTTTGACTGGTAGTCTGAGATAGAATATGATAAGAGAATACCAAACGAATTACCGTGTTAAAAAAATTATGAAACATGTTAATGGTTGTTATTCTACATATTTATGAGCTTGATATAAATCGTGATAGAAATTGTGTCTTTAAGAATTTCTTTGAGCGTTTCCATTGTTAAAATAATGTTTTCAGGGTATAATCTTTAAACATTAACGCTTAGTACATTAAACAAAGGATCTTAAACATTCACCTTCTGAGGCATAAAGTTATCACCAATGATCTGTTTATGTAAGTTTTCAACAGAAAATATGAGTTATTTGGGGTTTATCAAATAAAACAGCTTAGCACTTATTGTTCAATATATTTCACATTCTTTTGTTATCACAGGGTTTTAATGGTTTTGTAGAATTCTAAATTTTGAGATAAGAACTGCTTAAAAAGCCGAGTTACTAGACATTTTCATAAATGATCTTGGTCCGGGAACTTCCCTTACATTTTGTCTAAGGAGACTCCACAGACTGCGTAATGAGAAATTGTTGAGGGCAATTTCTCAGGTATTGTTGTATTTTGTAGGCAAGAATACGTAGCTAAACCATACTCACAATTTCCGATGTTGTCGGAGGAAAGATACAGAAGCTCGTCTCGTTTGAATCGCCGTCCATCATGGGCCAAGCCCAACAGATGTCCGAATTCATGAAGGTATATAATCTAAAACCAAAAGAATGTTCATCAAACCATATGATTAAATAAAACGTCCAACGAACAAGATATGTTAAAGAGAATTGGTCATAAATATGAAACCTTTGCGTTTTGTATTGCTTCTTCTCTTCTCTTATTGCGTGTATCTTTTTAAAGGGGCAGTGTCGGGGTTAATTTGATAGAGTTATTTCTTCAAACCATCATTAAACAACAGTGTATGCCTAATGTATTGTCTTCCATCATTAAACAACAGTGTATGCCAAATGTATTGTCTTCCATCATTAAACAACAGTGTATGTCAAATGTATTGTCTTCCATCATTAAACAACAGTGTATGCCAAATGTATTGTCTTCCATCATTAAACAACAGTGTATGCCAAATGTATTGTCTTCCATCATTAAACAACAGTGTATGCCAAATGTATTGTCTTCCATCATTAAACAACAGTGTATGCCAAATGTATTGTCTTAAGAGGGTCAAAACATATCTTTACTCAAACCGACCATACGTGGTCGTAGACGTGATAATCAAGTATAAAGCAAAAGGTACTTGCGGCCATTTTTGAGTGAACAACTTTCAAAAGAAAACTAAAATTTCGTTTCCATGTGATCAATTTATCCATCTCAGAAAAAACTTGATACTGCTCCTTAAAAAAACATATTCAAAGGTCGTTTTCCCACCTTCGTTGTACAAGCTGATATTTTGTTCGGGCCAGATGATTTATAGCCATTTTGAGATACGCGGCATCTGAAATGTAAATTAATAATAATATAATATAATATATATATATATATATATATATATATATATATATATATATATATATATATATATATATATATATATGAAAAGTTGAATTGGTTCAAACGCAAGGTCACGTATAGATTAAATATAACATACTTCACATAGTCGTTTGAAGAATCATTTTAATCCTTTAGTGAGGGTCTATAGGTGTCAATGAAGGACTCTTCAAGTCGTAAAAGTGCATTTGAGACACTGCCCATGTTAGATTTATGAAACAATTTATAGAAAGGAAATATTTTGAAATCACCATTTGCACAAGTGGAGAGATGTTTATTTACAAATAAACAGCGGTATCAGCTATCGTTATTGTGTTGTCTGTGTAAGGTTACCCTATTTCTAAGGCATTAGTTTTACCAATATAGAATTTTTTACACTTATTGCATAAATGACATTTTTTGAATTGCAATCGAAATTAGATTTTATTTCAAATGTTTTGCCATTGTCAAATGTGAAAGACGAGCCTTCTAATAAATGGGGACATGTGCCACATCTTTTATTTGAACATTTGGCAACTGTAGGTCTTTCTGTTGGGTTTTGAATACCATCATATTTAGCCCTTGTTAAGATGTGTTTACGATTTTTTGGCTGTCTTTTGCTTTTAATGATTTTATTTCTTTTCAACATTTGGCCTAACCTCTTGTCTTGACTAAGCATAGGTAAATTCCGATGTATAACAGGGAATAATTCCGCATTGTTTTTATTATGTGTTGTCACGAAAGCGATTGTGTTTTGGTCCTCATTTATTTTATCTTTAGGAGTACGTAACTCTTCAAGAGTGAGTACCTGTGCTTTATTTATTCCATCTTTGATAAGAGGTTCTGGATAGCCTCGCTGCAATAGTGACAATTTTAGTTCTTGAAGAGTCCTTCATTGACACCTATAAACCCTCACTAAAGGATTAAAATGATTCTTCAAACGACTATGTGAAGTATGTTATATTTAATCTATATATATATATATATATATATATATATATATATATATATATATATATATATATATACACACACACACACATACACACACAAAATGAATATCCCTATTCAAAATCTAAATATATTGATTATGTCCTCATGCAGACACGATTACCCAGTAACATAGGACCTTAGAATACTTCAGCAAAACGTAAATAAAAGTGATTTTTCTGCGAACATTTTTAATGTGTTTATCTGCCTTGTACAGAGTTTATTGAAATGTTTCTCATGGTCTTGCTCAGGAAATTACCCATTTTCATTGAGATCGAGGGAGTGAAGAATCACAAGGATTGATGGCCCGCGTTTCTAAGCTCACCCCTTAGTAGCGTAATTAATATCATACTTGACTGAGGCATCCTTAGAATTCAAGGGTTAAGAGCACGACAACGCCAACATCGGAGAGCTCAATAAGCTAATTAAACATCACCGCCACCGGCTGAGGCGCTCTAAACACTTCAACTTACCCAGTGTGAGTGTCAAACAAGGCATATCCGACGGAAGGATCGGAGCCATCTGGATGGGCACTCGTTTGATTAGTTTTCTCGTGAAATCGGAGGCAGGTGTGTTTCTCAATCATTCTCATCACGCCCCTGTACTTGATTTTAAATTTCTCAGCTGAAACATAAAATATGTTTTCATGAAAAAGTATACGACAAATCGTATATATGATGTAACAATAAGTCGTATACTACCAATCGTACATAAATTGTAACAATAAGTCGTATACGACAAATCGTAAATAAAATGTAACAATAAGTCGTATACGACCAATCGTACATAGATTGTACCAATAAGTCGTATACGACCAATCGTAAATAAAATGTAACAATAAGTCGTATACGACCAATCGTAAATAAAATGTAACAATAAGTCGTATACGACCAATCGTATGTAAAATGTAACAACAAGTCGCATGCGACGAGTTGTACATTGTAGTCGAACATGACACATGGCGAGGACATATTATTAAGAATTAAACTAACTTACATATCGTACTATCGAAAAAGAAGGGCACATGGTGACCAGGCCAGGGTTTCTCGATGTAGCTTCTCTTTTGTCTTGAAAGCGCCTGAAAAGAAAAATTGTTAATTGGTAGATCGTAGGAATTACGAAATTGTCATGAATAATAATAGAGACACGTCCCAAACACGTCCCAAACAATAAAAATCCAAATAGCTATAGAATTGAATGGATCTAGTAAACTACTTCAAAGGAGGGTCCTATCGGGGTATTTGTTTGTCGATACATGACTTATCAATACTTCATTACAACATAATCAAGTTGAATTATGTAAATGACGGTAAATGTTTTGTTGATTTAGATTTTAAAACTAGAAATTAGAGCGCCCGCTTGGTCAAATAAAACAAGAACGAGAAGTGACGCTCTTCATCGGTGTTTCGAGTGTGAAAAGCTTAGGTACAACATTACAAGGTACTGCTGATTTGCCTTATTACAAATCATTTGTAAATGTGTGGATATTCTAACCATAAATATAGTTTATTTTTATAATGTTGTAAAATTAGTGAAAGTACAGCGCCTTTTCTCAAGTCCTTTTCCTCAAAACAAAATGGCGGACTGGATGCCGATAGGTGAGGATGTTAAAAAATAAATGCATGTCTCCCGAGACACGCTTAGAAACGGATCTCAAGATAGTCATACGTTTGAAGTTTTAGTGCACGTTGTTGAAAAGGTGTACACAATTCTTGACACATTGAAGTTCAGCCTAATACTACCTAGAATATTAAATTCATGGGCCTTGACTCATGGTATGGTCTATGGAACGGGACGCGGGTCATTCATCACATACATATTCCTTGATTTTGGGGTGATTAATTGCTGTAATCAATTTTGTCATGTTGAGAAAATCTAAGTTTTCTATCTATCCCATACACAGGCCCTCGGATCATTATCAAAAAAAACAACAACAAAAAATCTAAATCAATTGTGATCCCATATTGTGACAGCGCTTTACCACTTACCTTGTGAGTGTCTGCGGCTGCTAAAGCACCAACACACACCAATACAAGAATCGATAATTTCGTCATCTGAAAAGATAATTTGAATATAAAGTATACCCCCTCTTATATCCGACGTTCTATTTAAACAAACAGATTATTTGTCTCGACTTAGACTCTATATATCATCAATTACTCATTTTGTTCATCCAATTGGTGACATATTTTCAATGATTATGTGCGCATGTGCACATTTCACTTTTGCCTAGCGGCGATTGTTTCAGCAAGTTAACGTATTTCGTCATCTGTGACGTCATAAAACCATAGTTCGGGACGTGACTGTAAGGGGCCGTCGCAGGGGAAGAAGGTCGTTTTCTGTATATTTTCACACGATTTAGATTTAATAGAAACGGTAATAGAAAGCTCTCGCTCGGGTAAAACAAAACTTCACACTCGTTTCGTAAAAGTTATATGATAGACTTCCTCGGGTAGTAATCTCTGTTTACAAAACTTTTTTCTCTGACACTCATAACCGGTTACCAACTACATCTAAGTGCATATTTGCTCCCTAGATGCATGAACCTGTTTAAATCGTTTATCTCCGTATAACGGCCACCTGCTCGATGCGGCATTGCCAAATCAAAAGGATTTTACTGAGTATTTAACTGTATTCCGGCTGTCTGTTTGAGTCTACAGAAGTATGACTGTAATTGAAAACTATATAAACACTGTTTGAAAACCCCTGTCACCCCTCGTTACGTTAAAATGGAATAATTCCTGGTTGTTGACAAAATACTTCATAACACCATAAATATATGGAAATAAATACTAGTATTTCAAATTGAATATTACAAAACGTTCTGTCTCATGGGTCTAGAGTTATCTTTTGATCTCAACAATTTACATATTTAAAAACTTACAATTAAGTTAACTACCAATGTTAACAATGAAATGCATTAAGAATTTAATAACAAATACATACCTTATACGATATTTCGCAAGCGAATGAATAGGAGTGTCATTGGTATAAAAGGGCAGCATTATATACGTAACGTATGTTTTCCATTTAAAGTGAATATTGATAAATATCTAAATGTCCCATAGCTTTAGGCCATGATCATTATAGTAACAATCGTCACGACATAAAAAAAGTGGCTTGGCTACTTGAAAAATATTACATTTTCAATGCATAGATTAAAAAATATTCGGTGCCAGGTGGAAAGAAAGGGGAGTTGATATGAAATATTAATATATTATTAAATATACGAAATATTGTATCTTATGATGATATATGTAAATGTATATTGAAATACTTCTTCTAGAATGCTGGTGTTATGGATCACTACAATGTTTTATCACAAGATTATGTGTTATTGACATTATGTCAAAAAATAACATTTGAAAAAAAAAATGATATGTGTATGTTAAAAAGACGAGTCCACATCGGGATTCGAACCTAGTATTCAGTGTTCAGGGTCGTTAAACAGAATTGTCTTTGATACATCCGTTCACACTTCACGCTGAGTGTGCAGGTTCGAATCCCAATGCAGATTCTTCGAAATTAACAAAAATGTCTTTTTGCGATAATAAAGAGTACATAATCCAAATCTTACTTCACGATAGCAACGAGTATCAAATGGAATAATGAAGGAAAATTATGTTAAGTTTTAATCACGGTGACGGGCGTTGACAAACTGTTTCAACGATTGAGACTTATTGCACCGATGTGCATACATAATGTTATCATAACCATAAACAGTAATGAATTGCACAATATATATATATATGCAATATAGTAATATACTGCAGCTGTCTCAGGTCCATCGCTGCACTTGTTTAATTTGTTTATATGTTAACAGATTTACATGATTTCCAGTCTAAGATGTAATTCTTTGCGCCTAGTCATGATTTAACCAACAAAACTGGGCAAGTTTGATTAAAGACTTATTGATAATTATTTCTCTTCTATTGTCTTCTATCCATAAACTCTTTATCGTCATTCCTTCAATTAATTGAACGTTGCCAACTATCTACTAGTATGTTCCATCTACCTTTTAAATATCATCAATTTCTTAAATACTGTCTGGCTTTCAATCATATGCTTAATACCTTATATCTATGTGTACATTCAGGTGAGGTGATTTACTTATATCGCGGTTGCTAGTGTTATAGCGGGGAGAAAGCCGGTAACACAAGGCTTGTGGTAAAACCTGCGAGAATTGGCTGGAACTAGTGAACTATAGGTGGTACTGCGCTGAAGTATGTGAAGCATTGCACCCAAACCTACTACGTGTAGAACCGTTCTGTACTGCAAATAATTTGCCGAGCCGCTGGCGGAATTCAAACCCGAACGCGCTAACCACTGCGCTACCCTGCCCCTGTTAGTTACAACGACAGTCCTCTTATATGATATTCAGTCATCTGAAACCTAAACATATTTCCCATAACTTCAGGGATTTAAAACATTACTTCCCAACAAAAATTACGCTTGAGATCTTAAAAGTCAAGATTACTATTATTTTTCGCGAAGCAAAAAAAAAGGATACATGGGAATTTTGAAGAATCAAACAATGTACAGGCTTGTTGTATAAAAGAGGTCATTTACTTTAATACCAGTTGAATCAAATATTATCTATTACTCCTTTTCATGTAGACTAAAATTTAGTCTATGAAAAATTTTAATAATTTACTGTTCCTTCATCCATAATATTTTTTTTCTTTGGTCTCCTAATTTCATATGTGTATTCAGTAAATCTAGACTTGCTGAATGTGGACCTAGACTGTATAAACGGCTCCTTTATATACACAGTCATGAAGCAGGACTACTTTTTATGTATCTTTGGCTTTAAAAACACATCGTATCGTATCGTAGTCGAAACGTTTTCCATGAATAAAGAAGTCGTTTATCAATAAAAAATGATCGGCTTCATTCTTTAACAGAAATGCCATATAAGAAATAATATATCCGATTTTGGCTCAATGTAAATGTGTCATTTAAATCTTAAAATCATTTTGATGACAAGTAGGTAATATAGAAGGTAACAAACAATACAAAAGAAATTGAAATCGACAATTCTATACTAGGTTAAAATGCGATGGTGTGACCTAATATGAAAACTGTTTATCTAATTTTATTCATTCAGAGAAAAACTTATTCAAATTATGTGTTAACACGTGTTCAGTCTGATTAGGTTATTTTGAAGATAATGCCAGCATAAATGAATTTCAGTTTGTAAATCTAATCATTCGTATAACGGAATAATTGTTGGATGTTAAATTATATCGATTATCAAGTTTGTTTTTAGCAAATTTGAATTCATTTGAATCTACAAAGTCATACCGGCCTTATCAAACCTTTTTATCTTCATTTATTTATACATATTGGAAATTATTAGTTGTGATTAAATGTCTGCAAACAAGATTTTTTGGAGTTCTCCCTTAGGTAATTCATTCTTAAAACGTAAACTTTGAGTTTGTAATTGATGGGTAAGGGAACTAGTTTTGCGCTCAAATTGGATAATTAAGGGCGTTCATTTTAGCTTTCTATCGATGCAACTAATTACTTATCATTCTTTACAACTGACCTGACATCTATAAAGAACGTTATTTCCCTACAGAATATAACAATTCTACTGTCATTTTTGCAAAAAAAATTGGTGGGTGTGGGTGTGTGTGTGTGGGGGGGGGGGGGGGGGGGGGGGGGATTCAGTAGGAATGGAGGCAATTTCTGAATATCTAATAAGTGTACTTTAGATCATTTCATATACACAGTATAAGTAAAGCTGTAATATATACATAGTGTAAGTAAAGCTGTAGTAATCATAGCGGTTTTGGAAATAAAATTTTAGTATTGCCGTTATAGTATTTCATGCGGATTTCATGCAACGTTGCATTAATTTTTCCGGTCTGTTTGAATCGACTTCAAAATCTGCAGCTGCATATGCAGATATTTTCCAAATAAATTATATAGTTGATTACCTGAGTGATGATTGTTACTTATTATATCTTTGCATTATATATATTTACGAAAGATTTGCGTACGGCATTTACTTAAGATATAATGTCATTTCAAATACGGATATTGAATTTTCAAGAAATGATATCCAAATGTGAACTTTATTTTGACAATAAGCGAACAATATGACACCAACATGTTAATGTATTATATAATCCAAAAATAACTTCTCTTCCGACTTAGTTTTAAAGAAATGCGTCGTATTAGAAACTTAACAAACACACACAAATCATAAACAAAAAGTTTCATGATATTGAGTCGAACTAAAGTTACTAAATCTATTTTAAAAAACTTCCTTAAGGGTAGTGTTTTCAATAAATCACTTACCTCGGCAGATCTTGCGTTGCTTGTTTCCAGAAACGCAGGATAAATTTGCTATCAGTCGCCTGTCCTATATATACACTGATATCCAATTAACTCGTTGGTAGCCATAATCAGCCAAGCGTATCACAAATAGGCGCAATAGCTGGGCATAAACGTAGGAATTCTTTGCCTGTGTTTAATAAACATTATCGATGAGTGACGAAACAAACGCATTTGTTTGTAAATAGTTTTATTGACGATGTTTATGTCGTGTGTTTACATGAGGGAGATTATCTGGGATTGTTATTTTATTGCTAAAAACATATATTTGCTTTTTTTTATTAAAAAGATGCAAATAAGTAACGCAGGGAAGAAGCGGTTTCTTTGAAGTCGAAATCTGCGAATTCAGCTTTCAAATCCAATTTTGTGTCTCGCTGACGAAAATAAAATAATATGTTTGAAATATATAAGTAACACCTGTATATTTGTTAACGTTTTATATAACTATCGTCTTTCGTTTGATGTTCAATATTGCAATCACTGCACTAATTCTTAATAAGTATTTCTCTTATTTTGCTTACACTACCCTTTTATCAACAGTAAATTTTTGCTGAAATTTTCAGTCTGCTTTGGTCGCATTGTACGTACATTATCTTTCAGCCTAAAGTGACTTTCTAAAATTCCCAACAGTCCTAGTATTTTGTTATTTTCATTCAGATTCCATCACAGCGCACAGTTTATCCAGAATTCACAGAATTCATTTTCAAGGCTTTGTTTAAACCGCTTTTTTGCCGCCACTCCTCTTCTTGGTTCAGTAAAATATTACACAGATATCTAATTTTCTTGCAATCCTGGGCCCAGATTTTCGAAGCTCTCTTAGCACTAAGATAGTCTTAAGTCAATGTTAATGCATGGTACTTACGACTATCTTAGTGCTAAGAGAGCTTCGAAAATACAGGCCCTGTTGTATAATATGTCAGTTCTTTAAGAAAATCAAGTTATTTGATTGTCATTCAGCGTCTACAACGATACTTCACGCTCAATACAAAAACATTTGTCTGTAAGTTTAAATAAAACATATTTTTTTCAACTCTACAACATGCCAAAAGGTGGCACTTAAAAACGATATTTTAGATATTCCCAAGTTCGCAACTCAATTTTACACCATGTGTATAATTTCTCTTTTCTTTCTGTCACAGCTTTTGATGCCTTTTTCGTTTTACAAGCCTGAATTACCTTTAAATGTATATATATGCATGTAATAAAAGTTAAAAATCCTTCTTGTAAAACAACTCTACGTTTTTATGAAATTTATATTCGCATAATTGTAGTCTATCAGTATATATATATATATATATATACCTTTTAAGGGTATTTAATTTTCTTGAGTGCATTTTAAACATCATAAAAAGTCTTTTAAAACCTTTTACAGGGTTGCTTATTTGTTTTATCATTTGACTTATTCCATTTATTTTAAATTGTTTCAGGGGCATTTGAGATGTTGCTAGAATAAGAAAGACAATGATATTTTGGATGAGTAACTTCTTTATTTTCACAATGGCAACTTGTGAAAATAAAGAAGTTGTACATCAATAATATCATTGTCTTCCTCAATTTATTTACTTGTGTTTTACGAAATGCAGTGATATGAGGTTCATATAAAATATCTGTCTGTGTCTGTCTGTCGACTTTGTGTCTGTCTGTCTGTCCTTTATTCTGCCGACATATCTATTCTGCCAGAACTGTCATTCTATTTAAAGTCCTATGCGAAATGTAAATAAATCTAGACCGACAGTTATTTTACATCAGCTAGATCAGAATGTAAAAACATTATATTGAACCGTCAAAACCTCTCTAGACTGCATTATAAAAACAGTCCCACCCAAGCTAAGTTCCAAATTTGCCAGTTTACGAGAAGAATCTTTCTATATAGTCCGATTGTGTCAATAACTCTGTTCTAGTATTTCTAGTATTTCAACAGTTCAGTGAAGCTTACGGCTCACTGTGCCCTCAATACATTTCTATCGCAAGCTCATTTTGCTATAACTGTCCCCTTAAATCCCCATTGCTTTATTCTTAAGTCTTTACATGCCATTATTCATATTCAATCAGCAAACCCCTCGTTACCATTTTGTCTACTCGTTACATATTAGAAAGGAATTCAGTATATTATTCAAGTGTTTATGAATGTAACACGCTGGAGTTTTCTTAATCTATTTCATTACATTTTTGGGCCAAAGTTTGCAAATTAACAAACCATTTGGGACGGTTAATGGCGTTCAGTCATATGTGACAAGGCCTTTAAGACTCAAAAGATATATAGACATCTACTAAAGATTGATGTCACATATTTGTCTGAATATATTTTAGATGAAATCATATTGATGACAAAGGGCGCAGTTTCTTTTTAAAGGAACTGTTTTGCTACAGATAGATACGAAAATCATTTATAACTCGAATTGTGAGATTTTTCTCTTAAAGGCACTAATGCACACCAATATTTGTATTTACAAGGAATGCACAGATCATGCATATCTCTCGATATTACTTACAATCCACACTTAGGGAATCTACCTCGTAAGTAATTCAACAAAAATGTACGTATTCAGTTCACAAAGTTGATTCTAAAAGAGCGGAAGTATTTAATGCAACGTTGCATCGAAAAGCACATGAGGGATGCTTTAAATCCGTTTGAACTACGTACGATATCGGAAATATTAAACTTAGCTTACAGCCAGAAGAGCGAAAACGGCAGCTGCTATCTTAACTAACGGAGACCAGTGATGCAAACTAACTAACGGAGACCAGTGATGCAAACTAACTAACGGAGACCAGTGATGCAAACTAACTAACGGAGACCAGTGATGCAAACTAACTAACGGAGATCAGTGATGCAAATTAACTAACGGAGATCAGTGATGCAAACTAACTAACGGAGACCAGTGATGCAAACTAACTAACGGAGACCAGTGATGCAAACTAACTAACGGAGACCAGTGATGCAAACTAACTAACGGAGATCAGTGATGCAAACTAACTAACGGAGATCAGTGATGCAAACTAACTAACGGAGATCAGTGATGCAAACTAACTAACGGAGACCAGTGATGCAAACTAACTAACGGAGATCAGTGATGCAAACTAACTAACGGAGACCAGTGATGCAAACTAACTAACGGAGATCAGTGATGCAAACTAACTAACGGAGACCAGTGATGCAAACTAACTAACGGAGATCAGTGATGCAAACTAACTAACGGAGATCAGTGATGCAAATTAACTAACGGAGATCAGTGATGCAAACTAACTAACGGAGACCAGTGATGCAAACTAACTAACGGAGATCAGTGATGCAAACTAACTAACGGAGATCAGTGATGCAAACTAACTAACGGAGATCAGTGATGCAAACTAACTAACGGAGACCAGTGATGCAAACTAACTAACGGAGATCAGTGATGCAAACTAACTAACGGAGACCAGTGATGCAAACTAACTAACGGAGATCAGTGATGCAAACTAACTAACGGAGATCAGTGATGCAAATTAACTAACGGAGATCAGTGATGCAAACTAACTAACGGAGACCAGTGATGCAAACTAACTAACGGAGATCAGTGATGCTAACTAACTAACGGAGATCAGTGATTCAAACTAACTAACGGAGACCAGTGATGCAAACTAACTAACGGAGATCAGTGATGCAAATTAACTAACGGAGATCAGTGATGCAAACTAACTAACGGAGATCAGTGATGCAAACTAACTAACGGAGATCAATGATTCAAACTAACTAACGGAGACCAGTGATGCAAACTAACTAACGGAGACCAGTGATGCAAACTAACTAACGGAGATCAGTGATGCAAACTAACTAACGGAGATCAGTGATGCAAACTAACTAACGGAGACCAGTGATGCAAACTAACTAACGGAGATCAGTGATGCAAACTAACTAACGGAGACCAGTGATGCAAACTAACTAACGGAGACCAGTGATGCAAACTAACTAACGGAGATCAGTGATGCAAACTAACTAACGGAGATCAGTGATGCAAATTAACTAACGGAGATCAGTGATGCAAACTAACTAACGGAGATCAGTGATGCAAACTAACTAACGGAGACCAGTGATGCAAACTAACTAACGGAGATCAGTGATGCAAACTAACTAACGGAGACCAGTGATGCAAACTAATTAACGGAGATCAGTGATGCAAACTAACTAACGGAGACCAGTGATGCAAACTAACTAACGGAGATCAGTGATGCAAACTAACTAACGGAGATCAGTGATGCAAACTAACTAACGGAGACCAGTGATGCAAACTAACTAACGGAGACCAGTGATGCAAACTAACTAACGGAGATCAGTGATGCAAACTAACTAACGGAGATCAGTGATGCAAACTAACTAACGGAGATCAGTGATGCAAACTAACTAACGGAGATCAGTGATGCAAACTAACTAACTGAGATCAGTGATGCAAACTAACTAACGGAGATCAGTGATGCAAACTAACTAACGGAGACCAGTGATGCAAACTAACTAACGGAGACCAGTGATGCAAACTAACTAACGGAGACCAGTGATGCAAACTAACTAACGGAGACCAGTGATGCAAACTAACTAACGGAGATCAGTGATGCAAATTAACTAACGGAGATCAGTGATGCAAATTAACTAACGGAGATCAGTGATGCAAACTAACTAACGGAGACCAGTGATGCAAACTAACTAACGGAGACCAGTGATGCAAATTAACTAACGGAGATCAGTGATGCAAACTAACTAACGGAGATCAGTGATGCAAACTAACTAACGGAGATCAGTGATGCAAACTAACTAACGGAGATCAGTGATGCAAACTAACTAACGGAGATCAGTGATGCAAACTAACTAACGGAGACCAGTGATGCAAACTAACTAACGGAGACCAGTGATGCAAACTAACTAACGGAGACCAGTGATGCAAACTAACTAACGGAGACCAGTGATGCAAACTAACTAACGGAGACCAGTGATGCAAACTAACTAACGGAGATCAGTGATGCAAATTAACTAACGGAGATCAGTGATGCAAACTAACTAACTGAGATCAGTGATGCAAATTAACTAACGGAGACCAGTGATGCAAACTAACTAACGGAGATCAGTGATGCAAACTAACTAACGGAGACCAGTGATGCAAACTAACTAACGGAGATCAGTGATGCAAACTAACTAACGGAGACCAGTGATGCAAACTAACTAACGGAGATCAGTGATGCAAACTAACTAACTGAGATCAGTGATGCAAATTAACTAACGGAGACCAGTGATGCAAACTAACTAACGGAGACCAGTGATGCAAACTAACTAACGGAGACCAGTGATGCAAACTAACTAACGGAGACCAGTGATGCAAACTAACTAACGGAGATCAGTGATGCAAACTAACTAACGGAGACCAGTGATGCAAACTAACTAACGGAGATCAGTGATGCAAACTAACTAACGGAGATCAGTGATGCAAACTAACTAACGGAGACCAGTGATGCAAACTAACTAACGGAGATCAGTGATGCAAACTAACTAACGGAGACCAGTGATGCAAACTAACTAACGGAGATCAGTGATGCAAACTAACTAACGGAGACCAGTGATGCAAACTAACTAACGGAGATCAGTGATGCAAACTAACTAACTGAGATCAGTGATGCAAATTAACTAACGGAGACCAGTGATGCAAACTAACTAACGGAGACCAGTGATGCAAACTAACTAACGGAGACCAGTGATGCAAACTAACTAACGGAGACCAGTGATGCAAACTAACTAACGGAGATCAGTGATGCAAACTAACTAACGGAGACCAGTGATGCAAACTAACTAACGGAGATCAGTGATGCAAACTAACTAACGGAGATCAGTGATGCAAACTAACTAACGGAGACCAGTGATGCAAACTAACTAACGGAGATCAGTGATGCAAACTAACTAACGGAGATCAGTGATGCAAACTAACTAACGGAGACCAGTGATGCAAACTAACTAACGGAGACCAGTGATGCAAACTAACTAACGGAGACCAGTGATGCAAACTAACTAACGGAGACCAGTGATGCAAACTAACTAAAGGAGATCAGTGATTCAAACTAACCAACTGAGATTAGTGACGCTACCTAACTAAAGGAGATCAGAGATGCTACCTAACTAAGATCAACTAAATACGAAATACCATATGTTTTAATTCGGTTAAGTTAAATCATTGCTCTAATAAACAAGATTTATCCTTTTTCTCAGTTCAAGGCTTCGGTAAATTCAAAAGCTGTACACATTACTAAATTCAGCAGTTATGTGCTGTTCATATTTTTCCAATTTTGTTCACAGCTTACCATAGATAGTTTATATCTGTAGGCCGACTTCAGCCGTTTTAACATTTTCATTGTTGATTATTGTTAGCATATATATGTAATTAATAAGTATTGCATTGCATCGATAGAAAGCCTTTTTCCTAACATGCCTAAAATAGTCAATTTGAATCGAAAAGCGTGTTATAGTGCCTTTAAGGTGATACACTTTACATAAACAGTTAATGGCGTTATTGAGTTGATATGTGGTTTAACTCCGCTTTCAAGACTATTTCACTTATATCATGGCTGCTAGTATTATGGCAGGAAGAAAGCCCGCAACACCATTGAGGTTATGCATTGCGGTGAAACCTGCGACCATCGGCTGGAACTAGCGGGTGGTACTGCACTGGAAGTCAATGTATGACTGACCTGACTGCGTGCAGAAGAGTTCTCTAGTTAAGAACAAAGCGGGATTCGAACAACGGACCTCTTGATCCGAAGCCGAACGTGCTAACCCGCCCCCTCAAGAGTTATAATTTAAATTAGTCAAACTTAGTACAAAGTACTTACTTAAAAGCGTTGATAAAAGCACACAACATTATCAATGCTTTTGTATGTATGTATGTATGTATGTATGTATGTATATATAATTAGATTACGCCGATGAAAGTGCGATTTTAAAACCTGTGGTATGCAAAGTAGGCGAAAAATTTAACCAAAAAAATCTCATTTTCAAACATATTCTATTTTCTATGCACAACATTTCGTAATCAGTTGACATTGAATTTCAAATTCAACATCGAACGTAGCCATTCATATATAACCACAATAAACCAAATGATAGGTTTATCTTTGTTTCAGGACTAATGTTCCATCGCTTGTGTCGATCAAAATCTATAGAATTTGTAATTCAAATTTTTAAAATAATGTGTGCCAATAATCCCGTTTTCAGTACGTTTATACTCCGTTCAATTTCAGGACGGAGAGAACGTTCAACATGTCAAACGTTCTGGAGCACCTTCCCGTTTTTAGTACGTCCGAGCCAGTTCATAAAGTTCGTAAACAGTTGCCACAACATCCATTTCGTCATCAGACAGTTCTCAGACAGTTCGAGCCCGTTCCGAAAAAAATCCAAGAACGTACGGACAACTGGCTCGCTGTAAAGGGGGTATTAAATATAAATGGCGCTTTTGTATACACAACTTGCTACTTTTAACTTATTTTCATAATCTGTTATCTGATGTTCACTTATGGTATTTATAAACGTATCTTAACCAAAACATTAATTCATAACGAACTGTCTCTTTCAAAATAAAAATACCTGATCAACACTTAGATGAGATTTACGTGATGTATCTCTCTCTATGCACAAAACCTGCATTGCAAAAGTGACTTCTTCTTACCGTAGCAGCCGCTAAGATGGGTAACTGGTTTGGAAGTGAAGAATCTATATTATGTATACCGTTCATAAAACTTAAACACTATGTCTAAACACTATTCTGACAATTTCCACCCAGCATTTAAATTAGATATTAGTATCATTTAATATATATTTCCATCCTCTTTACTATATATAACTGATCGTTTGGCCGATTACTACATTAACAGTTGTCGAATGGCAGAATTAACATGTAAGCACATAATAATTGGTTGTCAACTTTATTTTGGATAAAACGAATTTTCAAATCTGAATTCTATCAGTTTGTGAAAAAAAACCACAACACGTTCTTCACGATAATATTTTTTGTAAATGTTTATACCATCTGAGATGTATGAAATTTCATTTTGTTTTAACACATGAAAATAATACTAAAGTAAAAGGTTGTTAACGATAATATTTATAGGTAATTCGGAAATGATATTTTTATTCCCTAATATAAAATATATCAGAATTTTGAAAAATATCATTTAGTTAAGATTCACGATTACGTTTTACGATTTCATATACGTATTCGATATTTCTTTAGAACGGTCACAAAGAGGCAGTGGCATACCTTTTAACAAAAATAAAACTTTCATGTTTACAGTTAATGCTTGATAAAATTGTGTCATATTGGTTAGGACCTCTTCAATATGCATCATTTATTGGCGATTGCTTTGCAACTAAATACATATGTTTTCTAATCAACATCGACAGCTGCGATATTGGTTTTGGCTTTTGCGTAGTTTACACAGATCACAGATATTCCCGGGCTATTTTCTATATTTATAATACAAATGAATGTGTACATGTGCGTATTCCTGTAGGAATAAACGGAATAGCGGAGACTTGGAAGACTTCTTGACGTGAAGACAGATACGTTTGACATACTTCATGCCACCGTAGGAAACTTGATATTATGCTGATTATGGTTATGGTTTATAAGCATATGTGCACATGTGTAAAAACACTTTTGTCTTGGAATCTTGTGATTCATGTTGGCCGTATGGCTCTTAATTGCACCGCACTCTGTCATTGCCTAATTCAAACTTTCTGCCTACCAGCCACATTCCTATTTCGAGTGCATCGCCCCCTTCGGTGAAAAGTTGAAGTTGTCATATAATTTCTCATTCTACTATTGCGATCCTTGACGACAAGCACATAAACGTACGGGAAATGCGGCAAGGTCTATCTTCGCAAGTCATTGGGCCTGGCGTAAGAAAAGAACATGCTGGTTAATGACTTTTGTTTGAAACGTTGGGGTTTCCTCAACAATACTCAACCACTCCGAATTTCGATTAAAATAATCTATGCTTCATATAAAAATCCCTTTGGTGATTTGAAATTTAAAATGAGGGCGGTCCTTGACCATTATTTGGAGTACTTAAGACATAATGAAAGCGGTAAATTTTTTTACCGTTTTCAAATTGGTGGATATTATGTAACTCAAGATTAGAGTAGTGTTATGTAACTATCCAAAAATTCGAGAGGCATTCTAGTCGATGAAAGAGAAGAAATTAATCTTCCTTTCTACAATCTTACATCATTTTTATGTCTATGAGTAAATATTGTGACAAACAAATTAAAAATAATATTAATTTGACAAAGAAGAAATCTTGGAGAAGATTTTCCCACGCGTAGTCATAACCGATTGTTCAGATTTCAGGGTTTCTTTCCTCTCCCATTGCTCTCGTCACATAAAAATATTACTAAAAACTGAAGTAGGGAAATATACCTCATTTAACTCTTAATAAAACATGCAATTTTCCCCCACAAGGATATCGCTTATAACATCCCCTCACAGAATAAATGTATGTGATCAATAAATAACTGTCTATATCAATAAAAAGCCACTAATAGGTATTTCAAATGTATGGGAAGACCCCATGGCAAATAGACGCATAGCCATTATCATCTCTTTGAATAAGCAGTAGGAACAATATAGGTAGGTAGGTATATAGGTAATTTTCCTCCGAGTGTTATGGGCTTTCAATATCCGGTTGATATTGTTGATAATATGCAATGGATAATATCAGACATTATGCTATTAAATCATGCAATTATCGTTATTATTTGATGGTTATCATTATTAGTAAATAATATTGCATTTTGTAATAAAAGCTTCTGGTAAAACCGCTCTGATTCCCGTCCTAAAAAAACTAGATTAGTTTTGTAAATGCAAAACTGAAAAAATGATTTCAGTATACCACTCTAATATTATTTTAATTGGCCACGTAAGGGCATATGAAGACATGGGAAACTCAAACTTTCAATCCATGCATTGAAATAATTATTATTTTCAATCCAATACGAATGAAACCGAAGTCATAAAGGATTGTCAAATATATTACGTCTGTTGCACAAAATGGGACATACTGACTGTTGAAAACGGCTGAACCAGGATTGGGTGTCTTTTTAAATAATCCCGATCCTTTAACTAAGAAAAAAGCATACATATTCTTTATCAAGGTAGATTTGTAACTTAATATATTATAAGCATCTTTTTTATCATAGGGGGTTAAAAAGCATAAAACGTATGCGAAATTATAATAATACCGATGTCGTAGATCATGCAGAATAGCTGCGCGCAACGTTGGATGTGTTCCTTCCGTTTTTAATGAACTTTATAACATGATGATAACATATTTTCTCAAAGATTTTCATTGTATATCCTTAATTCAGATGCGCTTAATTGTAATCGACAGATCTGTGCATAATCTATATTTATGAAATATTTGTGTACGTTAGTAAATACAATATTATTTAAATTAGATTTATTGTATGTTGTAAGTAATGTGCCTCGTCCTAAAATGTGTGGTATCTACCAGGTTTCTTTTTGTAGAAGATGTATTTCCGATTTTGTGATTAATTCTGTGAATGTTGAAAGACTCTTACGTGATACGATATAAAGATCACGTGTTGCAATTTGCAACGAATGGCCGAGAGAGAGTTCAATTCCACCTTGAACATAATCAATGAATCTTAATACCACGGGCTTTATGGACGATTTCGACCTTTGCATTCAACATCCATTCCGCAAGCATGATATTCACGTGCAATATAGTGATTATCATTCGAAACGTTTGTAAAAGCACGTGTTCCAAGTCGGTTTCGTCACGACCCTTGCAATTATGTGTGAGTTCACGGGTTTCACGTGCGATATCGTCTTTTGTATGCCAAGTAAGAACGTTACATGGTTTCAATTTCCCCTGCGTTGAAAGTGACATTGATGACAAAAAGTATTTTCAAATGTTTTATTCATTGTGATCACGTCACGCTACAGGACAGGAAAAGCGGAGCGAATCCATTATAAAGTGGCTTTTCTTTCTTTGGCTATTCAAAACTCGCAAATCATACGGAATTTATGTTGTAAAATTTGCTACTGTTTTGCCTTCATTTTATATCCTCAGCATCACAAATAAATAAAACAAAAACTTGGTTCGAAGTATGAGTTTATTGATCAATTTTGACTTTCAAAGTTATTGCCTTTATCTTGAACCGTGATAACAAATGACACAGAGTAACTTAAACAGAATGTATATTCATGAAGTACAAAATATGTAATGTTTACTTGCTTTGGCTTTTCAATATTTATAACTTAATAACATTCATTAACATGATATACATAGCCTCAATAAATAACATCCCATACGCAAATTAGATCATTTTAAACTAATCCATGGCAATATAAGATAATGGTATATCCTTAAAGCACGAATATCGAAAATTCAGTCAGATATTCAAAATAACGTCAAAGTATGTTCAAATCACAACAACAATTTTGAAACAATATACCATTACTTACATAAATTTTATAGGGGGACGAGGGGGGTACCACTTGATTGTTACGCTAATATGTTAGTGTGTCGGAAGCCTTCGAGCAAGTAAACTATGCATTTGAACAAAAACTTTCTCGCTTAAATTAGAATGTGTCTACATATTATTAAATTTTTCGATCCAAAACGTAAAAAAAATTAAAATAAGTAATAAATTCAATGACAAACAATATTGCAACGACAGCTAACGAGCACCCAACATCATTCAGTCCCAATTAATCGGTAATAATAAAATCATGCGATATAAACATTTAAGACACTATGGCACGTTTTCTGAGGGAAATAAAGTATTCTTACGAAAAGGCATCCTGCTGCATCAGCGTAATTGAATGCGCTGATCTATGGAAGGGGATGTGTGCCAAAAATGAAATCCTGTAAACTCGTAATTCGTAAGTTGTAACATGTCGTTCTCAACCATGCAATTCTCGAAAAGACAAGTCCAACTATGCAAACCTAACATTTCAATCCTGTAAAACTCAACTTGCTGTTCTAAACTTTAAAAAGTTCAAATGTAATTCTAGAAATTTCAAAGTCGAAACTCATTTTTGTATTTCAAATACGAGGGATATACACATTTAGCAATGTTACAAATTACGTTTTACAATTGGTGAATGAAAAATGAAGAGTTGTAAAATCAGCCTTTGGAAACAGACTTTTGCATCTGGAGTTTTACATGAGTTGCATGGTTATGATTGCAATGTTCCGAAATACATCTGTACACGATTTCGCATTGACCATATTTGGAAGTTTAACGAAGACTGCCGATGATTTCCGAAGATGATCGGTATTTGACAACAACGAGACCTCCCTGATCCAAGCTCCATGCAACGCTGTGCAAGCTTTCCGGGTAGTGTTGAGCCGAGTCCACCACAATGCGCGGAGCTTGGGCATCTACTGTTTTCGTAAGGGTTACACGAGGTTTATCTCACAAAAGAATATTATGAACTTTAATTCTGGACACTAAATCTCTGCACAACTTACTGCATCCAAATGATTCACTATAAAAAAAAATCTCGTTTTAGATATTAAGGTAGGGTCTAAAAAACTCATCAAATTACGAGACTGGATTTAGAATAATGAAACAACGGCATACTCAAAGACAAATAGCGGTAGAAAAAATATATCTATATTGTACACTCACGTTACGCTTAAAACACGGGCATATAATTCTTTCAAATTAATAGTTAGAAAAATAACTACGCAACGTAAAGTAAGGGGAAAGTTCCAAAATCATTGAAAAGAATAATTTTTTCTTTTGTTAGTCTTTCATTCGGTCGTTTAACCAATAAATATTATTCCGTTAAAAGAAACATTTATTTAATACCGTTTAATACCGAAAAGCTCTTGCAAATTCAGATATCAGATACAATTTAAATCAAACCTTTGTTATCATCAAGATGTTAAAATTCTAACAATTATTTGAAATACAAGATTATACATTTCCATACGTATAACTTAGGGGTGTACAACTTAGATTTCTCGCATCAGAAAAATCAAGACAAGTGGCACAGCAACAAAAACACGACTATTGTATCGTAATTGATAGTTAATTATCGATTCACGTAGTGTATTTCTTGAATTTTATCCAGTGTGTTACAGGCCCGTAGGGTAAAAAACAACTTTTTTGCTCTTTATTTCAATGTTTGTATGAAAAATTAGAATATCATAAGTTTCAAGTGCCATCTGACAACAGGCACTATAATGACTTTGTGAGTGACGTGAACATTAACTGCCTGTATTTGGTCTCACCGACCCCCCCTCTCGAAATTGGTGCTACGGGCCTGTGTTTAATTACAAATCTTACCAACTGTGTTCATCAACTGTGTACAAGTGCACGACTGAAGGGATTATTACGCAAATGCGGCTTGATGAGAACTTGCATTTATAAAATCAAACTTCACATCAGTTAATTAATGTAATCCATTATTCTCCTAGTGATAAATCATAATTAGGTTATGTCATAAAATAAAATCATTTAAAATTAATTGCCAAGACGACACAAAAGTATGGTGTTGATAGATTGTCTACAAAGTAGAATCATGCTTTTACAAAGGCGTCGGAAACGCTCATATTGCATTGTTATACCAATTACTAAACAATAAACATGTACTTTGAAAAAATGATACTTTTCAGTTTTGTAAAAAATGTTTATGCTACGAAATTGATTAAGTATTTTGAACTATTTAAATCGGCCCCCGAAAAGTTAATATGCTTTGACTACGTCACAAAATCTGAGGGGCTCGAAAAGAGGTGACGTCATTTCGAAGTTCGGAAATTTTCTTGCAATAAACACGGGTATATTTTAGAGAATGACGTATTGACGAAATTTTTTTGGGATAATGGTCAGATAAGAATTAATTGCAAATGATATTTGTTCTATTACAATTGTTGCTATTTGCCCTAGGGGTCCGAAAACACCGTACGCGAGTTACTGAGAACTTTTACATAAGGTGAGATCGCATGCCCAAGCTCCGCGCATTGTGGTGGACTCGGCTCAACACTATCCGGAAAGCTTGCACAGCGTTGCATGGAGCTTGGATCAGGGAGGTCTCGTTGTTGTCAAATACCGATCATCTTCGGAAATCATCGGCAGTCTTCGTTAAACTTCCAAATATGGTCAATGCGAAATCGTGTACAGATGTATTTCGGAACATTGCAATCATAACCATGCAACTCATGTAAAACTCCAGATGCAAAAGTCTGTTTCCAAAGGCTGATTTTACAACTCTTCATTTTTCATTCACCAATTGTAAAACGTAATTTGTAACATTGCTAAATGTGTATATCCCTCGTATTTGAAATACAAAAATGAGTTTCGACTTTGAAATTTCTAGAATTACATTTGAACTTTTTAAAGTTGAGAACAGCAAGTTGAGTTTTACAGGAATGAAATGTTAGGTTTGCATACTTGGACTTGTCTTTTCGAGAATTGCATGGTTGAGAACGACATGTTACAACTTGCGAATTACGAGTTTACAGGATTTCATTTTTGGCACACATCCCCTTCCATACTGATCCAGCTCCTTCCATATACCCTGACCTCTTTCGAGCCAAATCCCTCGTACGGCTGGCGCGGCTTGATGTTCGTGGCTGTGCTCACCTGTTAATAGTTTAAGCCACTGAAATGTCGTTATCCAAGGAGCTTGAAGATCTACTCTTTTGAATTTTCAACCCGGGTTGTGTCGCTGTTGCTGGATGCGAGTCGTCTCATTGACTGGTTAGATAGCTAGCGATACAAGGCTTTTTGCCCAAAGGATATCAGGGTGTATGGAAGGAGCTCGATCAGCGGATTCAATTACGCTGATGAAGCAGGATGAAGAAAAGGAAAACAAATCTTACCAAATGCAACGGAGTCATTTAACGAACGTACCAAGTTCGGTTAGGCTGTTGGAAACCCATCTTCCTTACCCAAACGATTACAAGGTTTCCACACAAAAATGGCCATATGCATTTTTTGTTTGATATGGTATAAGTCCTTCTTCGACCATGTATAATCGGGTTGAGTAATGAGATGTTTGACCCTCTGAAGATGAAATATCTTGCATAAACTATTGTTTATTGGCAAAAATTTAAATGGATAAAATCTCGAGAGAGAATACCTGATATAGTGCCTTTAAAAGGATGGAATGTCATTTGAACAATTAAGCTTTGAAGACATCAACAACAAATCTCCATTTACAGAGATATTGATTATTACATGTGAAGATTTTTTACGAAACGAAAGTTTAACTTTAGTATCCGAACGATGACAAGGGCATACAAAACCCTTCATGCATGAAATTCACAAAAGGTGCATCGTATGTCATCCGTGAAATATTGAGTAGTAGAAAAGCATGTGATGCATTTATCATTATCATTTATCATTATTATTTTACTGGAGTTCTTCATTTTACAACGTCACTTCTCTGTTTCTTTAGTTGTCATTATTCTTCGATTTAAATTCCATTCATATTTAATACCAATGTTCTTGTATCGTATACTGTCTTCATTGGAGTTAATATCTAGGATTTCTTGAGTAAATTCTTCAATATTCAACGAAATGTCTCTTGTTTCGTTAGTTGTCAATATTATTCTACACTGTCTTATATTTCTAAAGTCTCTGTTTACCGTTTATGTTATGAAATTATGATTCTTCGTGAGATATTCTTCATTCGACATTAATACTTTGGGTATCTTAGGATGTTATACTGAATATTCTTAAGTTCTTCAATATTCAACACATTTTTTCTTGTTCCTAAATCGCCATTATGATTTTACTCGAGTTCTTCTCTATTCAACGTCACTGTTCTTCTGTCCCAGTTCCATCGCTGTCTGGAGTTTGTGTCACATGGTACAACTCGTAGTTTTATATCATCTTTTGCAAGCTCCAAACATCGCCCTGATCTAAGATGTATTAAGGCATCATCCTGGAGAAAAAAAGATTACACATGAGTCAATATTCTTAGATTAATTGGACACTGCGACTGTTCCAATATTTGTGTGTGTGTGTGTGTGTGTGGGGGGGGGGGGGGGGGGGGGGGGGGGGGGGGCTCATAAAAGGTTGATTCACAGTTGAAAACACACTAACTCATATTACAATCGCATAATGTTTATAAATCGCATAATGTTTATAAACTGTATATCAACTGAAATATACTTTTCACCAAAATCGTTCCGATTATGAACTAACCTTAAAGATGAGTGACATATGTAAAATCTATAAGAAAGAAGAAGGAATTCATTAGTATCAGTGATTATTTCAATAACTGAAGTTTCAAAAAGATGCTTTTATTCTTGTATTTCAAAACTTTAAACAAAACTTTTATATTTTTTTTATGAATTTCTAAACCATATGCGTATGAAATATAGTCAAAATGTGACATTGATAATAATATGTGTTTATCTTTTTTAGCATGCGTTCACTCATTAGACGCAGCTCTCAATAAAGACAACCTATATAAAACGGCCATTTTATCGGTTCCTTCGAAGGCTCTGATGCGAAGGTTCGACTGCATGGGTCAAAATAAAACATTGGTCAATATGAAGCTTTTAATCGTCAATTTTTTTTCATGGCTTCTAAGTATCAACATTTGAAAAAATGTATACTTATATACTATAAGTTATCTTTTTTTCAAATTTGTTTTTCTCGTTTATGATCTACTTATATTTTTTTTAAAAACCCTCTCCCAATGTTGATAACCGATTTCGCCTCCAGTGCCTATCAAGCTATTGAAGCAAAACGACTAAATGAGAAAACACAGTTAAGGGGCTTATCATCAATTCTTTTGTCAACGTTCCCCTTTATGATAGAATCAAGCTAATGGAAAACGTGTACCATAAACGCCAATAAATCACCCGAAGAAAGGAAAGCGTTGTTAAACCGTAGAGGAGATTTTACTCGATAATATCTTGATTGTTGATATTGTCAAACGTTTGATAGATGTAGGTTAGTAAACAAATAGGGCATATTGACGTAAATAAAAAAGACACTGACATTAAAACAGGTCCACTAAAGGTTAAACTGTCCAAGGGAGGTTGAATGAAGGGATGGTTAAATGTAGATCCTTTATGTATTAATGCAAATCTTACAAGTTAAACAGTTTGAAATCATGTTTGTATGTTTTTAGTTGAAATTACATGGTATTTCATATTTTTAAATTGCGTAAAAATGAAAATCAGAGTTTTTGTTACTGTTATTGTTATTATCATTATTATTATTAGTAGTAGTTTTGTTATTGTTGTTGTTATCATTATTATCATCATCATCATCGTCATCAGGATCGTCATCAAATAGTATATATTAGCTCATCACAGGTATACGAAATGCACGAAATGGGGAATATGGTAAGTTGAAAACGACTGAACAAGTAATGTGTGCACTTTTTAAATTCACCTCAACTCCAAACTGAGCATAAATCATGAAATATTGCTTATGAAAGTAATTTTGTAACTTAACCTATTTAAAAATGTAGTATAAGCACTGTTATTGGTTTAAGATAGCGGCTGCCATTATCGATCTTATTGCTTTAAGCAGAATTTCTTCCGGTCTTTTAGAATATAATGTTATAGCCTGTTTTGACACTCTATAGATAACACATAAGGCACGAATGTTAATTGGGAAAAATTTTAAGAAATATTCTTTTTCGAAAAACGTGCTATTGCCCCTTTAAGAGGTGGAAATAACTCAATTTACCTCTGTATATTGCCACTGAATATTAGCGTTGTCATCACACACTGCCACAATAAGACTTTCATTGCCATCGTAATCAAGGCAACCATCGTCACGTCGGATAGTTTTTTCTTTCGTAAGTGTGAAAAACTGGAAAGAAAAAAAAGCTCTTTAAATTACAATTAGTAAATCAATTATAATTTGACATATGATTTCTGATATGTTTCAAACCCGTGCATTTTTTGTTCAAATAATTACAGAAAATCAATTTTAAGAGAGAGTCATAACAGTATTCGGTCAGCCATCTTGGTATTTTTTACTTTGCGAAAAACCAACCTGAATTACAACATGATAAAAACATGTCTATAGATAGTCTGTCCCAAAAAATTATATTTAAATCATTATGTAATAATACACTACTTCACAAGAATTATCAGCAATGCCTTAAAATGCCGTAGCCAGGGTCTCTATACTGTGCCGATAAAAGCATTCATTCTGTGTAAACATTGTCAAATGTAAAACAAATACTAGTAAGCTATTACCATCTGGTCTTAGTTTAATTGCAAAATAAACATATAGTAATGTAACATATTTATAAACAGGGTGGTCCCATAAATTGGGTTCCACAAAAATACCTATATTAAAATTGAGTCCTCTCTGTATATAATGAAAGGGGAACAAGTTCTATGGATTTACAATTTCATTATTACAAGATTGAAATAGTTTTAGTTATTTTTGCCTTACCTGAATCAAAGAATATTCGCTGCAGTAATCGGCTGTTGCTATGCGACCGTAGTTATGTACCGGTGATTGAACACATTTCTCAGGAACAGCTTCACTGGTTATCTGGAGAAGAGATAGATTTTACGCACGCTTCAAAATCATTAAAAAGCATCTTTAGCTTTATCATGCAATTATCAAAAATTATTTTCTGTGATCCGAGTAGTAGTAAATTGCCGTTTGATTGTTTGTAATGATAATTTGAATTTTAAAAAAATAACATTAATAGAGGAAATATAACGCTAAAATGATTTTTTTTTAAACTGGAATTTGCAGTCAAAGCTCTCTGATACAACTCCAGGGTAAAGCTTTTTCTTTTACATATTCATGAATTTTAAAGAATATTTTTTAAAAAAGGAGGTAGTCTAATAAAAAAAATCGTGAAAAATGACGATATCATGTACAAAAAAAAGTAACTTCATCAAATTCCTTGTATTTGCACATTTATTATTTTTTATAAAACTGTTCAATTTCATTCTCTCCAAGCGGAGCTACCTCTGTCGGGAGAGAATGGTTCAGTTTATAAAAATGCATTTAAAATATTATTTTGTGGTTTGTAATGTGAATACAGAACTTTTTATTTACTCCTTCAGCGTTGAGGGTAGTTACAGTCCGCGACAAGGTCGTTATTTATTACATTTATGCCCCAAAGGAAACCGTCCATTTAAAATAATTGTTTGATCAAGGACAAAAATAAATCCAATGACACTGCTTAAGGTACATGAAATGTACTTTAGAGTCCCGTTTTCTTTTGGTAGATGATCTGAAGCACAAGCAATAAAGCTAAGAGACTCTTGCTACTCAAAGAAGCGCTTAAAGTGACAAGAGAACCTTCTTGAAATCACATATGTCAAACCATATCTATGAAGACACGTTATCAATAAGTACTGGTCATTAATGACAATATCATTTTAATGCCTATCTGTGAAGGAACATTATTTTTAGATATTAAGATCGTAGGTTCTGATCGAAAATAGGACAATGTATCAAACGTAACTTTGAAAAATTTATCAAAGCAGGTATCTTAATAGGTGTCATTAGTGTATTTGTAAATGGGGCGTATGATTTTTTGCGTCAGTCATCGAAATATGCCAAAAACTGATTCTACTTAACTTCATAACGGGAAAGGACATTTAAAAAATTATAGCGTATGAGATCACAATGATTTTTTTCTTCTTTTTCATAAAACCTACGGATCTCTGTCCATCTATTGTTGTACATTGATGTGAAAGCTGATACTATCTTTAACGGCTTTTTATGTTCGAAAACATTAGCCAAACCTTGTTTGCATTAGTAACATATTTTTAATTGATGCGTTTTATGGGCGCTTCAAAATATATAAATCCAATGCGTTCAACTCTCGGTAAGGAACAATATGAAAGGTTTAGGTGCTTTAACCCCCACTTCATGTGCGAAACCTAAAACCGTATGTTTGGCCTGTGTGCATTAAGATAATTCTGTTGTAGATTATCTCACTGCTGTATAACTTGTTTCCGATGTGGTGAAACGTCAAGCATATAATTAGATAAGTCAAACTACATACCCTGCCTATGGCAGATCCTCCAGTGAATATATGTAGAGTTGGATAAACGTTCTTCACATACCAGTCGAAAGATTTGCACTGCAACTGGGCCCTCAAGGCCTTACGATCGGAAACATCACCAAAGTCAAGCTAAAAAGGAAGGTCTGCATTGTTAGTCCAATTGGAAGCATTCGTAAAATGACATTTCTTTTGTAAGAAGAACTATCATTTTACATAAGAGTTGGAATTTGATTGGCTACCTGGCTTAGTTTTACGCTAAGGATCACAAAATGTTGTTTACATTTTACACAACAGGATAGTTAACAATCTTCTTGTAACATATTAAGAACATTATTGATGATTTTAATGACGCTTCGCTATCGCCTGTCTCTGAAATTTTGTTGAGAGATGTTGAAACGAAAATTACGGATGTAAACATCAACTTTTTGCGAATACAATAAAATAATTTTAAACATTCAGTACGTTTTTAAAATGTCTGATTTTACGACTGCTTCAATAACACATCGTCGTACTTTCAATGATTTTACTGCCGCTTCACACGTACCTGCCTATTGTAGATACGTTCGTGATGAAGCAGCTTGTATTCATCCATCCAAACCTCGGATACCCTGAGACAGTTCTTGTGTAGTCGGTCAGGGTCGGACTTGCCTTTACCCCAGGACCAGGGGGCCATAAAGCGGAACATGTGACCCACGTGAGAGCAGGGAATGATCTCGATCTCACCACCACACATCCAGATCTGTCGACACAAAATCATACTAAGACTTCAGGCTGTTAACGACCACTTTCCAAACTCTTCGCTTTGAATGAACAAAAAAATAACAATTGTATAATACAATAGACGGGCGCTTCCTCTGTTCAACTTCCACCTCCTCCAAAACAGATTCACACACACACCATAAGCATCAGCGTTCGTTCAAACAGAAGGGAAGTTGAAAGTGCCAGTCCGTGATTTTCATCATCTGGGCTTTCACACGGACTTAAATACCATCTCTGATGATACATTTTTTTTAAACCCCCCCATATTCATATCCCCCAAAAAAACCAAAATAAATGATAAATGGTCGTTTTCAATGAAAATCTAATCAGTTTAAGATATCTTGCTATTCGAGATAGCACCTCCAATTTTCATGAATACCATTCATTATATATCATCAAAACAGTTTTTTACTCGAACCCGCCCTTCTGACTGTTAAATATAAATTTCCAAAATTACGTTTGACCAGTTGAAGCGTGTCATTGTCCGGTTTTCGATGAAATTCGAGATACCTTCCTATTTCCGCTTTACAGAAACGATAAGATTATAAAGGATACTTTTCAGCAACTGGCGGTGCTTCTCGATCAAATGACGCCATTAATAAAAGTTTGCAAATATGACTCAATCAACTCACAGAGTGCCTTTTTAAAGACTCGACAATAATTTACATTTTAAACTTGCTTTTATGGTGTTAATTGTTGTCGAACTGGTATTAAACGTAAAATTGCTACTGTGGGTTGAGTGGGTTACGTTGTCAGTAATTGTTTGCGTTTTGCCAGTATGTCTACCCTTTGCCTAAATGTATATGTTGCCTATGTAGAGTGTATGCCAAAATAATCAACTTATCGATCCGTTAGATGTTATGTAAAATCTTGTATTTCATACATGTGACGTTATTTGCTTCAATTAACCAGAAAAAATGGACAATAGTCACGGGCTGGAAATATTCGTCGTGAGAAACGGTAATTTTGGAATCAGCGTTGAAGAGCGATGAATATAGCCTTAGCTTAAATTAACTCACCATATGCTATTAGTCTTGTTTGAGAAGAACATAACCTTGCATAGAGCTTTCTTGCGATTACAAAGAACGCTCAAGAGAGAGCACTAGAGCGTGAATACACGAAAGCATAGGCTGAGTGAATTCAAAGCAGTTCTTTCAAAACCGGAAGTGCCTATGAGTAGTGCAAGTCACGGTTTCTGCGCATCCATTACCAACTTCCGGTATGTTATCACACGAGTTGTCATTCTGCCATAGCTCGCTTTGTGTTACATGTGTTAGATAAATGCTTGATATATTTTGGACTTCAAATGATCTACGATTTGTATGCAACGCAAACGCAGGTCCTGTTGACATGCAATGATTATGACTTTAGTGGGTTTATTCTTAGACTATATAGCATTATTGTCATTTGCTGAGTCACCAGGATTATACTGAATTAACGCGTACATAGAGAGCCGCGTACTTACATTATTGTAGATTTGATAAATATTTTATGTCTATATCGATAATGAATTCATGCATATTCAATAAGTATTTTGATTTTTTGGGGGGATATTGATATTCGTGTGTGTTCTTATCTTTACTTAGACAAAATTAAATGAGGAGGTGAGGTGAGGTGAGTTGGTGTTTAACACCGCTTTCAAGATTATTTCACTTATATCGCGGCTGCTAGTATTATTGCAGGGAGAAAGCCCGCAACACCATTGTGGCTATGCTTTGCGGTGAAACCTGCGAGCATTGGCTGGAACTAGCGAACCATGGGTGGTACATGAATTTTGGTTGATTGGAGATGTTCAAAAGGCTTTACACATGCCGATGTGACAAAGAATAGCCTATAGCTTACAAATCCTAACTATCTATGGCTTAAACCTAATAACTGTAGGCTACACCTCGTATTGGGTAAATCTTAAACAGCAAAAACCTCATATAGCCTTAACCTGATATGGCCTTCACCTAATATAGCCTTAACCTCATAACCTTATGGCCTAAAGACTATCAAAACACATTTATGGATGAACAACAAAATAACTTCGCCTTACCCCGAACATTAGCTCAACAAGATGGGAGGGATCATGATCGTAAAGTTAGACATTTTTTTGTTTCTGGTTTGGTTGGTTTTGCGTGACGCGAATGTGCTGAGAGAAGTTTGAAAACTAACCTTGAAAGAAAGTTCCTGATTTTCGCAACCCCATATTTGAAGACCCGGATCATATTTTCCAAGACGAAGAAAGTTAGCTTTCGAGATTGCAAAACAGCATCCAAGATGGGTGGGTGACCTGTCATAAAAGAATAATGGGCATTGATATATAAAAGATGAATATATATTTATCTCCACGAATTGAACAGAGTGTTACATGTATACATATTGACATTAATTAA
This sequence comes from Phorcus lineatus, assembly GCA_921293015.1. Classification (NCBI taxonomy): domain Eukaryota; kingdom Metazoa; phylum Mollusca; class Gastropoda; order Trochida; family Trochidae; genus Phorcus; species Phorcus lineatus. Next base: position 28,710,169 of record OV121092.1, on the reverse strand, counting down.
CTTTTATTTCAAATGTATTAAAATCATTTTCGTATGTTAATTTCGTTCAATTTATTATAAGTACATGCCATACGTCTTAATGTTAAATTTATGACAACTAGACCATTTGGCTTGATTTGCAGCTGACCTCCAACTACTTTTGACATACCAATTCTGAAATCATGCACAACGGATCCAGTGCTATTTTGACCTACTTTATAGGGTCCAGGAGACTGTTCCTGGCAAGATCCTCTTTAGACTGGGGGATCCATGCGAAGTACATGTCGAGATCCAAACCTCCCTTATACAGCGTAGCGGGGTCACTCTTCCAGAAGGCAAAGGAGTCCGAGTCTATATTGTCTGTTGTGGGAACTGCTAGAACCCGGTCATTGAGACGGATCCGCTCCAATAGAGGTTCTAACCACACTGGTATGAAGAGAACATTTTATAGTAAAAACTGATGTATTGCATAGTCTTTGTATTTTATCAATGTGTGTATAAACACACCCGAATGGGTAAATTTGATCTTGTATTGGCCCTGTTTCCGTTATCCAAACAGTTTTCTTGGTCCTGCCCGACCTGCTTAAACGTTTTGTCTCGAAAGTATATAGTATATAAGATCATTGATTTTGTTAGTTATTTAATGAGAAATATTTACACAGGGTTCTTACATGTAATTGGTGTTTAGAGCTGACAGAATAGATTTGAAAGTATTTTATCAGGAACAGAACAACCATGATATATGAAATGAAGAGGAGAACGTATTGAATCCTCTAGAAAAATGATATTTACATCTCCCATAATTAAATGTTCACCCTCGCTATTTCAAAGGCAAAGAAGTCAATCACATCTATATTTTACGTACGCTTCAATTCTGCAATCTAGTTTTAAACGTTTGTAGAGGCTATAGAGGTCTATATGCTACTCACTCTCCGGCACCTCACAGTGCGAATCAAGGAAGGCGCATACTTCGCCGGTCACGTGATCGCAGCCAGCGTTCCTTGCTACCATGAGCCCAAGTCTCGTCTCATGTCTCACAAGTCTCACCCTGTCTCCTAGCTGTGAGACATAGTCTGTCAGGGGCCGTCCTAGGTACTCTGTTTGAAAGCGAAATCGAAATATATTTTATAGAGAATGTAAGAGAAAGTGTTTGATATTTCATTTCAAAATGAAAAAAAACTAAAAAATCTGCCAATATTCTACAAAGAAATTTTCTATTTTCGTGACATCATATGCTTTTGTATCTATTACTCTCTTCATATCCAATTTCATTTAAGTAATTTTGAAAATAATGATTATGTATGCGTGACGGGCTTTGTCCCTTACATCACAAAACTAGTGTGACATAAAAGGCGATAATAAAACAGACACTCTCCCTAATTCGCAAATTCCTTATCCCCTTTTGGGGCTTGACGTAATCGGATACAACATACAGGGGGCTAAAATAGGCATGTAAGTGTATCTTTGAGACAAATAGAAGTCTTGAAGACATAAAGAATGACATGGCAGTCCTAGTTTGAAACTTACTTTTATCCGATGCATCATCCACAAGTACGATCTCGGTGAGAAGACGAGGTGACGTATTTTCTAGAATGCTATGCACTGTACGTAGAAGTGTGCTCCAAGCCTCGTTGTGGAATATCACCACTACACCGGCGGTGGGCAGTTTGTCGTAGTCGTACTGGCGTGCTAAACATCTTTAACAATTGAATGACAGTTATGAATAAAAAATATTGTGGGAAGTCACCTTTTCTGCTGTTTTATCTTGTTTTGCCTTACTGTGTCTTGGTGTAGTATATTGTAGTATGTTCTTTATCACGCTTTCTGGAATTAGCTGAATATTCCTTTTCTGTGATTCATGTCAATTAATGATGTTATATCTTGCTTTTTGTTACTTTATGATGGTGTAGTACACTGTATTACAGGGAATTATGTTGTTAATTAAGTCATCTGTATTTAGCTGCAAACTGCTGTAGTGTGATTGATGTTACTTTATGCTTTTGTATCTTGCTTTTTGTTACTTTATGATGGTGTAGTACACTGTATTAATAGGAATTATGTTGTTAATTAAGTAATCTGTATTTAGCTGCAAACTGCTGTACTGTGATTGATGTTACTTTATGCTTTTGTATCTTGCTTTTTGTTACTTTATCATGGTGTAGTGCATTGTATTACAGGGAATTATGTTGTTATTTAAGCTTTCCGTATCTAGCTACATCTCCCTGTACATTACTGTATCTTGGTGTAGTATATTGAAGTCTGTCTTTATAAAGCGTTCTGTATCTAGCTGCATCTTGCTGTACTGTGATTCGTGTCACTTTATGCTGTTGTATCTTGCTTTACATTACTGTATCTTGGTGTAGTATATTGTAGTCTGTCTTTATAAAGCGTTCTGTATCTAGCTGCATCTTGCTGTACTGTGATTCGTGTCACTTTATGCTGTTGTATCTTGCTTTACATTACTGTATCTTGGTGTAGTATATTGTAGTCTGTCTTTATAAAGCGTTCTGTATCTAGCTGCATCTTGCTGTACTGTGATTCGTGTCACTTTATGCTGTTGTATCTTGCTTTACATTACTGTATCTTGGTGTAGTATATTGTAGTCTGTCTTTATAAAGCGTTCTGTATCTAGCTGCATCTTGCTGTACTGTGATTCGTGTCACTTTATGCTGTTGTATCTTGCTTTACATTACTGTATCTTGGTGTAGTATATTGTAGTCTGTCTTTATAAAGCGTTCTGTATCTAGCTGCATCTTGCTGTACTGTGATTCGTGTCACTTTATGCTGTTGTATCTTGCTTTACATTACTGTATCTTGTTGTAGTATATTGTAGTCTGTCTTTATAAAGCGTTCTGTATCTAGCTGCATCTTGCTGTACTGTGATTCGTGTCACTTTATGCTATTGTATCTTGCTTTACATTACTGTATCTTGTTGTAGTATATTGTAGTCTGTCTTTATAAAGCGTTCTGTATCTAGCTGCATCTTGCTGTACAGTGATTCGTGTCACTTTATGCTGTTGTATCTTGCTTTACATTACTGTATCTTGGTGTAGTATATTGTAGTCTGTCTTTATAAAGCGTTCTGTATCTAGCTGCATCTTGCTGTACTGTGATTCGTGTCACTTTATGCTGTTGTATCTTGCTTTACATTACTGTATCTTGGTGTAGTATATTGTAGTCTGTTTTTATAAAGCGTTCTGTATCTAGCTGCATCTTGCTGTACTGTGATTCGTGTCACTTTATGCTGTTATATCCTGCTTTACATTACTGTATCTTGGTGTGCTTCACTGTATCTTGCTTTGCTTTACTGTATCTTGCTGTGCTTCACTGTATCTTGTTGTTGTATCCTGTTTTATGCTGCCGTGTCACACAATTTCGCATTAATGTAAATTATGTAAAAATGTAAAATGTTGTATATACTTTATGGGAATCTTGCTGAAACATGTTGTATTTATCGCTGTATTGTTGTATCATAAGATAGAATTGTGTATTCACTATGGGAATCTTGCTGAATCATGGTGTATTTATCACTGTATTGTTGTATCATAAGAGAGAATTGTGTATTCACTATGCGAATCTTGCTGAATCATGTTGTATTTATGACTGTAATGTTGTATCATAAGATAAAATTGTGTATTCACTATGGGAATCTTGCTGAATCATGTTGTATGTATTACTGTATAATTCAGCATGATGTACTCACTCTGGTTCGGTGATGTTTATTAGCCTTCGTCTCACAGATATCAGATCACTGGCGAACTCGTTGAAATTGTGACTCTCATAGCCCTTGTTGTACAGTGCCCTTTCTATCGGGCTCATCACATTGGGATCCACGTGGACTCCCTTCCCGCCATACCCTGCAGATAATAATATAAAAAAACATTTTGGGATCTTAAAAGGAGCAGTCAATTTAAATTTATTTTTTCAAATATTCCTAAAAAATTAGTTGATGCCAATTGTATTATCTTCAGAAGGTTAAAACATTATTCTACTCAATCAAATCATCCCTAGTCGTAGAGGATATAATTCAGGTATCACCCTAAAACTACCTGCGGCCATTTTTGTGTGAACACCTTGCAATCATTATAAGAAATAAATGACTTTTCATAACTTAACCGATCGTGGTATGTTTGGTTTAAACCTGCATCTTTTGATTAAAAGAAATTGATAACATTTATTTTCGTTTTCGTATGATCACCTAAAAAATACTATCTCTTGAATGCTATAGTCTGGTGACCTTTCCGGGGAATGAAAGTTTCAGTCTCCACAAGAATAAGAACTCTGCGGTTTCCTCACCACACGAACGGTGACATCGTTCCGTACATACCATGTTCTGGCTTTAGTTTAACGCAGACAAATCCGATTCTAAGTTTTCAAAACATCGCCGTCTTGAATGTATTCGGAATCATTCGATTGAGAGTTACTTGTCCCTACGATCTCACCACGCAGACTTTTGTTAGACGACTGGAGATTGGTAACTTGTGCCATAGGATAAGAAGATGTGACTGTACGGTGCGTCGTCAGACCATGTGGTGAAGAAACCACTGTACGAGCTCGTAGATATTCCGATTGAGGCAATATTATGGATCATAATCCCCGGAACAGGGATCGTCATAATCAGGCTTGTTCTTTCAATTCATTCTTTAATTACATATTGACCCACATACAGGAAGTGTATTTAATATGTTTTAAAAAATGAAAATCTGAATCCTATATACTGAAGTAAGGTAGTTTTTGTATATCTAAAACATGTATCCCGAGCCGTTCCATATCATTTAACCTTCAATATCTATAATCAAAGATAAGAATGTGGGGTTATAGGGAAGGGTCGGGTTACCCCTCGAGCGTGAGCCCTAGATTTTACTTCCTTGTCTCCTCAAATTCAGGAAGGGATATTTTGGGAGAAATAGGAAAATTCACATACATACATACATACATACATACATACATACATACAGACAGACAGACAGACAGACATACAGACAGACAGACAGACAGACAGACATACATACATACATACATACATACATACATACATACATACATACATACATACATACATACATACATAACCGGACAATGATCTTCGTCAGTTAATCGAACATAATTTCGTCAATCACCTTAGCAGTTAGAATATAAAAAAATTATGTTGATAGTGTTTCAATGATAATGTAAAACGAGTTTTCATGTAATTTATACTTGTGATGTTGACTTAAACTCACACATGATAATGTTGTTCGATTTCGATTTAAAACCAATAATTGTCATATATTTGACATTTCGGGAGAGATATATGAGATTTAATTTAATGAATATCACTTATATTGGTGTTTGAACAAAAAAGATTCAGTAAAAATCAAAGAGTGTGTCTTTAAACTACGTCGATGCCCAAATTTATAAAGTGTATCTAACATACCATTAATCAAACATTTCAAACGGTTACCGTTTGAACCGAACACCCTGTCTGCGGGTATTCAATCAATCGTGATAACATTGTATACTTCTAGTACGTTTAAACACGAAGCTGCAGATAAAACGCAACGGTAGCTGGTGAGTAGATTTACTTTAATCTCCGAAAGAAATTTTCAATTATAAAATTATCACATTGAGACACGGGCACGTTTCAATATTAAAACTTAATTCGAGACGGACATAAAATTTGATTAATGGCTCTGTCTCACGTTTTTATGTTCACATTTTCTTAATCAGAATTTAATCTATACAAAATTTTCAATTTTATATATAGTTTATACTTTGGGTATATATTGAAAGTTGTTACTTGATACTTGATTATCTCTTTTATTAATACGGATTATGAGGTAGAGTGTTGAGATTTTTACCTTCTGGGGATGATATTGGGGACGATTTGAAGAAAAGAAATGTTCAAAAAACAAACAAAGTGCCACTGCTCCTTTAAAGCATGGTCCTAATATCGAGATGTCCGCCATCCCACAAATATCGAAAAGATATTGTTTGTATGGGCAAAACGAGATTATGATTCTTATGCCTATGTTTAAAATCCAATAGTTAATTATAATAAGGAAATTTGAAAAGGAAGTCGTATGACTTTCCATGGTGTTAAATGATAATTTTTTTAGAGAGGAGAATTTTAGAGTTCGGGAAAGCGTTTATGTAAATTGTTTTAGGTGCTTTTTCTCCTCGCATTAATTTGCCACGTATAATTAGAATACAAATGTATATGTAAACGTAATAACTGATGGAAAATTTAAGAAATGAAGAAAAATGTTACAAAACACATATACAAGTGATATGCATTACATAAAATGGCCATGAATTTAATACAACCTTTAAAAAATTGTGACTTTGAGAACAATTAACGCACAAGCCGTATGTGTTAAATAAGCTTTTGATTCGAAGAATTTACTCATTATTTTGAGAACAGTTACAGGTTTGGGATTAAACGAACGGTACTGTGAGATAGGCTAGATGACATAACAGCGTGTTGGATAAAACGTCATGGGCACTTGTCTCCTTCAAGTAACAAATCGGAATGATTTAAAAAAGGAGCTTTGTGCAAGTTAGCCTTAAACTTTTACCTCATCAATCATTTGTTTTGAAGATTAAATTGTTTATTTGTAGTGTATAAACTTTTATAAAAGTTGTTATTGAATCTTCGATATTGTTGTGGAACATAGACTTCCCGAAGATCGTCATTAATCAATTTAAAACAAATATTTTGTGATTTTCATTATTCTTAAAACACGGATTCACTTAATTTCATTGTTTTTATCCCTTGTCATCCTGTTGCTTTCGTATATAGGATTCAGATTTCCATTTGTTAAAACATAACATAACATATTAAATACACTTCCTGTATGTGGGTCAATATCTAATTAATTTATTTCGAAAAATATTTTCAAACTCTGATGTTTTTTAAGAAATACTATTATTGTATAAATATGTCATTCTCAAGATAATTTCCTTAATGATCTTCACTATTTAGAAACATATTTTTAAAAATTATATTTTCATAATTCTAAATATCCTAACATATCAAACAATCAGCGAAAACACATAAGATTTGCTGGCATGTTTATCCCGAAACAATCCAGTGTTATCTCAAATCAAACATAAACAACATCTAAGAAACCCAGACTGATTTTAGCACAATGGGTTCGTTCGGTGCTCACCTGGCGAATTCGGATCATTCCATGGGTCACTTCGTCTGGGTATATTCCTGGGTTTGAATCTCCTATCATCATGAAATTCACCCACCCCAACCTCTTCAAGAGTTTTCAGAAGGTAACTTCTATTCCGCTTGAGAAGTCCGGATAAAACTGTTCTTAATTCCCGATCATTTTCAATCTCTTGGTTAATGTCATTCTGAAGAAGAGATCCTATAAGTGTCAATAAAACAATAGTCAGCCACACACAACATACAAACAGAATGAACCGTACGAAGGAGTAGATTCGCATTTTGTGTTAATCCGCCAAGCGAGAGAAAATCTTGATAATGCGACGACTTAACACATTATTGATTTGGTTTTGCCCGCCTGTGTAAAGTCTCGCTAGGCCACGTGGAAACAGCGCTGCTTGATAGCGAAAGTTTGATCACTTCAGCTGTATTAAGGGACCCATTTTCATTTCCAACACTCTTTTAACTTTCTTTCTCTCTTTTTCGCCGTGTTTTTTTCATGAGACGTTGTTTTTCTATTTTCTTACCTGTAATTCTTATATCACCTTCTATCATTTTCGCTAAGCCCTTATGTTTTCTCTCTCTACTATAGTCCCGACTAAGATCCACACTGTTCTTTTTCGTTTATTTCGGCCGTGACAACTAGCATCAGCAATGTAATGATGATACCCCGTTCTTTCTTACATTGCCTTATTCTTCTTCCCTCTTCGTTTATTTTCATTTTATTTAGTATATTTGTTTCTCTTTTATTCATCCCATTCTGCATTCTTCCTATTTCTTTCACCTGTGATTTTCTACGATTCTTTCTTTCCCATGTATTGCAAACCAATATTCATAACATTTGTTTTTTTATATTTCTATATTTGTTTTGTTTTATCCATTTTATCCCAAAATTTTACTTATACCATCTATCTATTCAGAGGAGCAGCGGGATGCGAGTGATAAGTTTGACCTGGTTTCAATGAGATTTCGATTTCATCTTACCTTTTCCTTTCTACCTTCTTTCCCTTTTTGTTCCTTCATATAGTAATCAAGGTTATACATGTTTCAAATAATTCTTTTTTGAGAAAACGTAATGAAGAAAAATTTGTCCAAATACAGCTGACAGATGTAGTAAGAACGGAAACGATTGCTATTATATTCTGGTCACTGGGTATCCACATATTAATCCTGTTGTTGGTAACAGCCCATGTCAATAAACTGTGCAATATACACAACAAATGTCGCAACATTAATATCTAATGTTTATCCCTCACAGTTTCTGTCTGCTTCGGGGGCGGGATAGCGCAGTGGTTAGGGCGCTCAGCTTCGGATCAAGCGGGGTTCTAATCCCGTCAGGGGCTCGGCAACTATCGCTGCAGTAGAGAACTGTTCTACACGCAGTAAGGTTTGGGTGCAATCCTACACTGAATTTTCGCGCAGTACCACCTATGGTTCGCTAGTTCCCGCCGAAGCTCGCAGGCTTCACTGCAATGCATAGCGGTTTTGCTGACTTTTCCCCTTCACAAATACCAGCAGCCGGGATATTAGTGAAATACTCTTGAAAGCGGCGTTAACCAAAAATCACCTCACCTCTGTTTGCTTCGACCACTTTGCTTTGAGGATTCATTCATTTCTACGTGAATACGTAGATCATAGAATTCCGATCTGTTTATAAAATGTGTAAAAATAAGAAAGTAACATCTTCACTACTTGAATCATATGATATTTGTTTTAAAGTTTTAAAGTTGTGGGTTACCCATTCACAGGATGGGAGTGTGGATTTTTCACCCTCCGGGTTCACCATTTTTACGGTCCATCATTTTAAAATAAAATGTCATGTTGGGAATGGAGGGAGTGGATCCGTCAATTGATTGATTACTCTCTACTAATATATACTTAAAATCATCACGTAATTGTTCATTTAATGCTGAAAACAGTATTGATTACTCTCTACTAATATATACTTAAAATCATCACATAATTGTTCATTTAATGCTGAAAACAGTATTGATTACTCTCTACTAATATATACTTAAAATCATCACATAATTGTTCATTTAATGCTGAAAACAGTATTGATTACTCTCTACTAATATATACTTAAAATCATCATATAATTGTTCATTTAATGCTGAAAACAGTATTGATTACTCTCTACTAATATATACTTAAAATCATCATATAATTGTTCATTTAATGCTGAAAACAGTATTGATTACTCTCTACTAATAGATACTTAAAATCATCATATAATTGGTCATTTAATGCTGAAAACAGTATTGATTACTCTCTACTAATATATACTTAAAATCATCATATAATTGTTCATTTAATGCTGAAAACAGTATTGATTACTCTCTACTAATAGATACTTAAAATCATCATATAATTGGTCATTTAATGCTGAAAACAGTATTGATTACTCTCTACTAATATATACTTAAAATCATCATATAATTGGTCATTTAATGCTGAAAACAGTATTGATTACTCTCTACTAATATATACTTAAAATCATCATATAATTGGTCATTTAATGCTGAAAACAGTATTGATTACTCTCTACTAATATATACTTAAAATCATCATATAATTGGTCATTTAATGCTGAAAACAGTATTGATTACTCTCTACTAATATATACTTAAAATCATCATATAATTGTTCATTTAATGCTGAAAACAGTATTGATTACTCTCTACTAATATATACTTAAAATCATCACATAATTGTTCATTTAATGCTGAAAACAGTATTGATTACTTTCTACTAAAATAGATACTTAATATCATCATATAATTGTTCATCGAGTTAATGCTGAAAGCAGTATTTATTAATCTCTACTAATAGATACTTAAAATCATCACATAATTTTTCATTTAATGCTGAAAACAGTATTGATTACTCTCTACTAATATATTCTTAAAATCATCATATAATTGTTCATTTAATGCTGAAAACAGTATTGATTACTCTCTACTAATATATACTTAAAATCATCATATAATTGTTCATTTAATGCTGAAAACAGTATTGATTACTCTCTACTAATAGATACTTAAAATCATCATATAATTGGTCATTTAATGCTGAAAACAGTATTGATTACTCTCTACTAATATATACTTAAAATCATCATATAATTGGTCATTTAATGCTGAAAACAGTATTGATTACTCTCTACTAATATATACTTAAAATCATCATATAATTGGTCATTTAATGCTGAAAACAGTATTGATTACTCTCTACTAATATATACTTAAAATCATCATATAATTGTTCATTTAATGCTGAAAACAGTATTGATTACTCTCTACTAATATATACTTAAAATCATCACATAATTGTTCATTTAATGCTGAAAACAGTATTGATTACTTTCTACTAAAATAGATACTTAATATCATCATATAATTGTTCATCGAGTTAATGCTGAAAGCAGTATTTATTAATCTCTACTAATAGATACTTAAAATCATCACATAATTTTTCATTTAATGCTGAAAACAGTATTGATTACTCTCTACTATAATAGATACTTAAAATCATCATATAATTGTTCATTTAATGCTGAAAACAGTACTGATAACTTTCTCCTATAATACCCCATTCTCTCTTAATATATAGAAAAATATGACGGAGCTAACTCTGTCGAGAGAGAATGATTATACCCCGATATTAGTCACGCTCCATGTGGTCCACATCTGGCCATTTAACTGCGAATTTATTTAATCTCCTACTTACACAGAATGGATCAAAGACAGACACAGCATTTTCCGGTTCACATTGCAGGGTTCAAACCGATATGAAATAAAGTTAAACAACACACCATTGAAAAATATAGGTTTGCTTCAGTCAATTCACAATAAAGTTTAAAACAGACATCTTGAGTACAAGGTTTTCGTATTCAAACCTTGGAAAATTGAGATTTCTAAAATCATTCCCGTGTAATACGATTTTTATTTAACGTTGCCATTGATATCATTTCTTTACCTTGAAATATTACATTTAAACGGATTGTAGAACATATACACACATCCAAATAAATTGAGGACCACGCCGATTTTCAATGCAAAGTTACATCATTGTTCTTTTAATGACCCATATCATGCATAAATTTATAATATCGAGTGAACTTAACTGTTTAGTTGTGTAAATAATAATGTCCTGGCGGAATGTGTGTGTATCCTTTTTAAATGCAATAAGAACTTTTAAAAGAAGAATGTTTATTCTGTTCATTATTTTTCATGACAATAAGTTGTCCCTGTTACATAAACGAGTAGTAGTAGTTCTTATTATTTAAAGTATATTTCCAATAATATTGTTCATCATACTTATTTCTTTATATCGTGTACATTAAATGATTAAATGTAATTCGTCCCCAATCTATGTAATCTTGCACAATCTATGATAACATTCATTTTATAGGTTTATTCTGAAATTGTCGACAATTTAACTGGTAAGAAAACACTGCAGGTAGGCAGATGTAAAAATATTTCTACTCTCCACCGAAGGTAGATTCAACGCATGAGCAAAACATTGAAAATCGATAACTGTTGCTATTAGAACAAAGCGAATAGCCCGAAGCCTTCAGTGGCCAAAGTCACGTGATCCTATTTGTCAAACCAAACCGCTGTGTCCATAGAATTAATCACAATGTTTAATCACTTTGGTGTTATTTCAAATAATCTATGGCCATACGTGACCTATGTCCGTTGGAGTCATTCAATCTGCAATCTAAACAAATAAACCTTCTTTTTGTAATTGATAAGTTTTATTTCCAGAATCCCCGAGTATATTTACATCGAAGACAATGCATGCCCCTTATTAGATGAAAGAATTTACAATAAATTTCTGTTGAACATATTTCTTTACTTTTTAGTGAGGCGAGATCCTAGAATATTTTTTAAGCTTTCGTTCACAGGTATACACTTTAATGAACACTGAAGTATACCAACATGACAACAAATGATTCAATAGTGTCAATAACGATAGCCATGGTGTAACCAGCGTAGAGAAACAATAAACATTTTTTAGATGCACAGAAGAACAGGTTGAGCTGATGAATTGTTGAAAAAGATGTGTAGATACAAAAACATCACATCTGTTAGTAAATATTAATGTTTAAATGTTAGGTCTAGTTCATTTTGAAAATCTTTCAGTTATAGTTTAACGTTGTTCAAATTGTATTAAAGATAAAAACACTGTGAAGGAATTAAAACAAGCAAAAAACCTCATTCAGTAACCTAAGAGAAGATAATAATTTCTCACGACGACAACCCCTCTCCACCCCAAATAAGCCTTTGTAAATGTTTTACGTTCAAGACTATGATATATAGTTCTCTAAGACAAAAGGCTGGTTATTCTGCTACGCCAATATTTGAAATGGGGGATGGGAAAGACAAAAACTATAACTTTGAAAGTTGTTATTGTAAATTTTTTAGCTTCCTATGAAAACTGTTGTTGCTTTTGGTTACCGACCCTAAGCCTAAGGTTCCACTTAAAGTTCTAAAGTTATAAATTCAGATCGCATGGTGCAAGGTACATCCCCACAAAATTTCAGCTTTAGAGATGCAGCCCTATAGGAGGAGACGTCAAACATGTGAAAAGTGTATGAACGACGCCCGACTCCGTTCCAGGTCTGATGAGCTAAAACATCAACAAAACTCATTTCTTCACAGTGAAATTGACTCACATCATTCGAGTTCGCGTGTGCTGCACGTGCTTCGCATGAAATGTGATTTTTCTTTCATGATTTCATCGGACCATTCACTGCTAACTAATTAATTTCGAAAACCACTGAAAACATTTTTGAAAGATAATTCAGTGCATGAATCTCATTGAAATCAGATAGATCCTATCACGCGTACTTTCCCGCGTTTCTGATTTGAGTTCTGCTCCATGGGAGTGAAAGGTGATCTGATATGTGACCTTTCACCTTTCATATCTATGTATTTAAAACAGAGGCCGGCTTAAATATCAAATCATGCCGACAGCTTTCTCACTTCGTCGCTGATTAGCGAGACTGAAACTCAAAAACTGGTTTACTAGAGAGACTTCCATTGACATAAGATTATCGAAATCATTTACACTCATTGATTTCTTTCACAGATAAAAACTATTAATATAGAATGACTTTAAGAGAAAATAATTATTCAAGATTGTAAACCATTGATATCTAAATGCAAGAAGGTGAGGTGAGGTGAGTTGGTGTTTAACGCCGCTTTCAAGATTATTTCACTTATATAGCGGCTGCTAGTATTATTGCAGGGAGAAAGCCCGCAACACTATTGTGGCTATGCATTGCGGTGAAACCTGCGAGCATCGGCTGGAACTCGCGATCCATGGGTGGTACTGCGCTGAATTTCCGTGTAGCATTGCACCCAAACCTGACTGCGTGTAGAACAGTTCTCTACTGCAGACAAAGTTGCCGAGCCCCCGGCGGGATTCGAACCACGGACCTCCTGATCCGAAGCCGACCTAAATGCAAGAAACCATGGCAACTTTTCATATGCATTGATGAGAACACATATCGTTTCGAAGTGTTATTGTGAAATAAATAATTTCCTCAAATTCGCGATAGCAGCTAAAAAGGATTTTGTTAACCGGGCTTCACCCTCTTAGCATATTTCTAGTAGCTACGAACTGACAGTCAACTTCCGCTATGCATAGGAAGTCACGTGACTCAAGGGTACGTAAGAACTCTTTACGTTGGAAATGGCTGCTGTAATGTTTGCGTTGCCATGGCAACGGGTTACTTTCATTTCACAGATTATCGTTAATCATTTAATGTTGATAAAGACTATTGATAACAAAAAGGGAAACCTTTATTCTGTATCACTTACGTTTAGAGATTTAGTTTTCTCAAAATCCTTTGTTGTACTGTTTTATTTAGAAAAGATCATATGTCTTATTAAACACTGATCGAAAGCGATAAAAAAAAACCATTAGTTTAGTTGGCGTAAGTTATCTCTAGTTAAAAATACATTTGCTAAAGCAAGTCAATAGTTCCATAAGTCCGTTATTCGTAATTTCCTAATTACAATAAAGGTTAGAAATGCGCTGTATTTTAGATAATTTAGAAATTTTGAAGATTAAATATATGTAATGTTAGAATATCAACATGAAAAATATAATTAGACTAAACCAATTAAAAGTTTTAGAATGATTTGTATTTCAACTAATTTAGGAATTTCGATGATGAAATATATGTAATGTTAGAATATCCACACATAAAAATATAATTAGATCCCAAAAATTCAAATCGATTTATCTTGCCGTTGCAAAGGTTGCCAGACTCGAAGATTCGATTTAAATTAAGATTTGAATTTGGCTCGTTGATTATGCGATAATTTTGAAGAAAATTCAATCTATCTTAGGCAACAAAATTACAATCGGTAACATGTTCCAATTATGATCGGACATTTTTTTTTATCAAAACAGGATTGTCCCCTTTAAATTCGTTTTTTCAAATAAAAATTGATAAGACTTTCCCTTTCAATGTAAGTTCGGTTCACTTTCATCTGCATGTACTCGTGAATTTACTTCAATTCATTTAAGTGTAATTTTGTGGATGTCCGAACAATTTATGAGTTACCATCAACACAATTCATTACATTTTCTGATAACATCACCTTAACCTTAACCTACTAAAAATACGTGACAAGCACGTGTTATCTCGACCTAAATTCTCGAGAGTTTAGGGGACGCTACCTGGAAATAGGGGAATGCCCCCTCCTCTCCGAGTTTGTAAATATCATGCGGTAGTAGCATTCGAAGAATAGACAAAAGGTAAGCTCATTGACTTCTTTTTAGTTATAAGCTAAACTCACATTTGTAAACTCACATCTTTAATTGCGGTTTTCGTACAAAAATATCTTGTTATCACACCTGTGTGATAATAAAGGATATAGTCATTAATAGCCTGTCCGTCTTTCTGTTAAAGGTTTGGTTTGAACATATCTAAAAAGATGTTCTTAACTTTTGAAATCTTGGTATAAGTTTTACCAACCTACTGATTTTCATCCTTTAAAAAATTTCCAATGGAAACATTTAAATTGAACATAGACGCTGTGCAGTGATAGCTTTGTTTTCAGATCAGAACTCAAAAACTGCTTTCTGAAACTCAACTCAAGGGTTTTATTTGACATTCTTATTTTATGATTATAAAGATGAATAATATGAATTAGGTGGGACTGATGGGATATTGTTTTTGCTGAAGACCCGTGTTTTATTTTAAATGCTGTGGTTATGTGAAGAATAATGATGATAATACCACAAACAACTTAGTACTAAATATAAAGGCCTTTAAAGGCCGCCATCCAAACCTCCAAAAAACCCATGGGTTTCTTATCTTTGTCATCTTTACTCTGATTGGTTGATTCAAGAAACAGAAGATATAATCAGTGTTTGAGTGACAGGGCAGTAACGGCTTTTTTGGTGCCTGGGAGAGCTCAGCAGGGTCAAAGGTCGCAAAACTTTACTAAATTTATAACTTGTGGCTGGTAGTAGTCTATTCAGTTTCAGTGCATAATCATCAGGGAAAAAAACATAAGTTATAAAAGATGAAGTTTGATTTGTGTGATAAGCTGATATTATCATCAGTATATTAAGTTTTATATATTTAATGAGATGACCAACGCTAATTTAATGAAATCTTTGATTAAAGAATTAACATTAGGCCTAACAAGGAACTGTATTTGTTAACATTTTGTTAAACAAGATTCAAAACAATCATAGTCTTTAACAATGTTTGGATGTATTTGAAGTGAATATTTCACTATTGTTGTCAAAAGTTATACAAAATTGTCTGAATCCATGAATCCACAATAATCTTTTCATAACCTTACTCATAAGTATCTATAGCTTATCCCTTCAAGCATAGCTAAATATTTGGGGGACATATGGGATGGGGGAGGTTTTGATTTCTCAATCAGGCTGAGAAGGCAGTGAAATCTGACACTGTGAATGGATCTTTTCCTCCACTAGCAGACTTGTTTGGTATGGTAATGATAAGAATCTAGTCACGTGACATTTACAAAGTTAATTCAAATTTGGAATGTCACGGTGTAACGATATCTAAACTCAGGTGAGACCCGTTATCCGACAGAAAGATAAGAAAAGAAAATAATCAAGCCAATAAATAACTAGAGAGAAGCCAATCCGTGAATCAAGTGATTTATTTGCAGTCTAAGCAAGACGATAACCGGGCACAGCAACAAGCTACCCGTAATCCACTCAACAGGGGTTAACAACTAATTAAGGAAGTCAACAACCCATGAATAAACAAATAGACAAACTGTAGGGAATCACTCTAGCATACCCCCAGACGTTGTAACAACAAGATATGCTAATGGCCGTCTTAACGAGATAGCATACATAAGACAAAGCAACACCTTGGCGAATGTACAAATGAAGGAACGGGGCACGGGTGGACTAACAATAGGCAGGGCTACAGATAACTTTTTAGGTGTGAGTGTACATACACCTTGAATATAAAGTGGAGGTGTACTGAAACTTTTGGGGGTGTACTCACTACTTTAGTACTTGCAAAGTGTGATCACGTTTGTATGTTGTTTATGAAGGTGTAAAGTGTAAAGTGTTGTAATTAATCGCCAATGTATTACCGACGGTAACTAGCAAAGCTGTACATAATTTTAGAAGTACATTTTACAAGGTATCAACAATCGATAATTGTTTTTCAAATGAACCTGATAAATCCTTGGTTAATTTAGAAATACGATACGCATGGAAATGAATGTCCAAGCGTAAACAGGCATGTATGTGCGTACATGATACGCATGGAATTTATTTTAGGGCCGTACTTGGTAATTTTATAGGCGTACATTACGCGTGTACGACCCTTATCTGTAGCCCTGAATAGGGATGAATAAAACAACAAGCACACAGTACTTTAGATTATCCCTAATCACTACTTGAGTGAGTAAATGAATAAGAACACTAGTTTAGGTATAGTAGAACTTATCAAATAATGGGAGGGAAGGTAAGGTTAAAACTGTAAGTTCTTAAAGGAAGTGATCACATACTCCAGAAAGGTACAGAGAAAAATAAAGGAATATCAACCTCACCAATTCACCTACAGAGTCCCAGGCCCACCCGTGACCTCTCCCAGCAAGGGTCAAGTCAAGACTCCAGGTACCAGAGCGTAGCTCGCTATTTATTGGCTCCGTGCGGACGGCAATGAAGACCAGGCGCAGATCTCCAAGAGGAGATCGTAGCTTATCTAAGGATATCTTGAATCTGTGTTTCTTTGCGAAACTAAATTATCCCTAGCTCCATAAATATTTAAGGTATGGAGCCCTACAATGGCTGCTTATTGTAAAGGGCGCAAACTCCTCTACAAGAAGATATAAATATATATATCATGAGTATTGGCATATAAATGCTACATGTAATAAGGCTGATAAATGGAGCATGAAAATTATATGTGAACATATAAAAATAGCCACAGTCTGCGAATAAAGACATGAATGATAAAAATAGATACATGAATGTAAAGTACATAATATGTACTTTCGATATATACAATAATTGGTGATATTTTATGAAAGTACATTAGAGGAGAGGCGGGAAAAAGGTCGCACGCTCGAACTGCTTGACAGGAAACAAAAATGAAGTAAATGCAGTCAAAGTACTCTTTAGTTTTTAGTTTGGATCAATCATGTTCAGGAATTCCCCTTCTTTGAAGTGTCAAGGATATATTGTGTAAATATGACAAATTTCCGGTAAGAAGATTTTGATTTATTCCACTTTGAACATAGGTACCCTTAATATTTCCCTGTAAGGTGCAGTTTTTTTAGGTCAACTTGGCCACGCCAACACCGTGTATGGTGGCGGATGCCGGCCTTTAACCTTAGCGCCATTCCTTAACATTGCACTAAGGCTACCTTAGCGACTTAAGGTCTCCTCAGCGTTTTTGCGAAGGGAACCTGGAACACAAATAGAAATTTGACATTATCCTATTCTCCAGAGTCAATTTTAAAAGAGAACCAACCTTTCTTTTTTTTTAAAGAAAATGCTTTCAGTCTCGTGTGATATCTGTTACAGGTGGAGCACCTTATGATTTCGTGTAATGTCATATAATTAGGATTTTGGTTTTTCTACCTAAATTTAAAAATGTGTCAAAATTTCAAAGTATCTGTAAATAACATAAAATAGTAGACCAATTGTTTGTACATAAGCTATTCATACAGCTTAAAGAGTGTGAGTCATGTAACTGCATAAATAGTTCTGTAGCAGGTCAGGACAACGCATTCAATTTACAGTATAATGCCCATACATGTTTATGAACAATTTGATTAATACAACACTTGGTTTGTAAAGAAAATGAAAATCCACAACAGAACTTTAAAACCATACTTGGGTTTTTTTTTAAATAAAATGCACAACACAACAACAGAACACTTGGTTTGTAAAGAAAAAAATAATATCCACAGCACAATATTAACACAACCAATCTAGTTAAAACTAGATTGTATGATCCGTCAATATCGGACTTCGGGACGTATTATATATTACAGCTAGTTTTAACTTGACTGTAACACAACACTTTTGTGAAGAAAAAAGAAAATCCACATGAACCAATTGCATATGTGATATCATGAATAACCTTGACTTCTTTTTGCTCAATCTGCCTTAGTCATGACCTAAGTGTATCTGTCTGACAGTCTCTCAGTGGCTCTTCTTCTGTCTTAAAAACAAACAAAAAAACGCCACTAGCGAAAATATCTAACTCACACCTAACGGTGCAACGTTCCTTTTTCGTAGAGCTACGTTAACATGCGCAGTGTGTAATTTTCTAGTTGATATTTTTTACTTCTTACTTTTACTTAGTCGTCTTACTTTTCTTTTCTAAAGTAAGAAAATATGTTATAGACATTATACATTTTAAAATTTACATTTGTTGATATAATATATTACTTTTAGGTTCCTGGCAAATTGTCTTCATGCATCATTGTTATAAAGTATTCCAGTTTTATCATGTTTGACATATCCAACCTTTTGTATTTTCTTCAGGACACACATTGAGAAATAGGTACCTGAATGTTTGAACTTACAGCTTATCTGTGAGCCACAGATTTTTAACTCGAGGTGTCAGAGATAAATTATCTATACTTAAGATTACTATACCTTTACATATATTTTAGCATATACTTATATTCTCTCTTGACAGAATATGGAGTTGGATTCCCTGTCAAAAAATGACGATGAAAAAATCGGAGTTAATAACCCAGCCTTTAAACCAGAAGAAGACACGTGTAATGGAGTGACGATCCAGGTCAGCATGACATTTTAAGAAAATATTTGTCCACTTACAGGCTGTGTTGTTATTTGTACTTTTAAGTATTGCTTCTTATAAGGAGAGTTTATGCACTTTATATTTTCCTTAAGAGGTCAAAACATCTCATAACATCCCCGATTGGCCGTAATTTTTAGAGACATTGTCCCATATACAGTGAAAACTAAGTTTCAGCCATTTTGATGTGAACGCCTTTTATTATTTATAGTTAAAAAACGATTCCATGGTTCTATCGGACGATGTAAACTTGTTCTTTAACTTGATTTTTTACTGTTGTTTTACTGTTGATGACATAAACTTTCAAAAGTACATTTACAAATACATTTCAAAGCTTATTTATGCGAAGGGACGTTTTTACTGCCCCCTTGAAATATTGCTTTCAATTTTGCCATTGATGTAATCCCAGAGGAGTTTTCTTCCTTTGGTCTATTGGCCAAAATAAATTTTAAAAAACAGGTTTCAAAAGGTTTGTGTGACAATTACGTTTTCTCAGAAGGATTTTTATATACTGTGCAAAAGGAGAGGGATCTTGGAATGTTTAGGATTAATACTGTACCGGTGTGAAATGAATAAATACGCCATTATATGTAACTTCCAAATGTACATGTTTCCCCAATTATTTTTAACCTATATAAGTATGATGACAAACAGTTTAAGGGCATTAATAGAAGAAGATGCTTAGTGATTCTGTTCATTCGAATTTAGGTGATTTTTGGTGTAACGCGAAAATAACAGAAATCCACTAACAGTGAAACTTTATTAATCCAGATTCCGGCCGATGACGTCACACACGGCAACAAATGTTCCCGAGGAGTTGGGTACATCCAGAAGAAAGTTGCACAAGTCTATACCAGACACAAACACAAACTATGGATGACAATAGGGTTTTTGCTGATTGCGGCATACATAGCATACTTCGGTTATGCACTATATTACAGGTAAGTAATTTTTTTCAAATATAGTGATAAATTGATGATTATGAAAGATTTGGATATTTTAACAAGCCAGGTAATATCCAATGAGCAAAAGCACGACTCGAGAAATATTCTTTGAAAAATACAAGAATATATTGCTAGATATTAATTTCTTGATCGAAAAAGTTTGAAATATACATTTAATAGTAAGAAAGTGTACGACTGAGGGTATGAATGAATGTTTATTTTCCATTTTTTAATTCATTTTTTATTTTATTTATATTTTTTAGGGTTAGGGGTAGTTTAATACATCTTATGTAGTCCTTTTTTCATGTCTTTTTCGGTACCAGCAATCTTTCTTTTCTGTATTCAAAATTACTGTAACAATTTTGAGAATTGAAAAAAAAATCACAACACTCTCGATATTGCGTGTTGGTAACATCTACACTTCCTGAATGAGGACTTAGACTTCATCAAGAGCTCCTTTTATATCTATAGTTATAGAGGACGTAGTACTATGGCACGATAAATACAATCTAGTCTTGAGTTGTCTTACAGCTGTACTACACGGAAGCTCGTTTTATATTTCTCAGTGATTCCGAAGCGTTCATAAAATCTTATGATTTCAAAGCAGCTTTCATCCTAAGTGTTTTACGTCCACATTATATCACAGGCCCTCGGATCATTAAAAAAATACATATATAATCTTGGTAATCTTAATATGGTATTAACAGAGGAACAATTCTATTCAGGGGGTGTTCGCAAAAAAAAATTGGGCCTGTGCATTATATAGGTTTGGTGACGAGGGGTCATACAGACTCCTTGGTGGAACAGTGTTCGGAGCCCTGGTGATGTTGTGGAGTATAGGTGGCAAGCACACGGTGTACTATGTGAGGAAGGCTTACACAGGTGTGGTAGACAGTGCAGGCGACGCCAGGTGTACTTCCTCAAAATTCATCATCAGATGGTAGGTATGCTAGTAAAGGAAAAACCTTCTTGGTATAAATCTTGTTTAAATGCTTTTTTATACGTTCCATAAGTATGTAATTACGGACTTCTTTATTATCATATTTATTTTTAAGAAGATGGGCGTAGAGGATATGATAAGACAAGATTCAGTCGCCATATTGTGCTACCTTTTCACGTCATGAAGTCTCAACGTGCAAGGTATAAAATCGGAATGCCTAGGGCTTTCCGAAGTATTCCTTTTTAAACGGAGAAGCTGATTGCATAACTAACTTTGATGAAATCCGGTAAGGCTCTATCTTTAGTCCGAGAAGTGCTCGTAATAGAACAGAGGTTAGCGTAGGGTTCCACGACTACCTCTGTAGGGAGAGAACGATATCCATGTCTTTAATTGTTCAACACACATATATATCTCCCGCAGTGGCCTGTATATAGGAATGACAGTATTTATGGGGGTATACACTGGTCTCGTCATTGGGAGGGACAATCCAAGGAACCTCATGTCTCTGTTCGGAATAGCTTTCTTCATCGTCATCATGTACGTCACCAGCGTCGATCCCTCCAGGGTAAGTATATCAAGAGGAAATTGTATAAAGCTCGTTTAGTTTCCGCATCGAAAGCGAGTATTTTGATGCACGTGGTCCTGTGCATAGCGCAGTAGATCTCAATCAGTGAAGTTCAGCAACATCGAGCGCTTCTCGCCGAAAGGGTGGGTTAATCAGTCATCGCTGGATAAACTAAGAGATTGAAAGGTTGATTTCCTGGCCCACACTGAGACACGAGTTAAGAGACTTGTTGTGTCGACTTGGGCAAGAGACTTAATTCAAAATGTGCCTCTGTTCACCCAGCAGGAAATGGGTACCTGGTAAAGCAGTGTGTTGGGTGACATTCTAGCGACAATTATGTCAGCTTGGGTTAGGCCACGGTAAAAATATTGATAGCGCCTTCAGCATGCACTAGAAAAGTAAAATGTGAGCCGTAAAATATCAACATTATTTTTTATCTTTATTTAATCTGAAATTCACATTTTTCACATTTGGTGTTTAGTGTTTAATCTTAAATCGTCTTTTTTGGCATGGGTTCTAGCACTGCTGTGCAAGTCTTTTTTTTTTAGTTAATCAGTTGCCTTGATAAAATAGTTTATACGGAACCTCATTTAGTATCCTCAGCGTATGCAAATATCTAATCTTAAATCCATATTTTCATTATTTGATATTAAATGGTACCCTGGGGTATGTATCTCAAGTTCATACATTCTAATTTATACTGAGACGATAGCACATTATCAAAACCTTTCATAAAATTGTATTACTCGGAACCTCATTGAGTATCCTAAACGTATGAAAATTTCTTATCTGAAGTCCATATTTTCAATGATTGATATGATATTGAGTATAAATAATATAATCGAAACTTAATATTCAGGTGAACTGGCACCCTGTGTTCTGGGGAATGTGTCTCCAGTACGTATTCGCGTGTCTTATCCTGGAGACGACCTGGGGATACGCAGCGTTCAGCTGGTTGGGAGACCGGATGACTGAGATCCTGGGATACTCTGATAAAGGGGCTCAGTTTGTGTTCGGGGAAAAGACGTATGAGAACCACATGTTCGCCATGAAGGCGAGTGTCTTAAAGGCGCATTAGCACAATAAAGAGATCCTTGGAAATGTAAACAAATGTTTATAATTGCAAGACAACTTGTTTAAGGTGTTGGAAACAAGCGTACCAAGTTCGTTTAAGTTATACGCAAATTCATTTCAAATGACGATGTATTTTAAAAGTGTTCACACTAAAAGTCATCATTTATACCCGGGTCATATCCTGGCATCCGCCTTGACAGAACCGTACAATGAATGTTTGCAGGTGTTGCCGGTGATCATCTATTTTAGCTCCCTTATCTCTGTCCTCTACTACCTGGGAGTTATGCAGAGCATCATCCGGGTACTTGGCAGGTTCCTGGCCTTCTGTCTGGACACAACGGCAACAGAGTCGCTCAACGCCGCGGGGAACATCTTTGCCGGACAGGTAAAAACTAACTTGTCTTCAAAAGGGTGTCGCTGGAGTGCGATTTATGCTAAGAGGTGACGATCGGAGTAGTGTTTCCTATATTTGTAAACATTATTGTCTTATAATACTTGTTTTGTCAGGAATTGGAGAATATTATCCCTGCTAACCTGTTAGCACCAATAAGGAACCATGACGGCTATATTGGATTATCTTAAAACTCGTGCTCTCTCTATCCGTGGCTACTGTATGATACCTTCCCCCGCAACTTGCACCAGTTCCAATAACGGGTTCTTCTAAGCCTCGGAGGTTTTTAACATACCGCTAACCTACTGCGCTAAACCTTGATAGTCCATTCAGAAATCATACGAAGCTTACCGCCGAGGAGACGGTGCACTTAAGCTACCATTTTTTTTCAGTTTAGCAGCAAGAATTGTAATAGCCAGTAATGGATGCTGCCGCGACTTGGGGCTTGCGTGCGAAGTTGATTTCATTTTATGCGATGACATGCTTTAAAGCTATCTCTGCTTATTTTTTCAATATTGAAGGTTAACTTCCACGAATTACATTAAGACACTCGAATTGGCTTTGTCCTTACCATTACCTAAGAATGCCTAGCATCTGATTTGCACTTTGCAAGAAAATAAAGAAAGTAAAATCTTTCTCATTAGTTCATATGATCATAGAAACTCATATCATCGGTGGCTGATATAACAGTGACTTAATAAACAGTTAATTGCAGACAGAGAGCCCATTGATGATCCGCCCATTTCTACCGGTGATGACAAAGTCTGAAATCCATGCAGTAATGACCGGGGGATTTGCAACGGTGTCGGGGAGTGTTCTCGGAGCGTATGTCTCATATGGGGTGAGTCCTAAAAGACCAAATGACAATGTATCAAATAAGTTGGCATTTTAACAGTTAATCGAATTGGCGTTGCTTTTGCTCGCTAGATAGCAAACAACACATTAGTTTCAAATGATGATAATCACTGTCTTCACTCTGTCAATTCCTTTCTCAATATTGATTGGAGACAAAAAAATCGGAATACTTAGCTTGCCCAAGTAATTTACATTTTAATCTCAAATTCGTCCATTTGGTTTCATAGCATAAAGATTCATGGAAAAATATTAATTATGATTCTTATAATATGTTCCACGTCGTTTGTACTGTATACATATTAATCTTCACTATAAAAGATAAGTGATGGTAAATCATAATTATTCCAACGCTAAATGTCTTTACTGTCATAATAATAGTAACATCGCAACGTAATTGGTCTATGTTGAAAAGAAGAATGATAGCATGAATATCGAATTTTACTGTGAATGAGAGTATAGCTTGAATATTAACTGTCATGGTTAAAAACTTTCTAGATGTAACTACAGGTACAATGTTGTCACACAAACGTCAACAAAGTTTTCAAGGCCTGTTATTTCAAACATTTGACCATCAGTTAAATCGTTTTCCCAGGTCAAGGCAAACCACCTTCTCTCTGCGTCCGTCATGTCCGCTCCGGCCGCTTTGGCCATCTCCAAACTGACCTGTCCAGAGACAGAGAAATCTGACGTTGACCCTAAAGACGTCTACAAATTACAGATGGAGTACGACATTTGTAATAATCTTTTTTCGAAGTGTATGTGTTGGTTGGTGTTGGTGATGTTTGTTGCTGGTGTTGGTGAGGTTTTGGTTGGTGTTGGTGATGTTTGTGGTTGGTGCTAGCGATGTTTGTGGTTGATGGATGCGATGTTTGTGGTTGGTGTCCGTGATGTCTGTGGTTGGTGTTGGTGATGTTTGTGGTTGGTGTCGGTGATGTTTGTGGTTGGTGTTGGTGATGTTTGTGGTTGGTGTCGGTGATGTTTATGGTTGATGGTGGTGATAGTGTATGTATGTGATTGCTGTTGATGCAGGTGGTTGATGCTGTTGCATATGTTGTCGATGAATGATGCATGTGGTTGGTGTTGGCGTTGGTGATAGTAATGTTGTTGGCGATGTGTTTTTGATGGTTGGTGTTTTTTGTTGTTGATGTTGGTTGTAACTTCTTTAAATGGCATTTTTAGTAGTCGGAAACAACTGTGTACATATATTTATGAATGTAACAACTAAGTGTAATTATTTATTTATATTTATATAAGATGTCATCCATGAATATTTGTACTTAGATGTTGATTGCTGGTGATAATGGGTGTTGATGTTTGAGGAAGTGCTGGTGATTGTGATGGCCGCTGTCGGTGGTGATTTGTGTTGATAAAGTTGGTGGTGATGGTTGATGTTGGTTGGTGTTGTTGATGCTGATAGTTTTGGTGAAGGTTGGTGTTTTGGCAGTTATCCTAATGATAATGATACTTGTGGAGGATGATGATTATTATTGTATTTCAGGTGTACAAGGGATGATCTGGTGATGATATGTTGATAGTATTGATAGTGATATGTGTCATAGATTATGGTATTTGTTTGGATTTTGTCATGGTGGCTGTAGCGTCGATAGTTGATGTACCTGTTTGTTTGTTGACAGAGATGACACGTGCTCGTTTGAAAAGTGAGCAAAGTTGTGGTTGTTGGTGATGATGGTTGGTGCTCTAGGTGAGAAAAGCGGACATAACGATTATAGTGAAGATGAATACGATGAAGACGGAGATGATGATGATGATGATGATGATGATGATGTTAACTTAAGGGCTATTGGTGTGTTGATTGTAGTATATTGACTGATTGACTGAAGGTTCGAAAATAACGATATCACTCCTCCGCTCTGGAAGCAATTAATTTTCATATTTGGTATATTGCAAAAATATACATTAAAAACACCATTCATTGTACAGTTATGGCTGTTTGCATTTTTTGGTCAGATCCACGAATAACGCCATAGAGGCTGCTTCAAACGGTGCTTCGGTGGCCATCAAGTTGGTTGCAAACGTCGCAGTTAACGTCATGGCGTTCCTAGCGTTATTGGAATTGTTCAACGCAACGTTGCTGTGGTTCGGACAGAGGGTTGGCGTGGATGATCTCTCGTTTCAGGTGCAAGGATATGGCGAGATTTTAAGATCCTAGATGTTATACGTTTCAGGTGCATGCACAAGGATACGACGTCATGAGATTTTAAGATCCTAGATGTAATACGTTTCAGGTGCATGCACAAGGATACGGCGTCATGAGATTTTAAGATCCTAGATGTAATACGTTTGAGGAATATATCTATGGAAATACAATTGTTGACCTTTTGTAAAAAGCCATATATGCGCTCCTCGTTTGTAAGGGGAATATTTGACACAGAATTTACACGACATTTAATGAGTACTCGATCATTTATTTATTGCAGGAAAGGAGATGAGGGTGTCAGTAGTATACATAATTCAGCACTAAAAACTTCGAATTTAATTGTCTAAGTGATTGGATTGATAGCATCCTTTTGATGTCCCTATCCCAATCAAAATGTTCCTCAAAGCTTATATCTGTTACTGGTCTTGCCCTCCCCTAAAGCCTTATAAAAATACACATAAGGCTGGTGACCCCCCCCCCCCCCCCCCCCCCACTCCAAAATATATATTTTGTCAATTGTTTTATAAAACCTCTTTATATGCTTCTGCCTGTATGTTCTCTTCACCTTTATGTTCTCCACAGCTGATCTGTTCCTATGTGTTCTACCCGCTAAGCTACGTAATGGGGATCGAGACAGTTGACTGTCGGCGCGTAGCCAAGCTTCTTGGTTTTAAAATCTTCACCAACGAGTTTGTAGCCTACATCGAGATGGGGAAATTGATAGACAACGGAAACATGTTTAATAACTATACTCTCACTGGAGGCAATTGGACCGTCAGTGGTGATGATATTTACCTCGAGGACTGGGGTCAGACGCTGATTGGCGGATATCTCTTGGTAAGCATTCGGAAAACTTCGGAATGTTTCGTAAGCACAGAGATTGTTTGACGATAGAATATGTTGATGTTAAACACATTACATGCTCTTTATTTGACACTATGTAATGTTTCACGTCATTAACGCTTTTTGTCACGTGCAACGTCACAGTTGCGTCACAGTTGCTTCTAAACCAATCTCGATGGTGAAATCAGGTGTAAAGTAATACTCGCTCCTCGCTGCGTTACGATCTGAGACTGATCATGTCGTTTGACCTTTCAACTTCTATAAATTCGACCAATCATAGCCCTATTAAGATATCAAACTATACCGATGACTTAAGGGTAATCTTTAGAATGTTATAAATTGGTGACAAACCTCTATGTATAATTTTACATAACCTTTTTAAATGAAAATTCTAGATTGACGATAAGCATTACCATATTGGAAGATTATTGCGATATGTATCTATAACTTCAGTTTCAAATATCTTGAACGACATATCGTTAACATCTAAACATACATGGACAATGTTTGTTTTATATTCAAGCCTAGATCACAAGTAATCACAACATACGCCCTATGTGGATTCAGTAATCTGAGCTCAATGGGTGTGCAGATAGGAGGTTTGGGAGCAATGGCCCCCAGTAGAAAATCGGACCTGACGCAGTTGGCGCTGCGAGCAATGATAGCAGGCAACGTGGCATGCTTTCTTACTGCATGTATCGCTGGTAGGTATTTTACGAGCGTTTCATCTATAAAAATAATTACTGCTCTCACGTTGGTGATTGTACGAGTGTTTCAATACATTTCTTGACCCTTTCATAACTGCATATAAAGCTTGCAGGTATTTTACGAGCGTATCATCTCATGTGGAACTGGGTTTTTTTTCATAACGGCATGAATCGTTGGTACGTATTTTACGAGCGTTTCATGCAATTTAGTATTGGTTGTTTTTCATAACAGCATGGGCTGATGATATGTATTTAACGATAGATTCATCGAATTGCATCTTTTATGTGGACGACTTCCATATATTCACAATTTATAAATTTCAAGAATGTGACGTTTCGGCCTTGTTTTCATAACAGAATGGATTTATGGATTTATAGATTTAGGTAGTTTACGACCGCATCAACAAACCTCCTTACGTAATATTTTACGAGCGTTTCTAGGTATTTATTGTTTCTCGTATAACCGAGAGTACTTATGGTAGTGTTTTAACGTACGCTGCATCGAGGGAATATTGTTTTTTGTTACTATTTTGATGCTAGGGATGATATAAACGGGTGTAGCTTTATGTTATTTGCAAGGTTTTCTTCATATTATGTTTTAATTGTGGTGTCTTTGTGATATTTACTTTCATCTTAAGACGTTATGAGTATTTGTTTGATCGTATATGGCAGGAAAGCGGATTTTAAGAATAAAACCAGTAAATGATGTGTGAAATCAAAAGCGATAGATGTGTCAAAAACTTTCATGTCTGAAAATAATGACAACGAAAATATTAATGAACGAGAACTTCAAAGACATTCCTCATTCTTAAAATATTATGACTGCTACATTTCATTTTAAGACACTTTGAGCCTCGAGCATTTAAGCACTTTACAAATCCACTCATTACTAAGATATGAATTAACATCAATGTTTTTTTTTCAACAGGTTTATTTTACTCCGGAGAAACCTAAGCCTAAGGAAACCTGAAGACCACAGATGGATTTCACGACTTTGTGAAGATCATAAGAACGTATGGACAGTTCAGTTTGAATTGAGAGTCAGAGGAATCAGACGATATGGACAGTGTAGTTTCAATAGAAACATGTTCTCTCGTGATGGCGTCGTGCCGATTCCTATCTTTGACATAATTGCAAGCAATCAATTCATGTTTTCAAAAGAAATTCAATCACATAACTTCACAGATGTTTTCACGGATATTTTGGCAAAACTTGATAATTTCTGGCCATTTTAATAATTTCATATCATGATTTACAGAGATGATTTGAGGCTATTGTTCTGGCAATTTCATCACGTCGTTCTTTAATATATACTTTTAATACAATACATATAATCATCAATGTCACACATACGCTCCCCAAAATTCTTTCATATCTTCATATATGTCAATTCATCATTTTATTACATAATTTCGTAATCGATTTCATCAAAAGATGACATGACATACAGCTGCTGAATAAAATGTATTCATCTTCGAAATTAGTTTTTAACATATGTATCCCTATCCCTTCGACAAAATTTTATATTTGTAACTTTTATCAATTCGTGTTGATGAACTACATATCGGAAAGCACATGGTTTAAATTCTTTCCTTTTTGAAAACAGTTGTACTTGCTAATTTTAAATACTGTAACTTAGCTGGACACTACCTGGATTAATTTTACAAATGAGTTGAGTTGAGTTGTTGTTTAACGCCGCTTTCAAGATTATTTCACTTATATCGCGGCTGCTAGTATTATTGCAGGGAGAAAGCCCGCAACACCATTGTGTGCATTGCGGTGAAACCTGCGAGCATCGGCTGGAACTAGCGAACCATGGGTGGTACTGCAGTGAATTTCAGTGTAGCATTGCACCCAAACGTGACTGCGTGTAGAACAGTTCTCTACTGCAGACAAAGTTGCCGAGCCCCTGGCGGGATTCGAACCACGGACCTCCTGATCCGAAGCCGAACGCGCTAACCATTTTTTTTTTTTTTTTTTTTTTACAAATGAATTTTAGAAAGTTTCATCATAGCTTTTAAACAATGAGGAGTCAATACAACCTTTTCAATATCAATGATATTGATGTCCCCGAAGGCAATTTAACCTAAAATACATCTGTCCATTATGCCTGTGCCTCAGTTCGATTAAAGTATAAATCTGTTTTGCCAGCTGCTTTGTGACGGAAAATAACAGTTCATCATTACAACTGTCTCAACCTTGCCCACGAAAGTCTACCTTATTGAGCTTAACGGGTTAAAGTGGATCTGGCGGCCACGAGGGTTAATCTTTAAAGCTTTCGTTTGTCGACATAATTATAAAAGCATATTAATAGATCGAAATTATGTCGTTAATATATAGGTAAAGAAATTGACACTTTTAAATTTAATTAAATACTTTTACATAGTATGTCTGGCACAGTTAATAAAAAATTTTAAGAATAGCAGATGAGTCACGAAAATGTGTTAGTGCATTGAAATAATGTAATTGTTAGTGTCAATGCAACTTCCTACCCAAATCTTAACTATTGGTAGTCTCGAACTGTCTAAGTTAACTTTGCGTAAGAAGATGGTGCCAATGTGGAAAGGAATAATCAATTAACCTGAACTAGTTTTTCACGGTCATTTGTTAGACATTACATCTCTATGGATAACTTTATTTGAGGTTTAACTAAACCTCAAGGGACGTGTATTGTCCGTATTGTCCGAAACAAGTCTAGAAAACAATTGGACATTTTGATTAACTCCTGGTTTTATTTGTATGGTATTAGGTGATTGATAGTCCACTTCAGTTTTTTTAGACTGTTGTGATCATCCATACAAGTCCCTGTGTTCACAAAATCATCTAAATATTTTTCTGTCAATTTTTTTTAAGAATTGAGTTATTTCTTCATAATCACTTTGTATGATTTACAAACACACCAGGGCTGAATGTGAAAGCTTTTCTGGTTGCAAGGCACCTCCTTCTAAAATTTAAGCTTTCAGGAGAAGCAGAAAATGGTTAAGATACTGAAGGTCGAAAGTGAATGACATAACTTGTCAATCTGATCAAAATCAGATGACGTATCGCTCGCTTAACGAAACGAAACGAAACGGAAATAAAACGAAACGAAATTAAACAAGCGGAATTCCATCTGATTTTAATCAGATTGCCTAACTGGTCTAATAGAGCTCAACGACCACGGATAAATGAAAAGAAATACACAGGTTGATATGAAATAAGCACTTATTTATTCTACACAGATTCATTGACACTGTTTACTACACAAAGACTGACAATGCATCTACATGGATAGAGAGAAGATGAAGGCAGAAGAATGAAGGATAGACAAAGACACACATGAGAAGAGCAGGCGATGGAGAGATACTACAAACCAGAAATGGACATTTAGACATGAACTATTCACAACATCTTAAAAATTTCAATCAACCGATTTTCGGTTAATTAAAAACCTAATAAACGAATGCTGATATAGAAACTGCGGTAGTAACGGAACTATCAATATACACGGTTACAAATTTCTAAAATAACCTGACCTAATCTATCACTATTACGTGTGACATTCTGTTGCTGCTGTGACAGGTGCCTTGTTGAACAGACTATCCATAAAGCCAACCCAAATTTCGAGGACACCTTAATTTGTTCAAAATAAAGAAAACAATTTCTGTCAAATACCATTTTCCCCTTACCCCTGGAACAAATCTTTGAGGGGAATATAAAAGTGACATAATGTTTTTCCTAAAATATAATCCTGGGGTTCAGCATGACTGTTTTGTCTAAGAACCAAACACTTGAGGAGATTTTGACTGACATTCAATTTCTTAATCCAATGGTTCTGTAGCTCATCAGACTTAAATAATACATTATATAATGGGCCACATGGTAACCTACTGGGCCTACTAAACCCATAGGCCATGGAGTGTGTACACAATATTTCAGCTTTGTTTCAAGCCCTTTGCTTCTGGAGAAGAAAACTGAAATGATTTTGAGGGCGAGGCCACTCTGACCTTTAATAGAAGCCACGGGGTGACCTAATCTATATATTATAATCCTCACTTTTTAAAGAGTTTGTACCCAAGATTTTAGACTTATAGGGTCAATGCTTCTATAAAAAGTTGAAAAAGCAGAGTTTATAGAAGAATGGATTCCTGACCTTATTCCTTACACTCAGCAGGTTTGGGTTAAGAAGCAGATCCTAGATTTTCAAAGCTCTCTTAACATTAAGACAGCCATAACAGAGCTTCAAAAATCTAGGCCCAGGGTTCTGTTGCACAAAACGCTAAGGTAACCTTAAATCACTAAGGTAGCCTTAGCGCAATGTTAAAGAATTGTACTAAGGTTAACCTTAGCATAACTTTGCTTTGTGCAACGAGCACCACATCAATATACATAACTACATCAGCAGATCTATGGTATACACACAGATATTACTATGTCATCTTGCAAAAAAAACTGAAAAAAGCTTGCTAAAAAATGTATACAGCTGACACCAAACTTTTATGAATTTACAAGAAATGATTTCTAGTTGATATGATTACTGTTGCAATATTAAAATGATTGTGATGAATATAAAGGACATGAATAAATAACAAACTAAAACATATATTACACATAAAAGTTTCAATATGTGAGGTACCTTCACAATCAGCGCCTCTCCAAGTGATAATGCATTTCTTTGGTATGGCCTCTTAAAATTGTTCCACAAAACTAAAATACCATGTAAGGGAATATTTATTTTACAATGCATGTAAAACAGTTTCTTTGAAAGCCTATGCAGGGGTCCTATCCATGAATATTTGGTGATGTTCACAATCAAAGCAATAGACCTTTAAGACTTAAACCACAACATTAGCACCAATTTCACTTGAGGAAATCCTGCAACACAATTAGGGCTACACATTACAATAAAACCTGGGGACTAGGATACAATATGAGGTTTTGCAGTGACTGAAAGATTTTGCTCAAATCTTAATAAATTGTAACATATCCACAAGTATATATATAAACAGCAAAATATAGCCAGAAAAATTCTGAGTTGCAAATTCTATTTATGAGTATCTTACGATTTCAAACTCAAGCAACTTCCTCTATAGCATATGGCTTCTAGGTGATAAATATTTAGCACTGCAAATTGAGATTATTAAATCTCATATTTTTAATTTGAAATAAAAAAGTGTAATTTTTGTCTTGCGCATTAACACTGCTTTACATCATGTTTTTGATTAGATTATATCTCCAAATTTGACCACTTACAAGTACAAGGTTTCTTGTTAGTCGAACGGCAGAATAATATGGTCAATTCAGTTATAAAAGTTATAGTCAGTTATGAATCATACAACATACTTGTACAGTAACTGACAATATAGTGGTCAAACATGTCATAAATTTGTTACTTTTATATATGCTAAATGATTAGTAACAAACCGTTTAGAGTGGCCAATGTTGGCAAAATATTACATTTAAGCTTACTTTATTCACTGACAAGACATTAATAAATAAAAAAATATATAAAAGCTTGAGAGGATATAAGTAGGTTACTATGAAAATTAATACAAAAAAACAGCTTCTTTATGAAGAACCTATATCTTTATCAATAAATCAGAAAAATATTTGTTGTTACAAACACTTTCAGTGTACCATTCAACATTTTTAAGCTGTAATTCTAAAATCTACCTATATGGCCGCTAAATATATTTACAGATAATGCTAAATCAGTTTTCACTGACTGGTGCTGTGTTAGAGATGTTATCAAGAACTGCATTACTCTGCGATGTTCGATCTGAAAATACAATAAATCTTATGGTAAGAACTTTTGAACAGAAGGCCTGGCAGGGGATGAAAAATATTTTCAATGTCATTAATAGCAGATTTTTAACTTTATCTTCAGGATATGACAGTTTTTTAAAAAAGATAAATAATAATAAATTTAATAAATGATAATAATAAAAAAAATTTGAGTTAGTCAAAGATTATATTTGAGTCAGGGACCAGGACCTAACAGATTTCAATCCCTTACAAATTGTTTTGTACGTAGGATTCAAATATCAAAGGGTTTAATTCTGTCTTTCCCCAATTGTATTTTCAAAATATTAAAAAAAGTTAGGGTTCCTTCTAAACGTAATTGCTCAAACACACAAATACTCTTTTCTTTTTAAAGCAATTCAAATAAGTTTAGTTTTTTCAATTTGTCTCATTTTCCTCATATGGTTTCTAAACAAGATATACCCTATTTGACATTAACCTCCCTGGGCGCCTATAAATTAAAAAAGAGGGGGCGTGTTTGAAAAGGGTTTAACTTTCAGCGGAATGAATGACAAGGGTTCTGCAATATTTATATACCGTATTCGACGTGATAAGCACCTGGGGCGCTTAAAAAATTGGTAAAAGGGGGCGCTAATTAAAACGTTAAAAATTGTCCTCAAGTTTAGTCTTGAAAATGTTTTCTTACGATACGATAAATATGGTTTTATAACTTTTATCATTTTGATGGTGGCTGGGGGTCTGGAAAACCCTATATTCTTCACTTTAGTGGAAGTAAAAGACTTATTGCAAGACTGAAAAACCTTCCTCAATGAATCAGCATGCAAGGTAAGCAATGTTGAGAGGTGGGCGCTAAATGAGGACGCATATTGTTCAGTCAAAAACGTGGTGGGTGGGCGCTTATAGGGAAGTGGGCTGTTATTTAGTCGAATACGGTATTCAATCAATTTCATCCAATATATGCAATCAATTTCAAATTTAATGTATTCAAAATGATTTTTCGTGTATAGTTTTTGCATGCCATCATAATGAAATGATTAGGTTCATCAAGCAGTGTAAAAAAAGGGGATGTGGGAGCTTATTTGTTTTCGAGTAAAAAGCTTGGATGGGGAGGGGGCACCTTTAGAGAGAGGGCGATTTTTGCATCTAATCAGGTATGAATTATCGATGATAAATGATATATGAAGAGATTATTACAATAAATGTGCAAAATTATTAATTATCCCTGATGAATTGGATATATAGAGAATACTAAACGACGTCCTGTTTAATAACATATTTATGAAACGAGTGTGTGGTTTGGTATTTAACGAGCGAAAGCGAGTTAGATACCGATACCATTCACGAGTTTCATAAAAATGTTATTATACGGGACTGAGTTTAGTATTTTATTTATTACTTGCTGAATTATATCAAAGAAAAAGCATGGCAATCGCCGAGATTACCATTGTCGCCGCGCCGCTGACATTGTGACGTCATGCTTAAGGATTGTGACGTCATGTGACATCCTTCAACACGCGATGTTATTACACAATGTGTAATAACATTGTAGATTTATTAAACGGCGGTATCTTCAACGGGCGAGTAATAAAATTTTTTATAGTTTCCAGCAAATAGATAGATGACCATATATGTGTCTCGACTAAATTCTAGACACAGATTCAACAAGATTGTATGAATGAAAGAACGTCAGTGACTTCGGTGCTTTGAAAATTGTAATTGTGAAAATCAACTTATAAAACAAAACAAACCATGTCATTTGATTACCAATTTTGTAAATGATTGAAGACTTCTCAAACTTTTATTCACAATTTGGAACCAAAGCAAAAGAAAATGAAAATGATTATTCAAAGATGTGCATCAAAAATAAAGTTAATCAATGTGAAACTGAAACAAAGTGCAACATAATCAAGTTAAACATTTAAGAAAAACAAATGACAACCATTAACTTTTGAGGTTACCATTGATTTTGTTATATTTCCGCTTAACCCCATCTGGATAAGACAACAAAAATATTTTCTTTATCAAATAGATATTTTAAAATATATCGGGAGATGATTAAACATGTATTTCATACTTGATAAACATTATTCTTTCCCTATGCATTCTCTTCCGACAGAGGTAGCTCTGTCATATATTCCTACTCAACCTCTGTCTTAATTCGAAGGTTTCTTGTGCACGAAATGTAGAACGCTGATTGGATGCAATCAAAGTTAGTTGTGCAATCCGCGACGCCGATTCAAAAGTTATCATTCAAATTGCTTAAGTTATTTCCGTAAGGTTTCCAAAAGCTAAACTTCATTCGAATAGGCACCTTGCACTTTGAGTTGTCTTTACTTGCAGGGGAAACTGCCTGATGCCCTAGAAACCTTCGAATTAAGACAGAGGTTGTATAGGAATTTATGACGGAGCTACCTCTGTCGGGGGAGAATGTTCCCTATGTAGAAAAACACAAAATATGTCGACAACTATATTTTATATTTGCGATCCATGACAATTTCCTCTGTTTAGAGTTACAACTGTGAAAGTTTGTATTAGCTTTGGCTATGCATTGCGGTGAAACCTGTGAGTATTAGCTGCACCATGGGTGGTACTGCACTGAAATTCAATGTAGAATAGTACTTTAAGTCACTAAAGCCTTTCTAAAGATTCGGACATGGCATCACTACTTGCATAAGAAACTTAAATTACATTCAATTAGCCTTTTCCTTTTCTAGCCCGATAAATGCTCATATTCAAACAGAGGTTACATCAGGATCTAACGTCTTAAAATAGCTCTGTGGGGAGAGACTAGCCCTGGATGAGATGAGTTTTGCACTGAGACTAATTTGCTGATATTCCATAACTAAAAGAGAGGCAGGTGAGGGGTTAATTACCTCGTTTGATAGGAGACTTGAACATCTTCAGAGGAGCTGTCGAGAGGAAGAAGTGGGATGTGCCGGGGTCTCCTCGTCTGAGTTTCCTGGAGAGATAAGTAAAGATGATATGATGACGGTGTCTTTGTTGTCCAGTATAACATCATGGACAACATATTACCCAAAAATACATTAGAATTGTATTTATAGAAATTAGGAAAATAAATGATAATCTAAAGAATCTAAATTTCATTAGCAATTCAAATATTCAAATTAACATTATCATGAGAAAAATAGTCACTATTTCAATATTTTAAAAATATACAACTTTTTCTTATATTCAATTTACATCCTAGAACTACAACTGTTAGAGTTAGTGTCTGACTTAGTGAGTTATTGTTTAACACCACTTAGGCAATATTTCAGCCATTAGCGGCATCTGTTAGAGTTAATCTTCATTTAAAAAGTAGTCAACTTGGCCTTTTAAGATCATTATTTCAAATTGATAATCCTCTTGTGTTAACACTGAGAGTGTTTTTTAGTAGATAAAGCCAATTAAGTTAGTCCACCTCTTATCTAAATTTTTGTGATTTCAAAGGAAACAAGATTCATTCAGTGACTCTCTTAGCAATACTTTTTGTCCAGAGCATATCTGACAATCATTACAATCTACCTTCACCAAATTTGCCTGAGTAGACTTACTCTAGAAAGCAAGTTCAGGTTCAAACACAACAATGTCTTGTAAATTGAACCCTAAGTCATTGAGTGAATCTTCATGGTTCTATCGTTAAGATGGCTGACTGAAAAATGATAGAACACCTTCTTTTGGCTGCAGCGCCTGTACACCTAAGGCTATCAAAGCCACAGTTGATTTAATTGCAACTGTTTTCATGAGGGAAAGAATGACATGGAGTATTTCTATGGAACTTACGATCCTGTCGATGGTTCCTTGTAGCTAATAGCTACAGCCGCTGCTCGTCGTGATCTTTTTTCAACTTCAACTCTGCAAAAAAATTCATGTTCATTGAGCATATTTTGAATTACAAACTCTTGGAAAAATACAAAAAAGGCTCAAGAGCATGACAGGTATATTTGAATAATCAAGAATCAAAAATTCATATCAAGGTCACTTTATTTGATTCACAGAAACAAAATATCTGAAAAGTCATTAGATAATTCATTTGATAATTCTAAAATAAACTGCATACCAAACATGCTTGACCTATCCACAACTCATTTAAATATATTATTCAAAAAAGAAAGGATTGGGTACAAGTATTTAGTGAAACCCTCTCCTATGATGTGTTGTGAACCCTCTCCTATGTGTAGTGAAACCCTCTCCTATGTGTAGTGAGGTGAGGCGAGGTGAGTTGGTGTTTAATGCCGCTTTCAAGATTATTTCACTCATATCGCGGCTGCTAGTATTATTGCAGGGAGAAAGCCCGCAACACCATTGTGGCTATGCATTGCGGTGAAACCTGCGAGCATCGGCTAGAACTAGCGAACCATGGGTGTTATTGCGCTGAATTTCAGTGTAGCATTGCACCCAAACCTGACTGCATGTAGAACAGTTCTCTACTACAGATAAAGTTGCCGAGCCCCTGGCGGGATTCGAACCACGGACCTCCTGATCCGAAGCCGAATGCGCTAACCCCCCCCCCCCCCCCCCCATGTGTAGTGAAACCATCTCCTATGTGTAGTGAAACCCTCTCCTATCAGGTGTAGTGAAACCCTCTCCTATGAGGTGTAGTGAAACCCTCTCCTATGATGTGTAGGGAAACTTTCTATGATGTGTAGGGAAACCCTCTCCTATGATGTGTAGTGAACCCCTCTCCTATGATGTGTAGTGAAACCCTCTCCTATGAGGTGTAGTGAAACCCTCTCCTATGATGTGTAGTGAACCCCTCTCCTATGTGTAGTGAAACCCTCTCCTATGATGTGTAGCGAAACCCTCTCCTATAATGTGTAGTGAAACCCTCTCCTATGATGTGTAGTGAACC
Organism: Phorcus lineatus; assembly: GCA_921293015.1. Taxonomy (NCBI): domain Eukaryota; kingdom Metazoa; phylum Mollusca; class Gastropoda; order Trochida; family Trochidae; genus Phorcus; species Phorcus lineatus. Next base: position 28,671,662 of record OV121092.1, on the reverse strand, counting down.
CCTCATTTATGTGTAGTGAAACCCTCACCTATGATGTGTAGTGAAACCCTCACCTATGATGTGTAGGGAAACCCTCTCCTATGATGTGTAGGGAAACCCTCTATGATGTGTAGGGAAACCCTCTCCTATGATGTGTAGGGAAACCCTCTATGATGTATAGTGAAACCCTCTCCTATGATGTGTAGTGAAACCCTCTTCTATGATGTGTAGTGAACCCCTCTCCTATGATTTGTAGTGAAACCCTCACTTATGTGTAGGGAAACCCTCTCCTATGATGTGTAGTGAAACCCTCTCCTATGAATTGTAGTGAAACCCTCAACTATGATGTGTAGTGAAACCCTCTCCTATGATGTGTATGTGTCTGTTTCTGACAAATCAAAAACTTTGTTCTTCAGGATTTCTTAATCAAACTAAACTATGGAGATTCTTCTTTTTGAAAATGATTATTGCTTTTCTATGGACAGTAAAGCTGTTTCAAATTTTGAAACAGAGACATCTGTTTAACTTGATAAATAATCCCAGGTAAAAGGATGGTATTTTAACATTTTTAGTAAGATGAGGGACGGTTTCTTTGTTCAGGGTCTCTTTGATAATATTTCATCCATTAGCAGCATTTAGCAAGATGAAGGTGAACAATTAGACGTGTGGAAAAAACAGAATCTGAAATGAGGCTTTACCCATCATCATCTGTTGAATCTCTCTTGCGTTTATTAGAAGCTTCCTCATTTTCTTTTTCCGCTAGTGTCATCGACATCCTTTCAGAAGCTCTTGGCATCAGGGATAATTTTCGCTTCAGCTCGTTGAAACTTTCCTTCAGTTTCTCCTGAAAAAAACCCACCGCACATGTATTTAAGAGTATATTTAAAACACTATGGTAGCCCAATGTCCCTAATACACATTGAAACTGCATTTCGAACATTCTTTGGAAAATTATCATAGTTGTTGTTTTTAAATGTATGAATTTCAAATCTATGCTAAAAATTGTTAAGCACCTATGAACAGTACAACTTTCTATCTAATTTTTATTAACAACAAGGTCAGTGAAATCTTTGCTCAAAATTTAAAAAAATCTAAATTGGCCGCCGTTGTGATTTATGCATAAGCAAAGATACTCTCTCAAGATATTAAACAATATTTTTATTTTAATGCCAGTAAACCAAAAGTTTCAGACTGATTGAAAAACTTAACTGTTTAACATTTTACCATTTTGTACAATTAGAGCTTTTACATTTTGTGATATTGTGGTAAATATGACGTTTCACAACTGTATCGGTTATATAACTTAACAATATGTACAGTACAAATGTTAACACTGTGCAAGTGTACAAAAACCTCTGCAAGTGAAAATATTGACTAATCCTGCCTGTGTCTGTGTGTTGAATAAGAGTGCCAAGAGCCTTTATCTCGACTTGAACAGCAATGTCGGCTACTGATTGGCCAAAAGCGGTTACGTGCCGTAAGTATATTTTTCTATATAAACTGGGTCACGCGCAACCCTAGTAACGAGAAACGACGCACTGTCAAGAGTTATCTCCCTTGTCACATTGTTAGATAAACAAAGGTTATGCCACAGTGGTTTACACGCTCAGTGTATCTTCCCATTTATTAAAGTCATATATCTTATAATCACACTGCTGGAACAAGAGTAAGCTCTTCTACAAATGACGCGCTGGTGCCGAGAAATAATCGTAACAAGTGAAAAGGCTTGCTAACGGCCTGTCGGTTCACTCGCTCAGAGCGGGGTTGTCCATCAGCGAGCTGGAGATTGGAAGGATGAACGAGAAAACCAGTGAGTGAGTGAGTTATTGTTTAACGCCACTTGAGCAATATTTCAGCCATTAGCGGCGTATGAGAAAACCAATCTATACACATCAGTCGAGGTCATCACAGACTCTTCATTCATAATCATTCATATTCAAACCAACCAGCGTACTATGCAGTGAGGCCTGCATGTTCTGTGCGCCCGACACTTTCAAACTAACTCCCTCCTTTCACAAACAGTCGGCCATGACAGTCAGAAAATTACGGAGATTTTAGCGCCGCTTCAAATCGAACGTTTCATAGGTGGAACGTGTACACGCGGTCACATGTGACCAAACAATCAAAATTAAATAAGTCCTGCAATACTCGTTATGTTTATTTAATTTTGTTAATCCGCATTTACCGTCTAGTACCGCTGCACGATACTAGACTATACTTTTTGAGTTTTAAACGGTGATGTAAAAATCATTTTTGTAACTTGATAAATAAAGAAGTTATACTGACAAGATCAGCTGCCATGTTGACCCATCCAATCTTTCAAGCCATAATAAAAGCATACAATAAGGGTCCTCGTCGAGATAAATACGTTCTCGTTTGATATTTAACTCGAACACATGATATATCTCCATATCAAACTCGCGGACACATGGTAACTTATTTATAATATCTTGATAACTTTTGCTCAAGACAACATTATGCTTTGATATCACCTTTCAAATTGAGAAGTTTACAAAAGCGAACAAATTTGCTTCATAAATGTTCCAAGTGTGGTAAATTTTCAAGGATGGAAATAACAACCTACCTGTTGGGTTTTCCCTCCTGAAACTTCTTTCTTCTTCTTCTCTGATTTCTTGGCAGTGGACTTCTTCGTCTTGCTTGTTTTAGTTTCTGAATCATCTTTGGCCGATCTTTTAGCAGCGTCTTTTGGAGTAGCTTCAGCCATGTTCATTCCTTCTGATTTCTCTTCAGTTTTATAAGTGACATCTTCTGAATTTTCGTTGTCCATGGTTTCTTCTTCATCTTGAGTCATCTTCGAGTTTATTTTATGCTTGGTCTTTTTGACACTCTTTGGTTTAGATGGCACAACTGTTTCTAAGTCTTTTGATTGTTCATTCGAAGATTCTTTTTCTTTGTTTGGACTGTCCGATTCAGCACTTTGAGTTTCCTCGTTTGTAGCTTCCCTTTTCCTACTCTGGCTACGGCTTCTTTCGCCACCTCTTTGCCGTGACTTGCTCCTGGAGCGACTTGAGATTTTCTTGGTGCTGTCAGGACTTCCTTTCAGAGGAAGAGAGTATGTTGTCGTACTCTCTTCAGTTGTTTTTCTTTCCTTTTCATTTGTCTTACTTTGTTGTAAATTTGTCTCTCGTTCTCCATTACCATCTTCATTGCTTACTTCTCTTTTTCCTTCACTTGTTTTTTGTTCTTCTTCATTTGTTTTTGTAGCTTCTCTCTTTCTACTCTGGCTACGAGTTCTATCCCCTCCTCTCTGGCGAGACTTGCTTCTCGATCGGTCCGAGGTTTTCTTTGACGCATCAGGACTTCCCTTAAGGGGAAGTGAATATATTGTACTCTCTTCTTTATTTACTTTTCTATCCTTTTCATTTTTCTTCCTTTCTTGTAAATTGGTCTCTTGTTCACTATTTCTATCCATATCCTCTTTACTTACTTTTTCTTCATTCATTGCCGTTTCCTTCTTTTCTCCTTTCTTACTTCCCTCTATAGCCTTAGTTTCTTCCCCTTTATTCTTTTCTTCTGTTTTCTCTCTATTTTTTGTCCGCTTGGTTGTCTTTCTTGGCATGTATTCTTCATCACTATCATCACTTTCTCTATTCTTCTTGGCAGTTTTTCTGGGCTTGTACTCCTCATCACTGTCATCACTATCAATGTTCACGTTTCTTTTTTTGCTACGGCTACGACCACGAGATTGACTCCGCCCTCTTGCCTTAGTTTTTATCTCTTCTGGACTGCCTTTTAAAGGAAAATTATAAACCTCAGTCGTATCTTCAAATACTTGACAAAGCTTCTCAAATTCCTCTTCCTTTTCTTCAACAACACAGGGCTGGATATTGCTATTCCCCGTTACAGCAGTTCGGATAACCTCAGCGATTACCATGCTGTCGTTTTTCCCAGTAACGTTGAGTCTTAAGCTATGATCCGGATCGTCTGCTTCCTTGAAGGCATTCAAAATGTCCTGAACATCGACACGTTTGCGACTCTGACTTCGATCTCTTTCGACCTTCTTCAGGGTACGAGACCTTCCCCTTGTGGCTTCTGTGCTCACCTTCAAGAGGTTTGAGTTAATCTTAGCAGCGGCAGTACCCACGGTAGAGGAACTCTGTTTGTCCTCAGCCTTTCCCTTGGTTTTTGATTTCGAAGAAGAATCAACTTCTGAATTAACCTTAGACTTATTGACCTTAGATTCAGTGTCATTGACAATTTTATCTTTCACAGATTTTTCTTTAACCTTCGACCTGGAATCACTTTTCCGGGGCTTCTCCTCTTCATCACTGTGGTCCTCGATGTCAGTTGCCGGAACTATTTCAGTTTTGTTGCCTCTGTTATCGTCTTCCTCCATTTCATCATCGGTTGCAGACGCAAGCTTCAGGGTCTTTCGATCCCTTGTTCTCGTGGTGCGACTTCCAACCTCTTCATCGTCTGTGTCTGACCTACCAGTCCTCTGTTTCTTTTCTGGTGATGCAGGTTTGTCAGTGTCTAATCCTGCATTTGATGTTGATCTAATCCTGGAGATGAAATCGCGAGAGGAAACAGGTTTTAGATTGACAGTCACGTCAGGGTCGTCTGCGATAACATTGTCGTCCTGCCAGTCTAAGTCGAGACTTGCACTCTCTTGCTTTGCTTGATCCTCGCTGCTACTGTCTGCTTGTCCTTTCAACTTCAGAGACTTTCCTCGTGTACTCTTTCTTGTTGACTTACGAGACGTCTGGAAATCATCATCAGAGTCAACCTCATCTTGAGCAGGTCCATCTGATTTACCTGAAATCCTCTTTTCTTTGGATTTAGCAAGCTGTTCTTCATCATCTGTTGAAGGTAGCTTCTTCTTGCTTCTGCTCCTGGACTTCCTGTCAATTATGATTTCCTCATCATCATCATCATCAGTTTGATCAGCAACACTCTTTCTGGTCACTCTTGATTGAGATTGCCCTCTTGGATTCAATTTGGAGACAACCTCAACTTCATCTTTTTCTTGTCGTGTGCGACTCTTTGATCGTCCTCGACCAGTCTTTCTTCCCTCTGAGGATTTCAAATCTTCACTTTCAGAATCTTCAACATCAGCCTTCCTGGTCTTTGATCTGCCTCGACTCTGACTTCTTCCTCTTTGGACTTTTTTCTCTTCTTTTTCAGAATCTTCTACATCAGTTTCAACTTTCGTCTTTGATCTGCCCCGACTCTGGCTTCTTCCCCTTCTTTGGACTTTCTTCTCATCCATTTCAGAATCTTCGACATCAGATTCGACTTTCCTTGTCTTGGATCTGCTTCGACTCTGACTTCGACCTCTTCTTTGAGTTTTTTTCTCATCAGGGCTTCCCTTCAAGGGCATGTTGTAGGTGACACTAACAGAATCACATTTCAATTCAGAAGCGTCACCCTTTCTGCCTGGTTTGGCCGACGTGTCTGGTTGTGAGTCAGGGAGATCATACTCCGATGGAATGATCCTGCTTTTCTCTGTCAGATGAACTGGTGTCTTATCGTGGAAATCAAAAATATTCTTCGGCTCCGAACTGTCAGACTTAATCGATTCTTTCAACTCTTTTATCTCCTTCTTGCTCTTTGTTCTTGGTCTTGATGGAAGTTTCGATGGCAGGACTTTCCGGCTTCCATCCCAGTCTTTTCTTGAAGCCGAGAAGACAATCTTGCCAGGCTTACGTAGTTGAAGAGTAACAGCGGATTTGCCGGCAGATTCATCTCTGATGTCAGAATCACTCTTAGAAGCTTTAACATCTGTCTTTGATGAAACATCAGACTTATCCCTCGAAGATATAACCGTCAGTGAACTGCTTTTCCCGATTCTTGAAGGCCTCTCTTTTTCTTTCTCACTCTGTACAGATTTTTTGGGTTCCTCAGCAAGAAGGGTTTGATCGACTGCTATAACTCCAGTCAATTCCATATCAGTGTTGAGATAAACAGTGGCATCTTCATCCATAGGTTCCTCTGACTGTGTGGAAACTGGAAGAGGCATTTTGAAGACGGAGTCGCCTTTAGATGTTTCTGCAGGAAGACCAGGGGGCGCAACAACAAAAGTCTCCCGCTTTGACCTTTTGGACACGTTGCTATCCTGCATAGCTTTCTTGAGGATAAAAGTTTCTCGACGACTTGATATCTTGTCATCAGAGATAGGAACTGGAACGGGAGGAGGGATGACAAACGTTCCTCGACGATCGGGCTTTGGACTGTCAGATGCTGGTTTAGACTTCTGTTTGTTCTTTGACTTGGGTTCTTCTTCTTTCAGCTGTTCTTTAGATTTGCGTGAAGGTTTAGGCAAGGTCTCTTCAACTACCTGCACATCTTCAATTGTTTCATCTACAGTTGGAGCATCTTCAGTCACTGAAAAGGAAAGTAAAAAATTCTAGATTTCAGAAAAAGACATTTCAAATAATTCCATAATATACAATTTCTAAGAATATATCATGCAAATTAACTTTATAGTGCAAGAGATGATATTGAATTAATTAGAAAAACAATTATTATTTCCAAATCAATTACTTTGCAACAATAATGGTTATCTTTATTACCAGCTGGAAGTTCCTCCTCCAAGACATCTCCAGGTTTCTCCTCTGGAAGCACCGATTGTTCCAGGATCATGGTCATCTCCTGCATCTGCTGCTGGGTCAGGTGTTCCGGGGGATCCTCACTGTCCACCACAGGGGCTTGACCGGTCGATTTGACCCGCGAGAAGGTGGCCGGGTTGTAATAGATGGAGCTAAAACAGTGAGATTGTAAGTATATAACCTGATTTCGACAGAGGGAAATAAATGAAATAAGACTTATAAGGAGATTTGGCAGGAAATTTGGTCTAATGATGCATTTTCACATTTCTCCAAGTAGGGAGGTGGGTGAAAAATTTAAAAGTGATGATAAACCTCTGTTTTTGGCTGAAAATATTCCTAGTCCTAGTTGTTATTATTATCAACATAATGATGAAGGAAAATTTTCCTTTTCGTTTATATATTGTAGAATTCGCAAATATCCCCTTTTGCCCCTCTGTTGTAGAAACCTCTTTAACAAATTTAGCCTATTAAGAATTAAAATGGCTAAAAATTTATAATAATATTATTATATTATACAGAATCAACAAGCCTGTTGATGTTTTACTACCTTCAGAGTGATAATCAATTAAATTTAAATTTCCAAGATAACTTATTTATGCAAGTATTCAACTGGTGTTTATATGAATCAGATATTTTTTCAGAGGAATGCTTTTCCCATGATTAATTCAGCTTAAAAAAAATTTGGAATCCATTTCTGCTATTATCAATACCTAGTTGCTCCACTACCCAGCGGTGAGTAGGCATCGTCCGAGGCTCCGAGAGACGAGTTGCGTGCACTTGATGCGACGGAGAGGCGTGTAGGGTCAATGCACTTGTCGAGAGCGTCCTGTAGACAACTTCCTGCGTCTAAGAGATGAACACTCACACTGCTGAGAATTTGCTTCAGTTGCTTCGTCTTGTCCTGCAGGGAAGAGACGAAATTTGAAAGAGTGAGCGAGTTGGGATTCAACATCATAAAATATTTCAGTTTTTCAACATGTGGATGAGCATCATCCAAAAGACAGTGGACAGATCCAGAAGAAAAGGGATAAAAAGAATGAGGGTTAAAGGAAGAAATTAGAAGTTAGAGAAAGACAAAGGATTTTGAACGACCCTTATATGTCTTACCTCTAATGGTCGACCTACCAGGATCAATAAGGCTCCGGCTTATATTAAGCCACATAGCTCTCAGGTCTCTGATGCACCCCAACCAATACAAGGTATAAGCCAAGTGGTTGAAAAACAAATTTGTAAAAAAATTCTATGATTCTGTGTTTAGCCTTTTTTTGGTCCTGACTGCAAAGCAGGGCTTGTGACTTAAAATATCAACCAGCCTTCCTGAAACTTTAACAAGCCATGCAACATGGAGACGCTTGGTATATATATAAAATCACAGAAGCAAGGCAGGCTTGCTGAGCTCTTCTCCACCTGTCCCTTACCAGCTAAATTGAACATTTGACCATTTTTATTTTACTTCTCTTCTGACCAATGTAATATTGCTAAAGGAATTTTTTACATAATTTTTCAATACTTTTAGCTGAAAAAAAAGTATTGAAAACACATTTTGACTGACATGACACATGCATGTTTGGATTACAGAATTAATTCTGTTGAAAATTCCTAAAATATTTATTACAATGGCACTGGAAATGCTTAACTGAACATATATATTTGATACAGCTATGTCAAAAGTTCATTTTTCTTTGTTATTTTAGCGTAGATGATTACCTCAATCCTGCGCTGAACCTCTTTCTCCAAACTGTCGTCTTTTAGTCCTGCAACACGTTCCAAGTTTAGAAGTCGTAGCTGAAGATCCTGGTTTTCTTTCTTCAAATCATTATTAACCTCATAAGATATCCGCAAGTCTTGTCGCACTTTCTCCAACGATTGTGCTAAGGCCTTGTTGTTAGCCCTTAGCGAAGCTTTAACCACAGAGGAATTGGCTGCTGTGAACATAAGGAGATACTTTTCACTAAAAAATCATTTAAATCCTTTTCAGACATTTTCCCATAAATTTTTGTTTTTTGTTTTTTTCATTATCTCATTGTCTTATGATTCATATAGTGAGTGAAAAAATGTTAAGAGCGGTTTCAGCAGTATGTCAGCGGTGTGGATTATTCATCAATTACTATTGTTAATAACTCTTATTATTTTATTAATTAACCCTTTAACTCCTACAGGACTTATACGCCTTAGAGTCACCTGTTGGTCCTGGTTGAGGGTTAATTGTCTTTTTAGTTAGAATGATTCATGGTGTTTAATTATCAAACACGATATCAAAAACTTAATATGATATTTACAATAATTATAATATTACAGTTATTGACTTATTATAACAGTCCTAAATTATGCATCACAATATGAAAATAATTCTTTCATAGAAATCTGTCAGTATCAGAAATAATTTTCAACAGAATCGTGAAATTTTCCTCAATATACAAAATCAAAATTAGATGTTCTTCATTGCATGCTTTTCATTTAAACAAGTTAATGATTATTACTTAAAATTTAAAAACTCATTTTATCTTACCACTGATATTCATACGAGATGAGAAGGACTTGAACAGCTTGTTGTTTGTTGAGGCGTTCAAGTCAAACTTGGACTTTTTCTTTTTAATCCTCTTTAACTTGGGACGTTTTTCAACCCAATCATCCTTTGCAGGAGTCATATTTTCATCAGAATTCTGCAAATAAAAGAATGTGAAATAAATATGGAAGAGGCTAAGTGATCATACTAGTTACTACAGATGTTTTAGTTTCTGAGAGGACGTTTACCTTAATAGCATCCTGTATAGGATGTTATCATAGAAAAATTTAAAATATAAAAATTAGCTACCCAGGGCTCCAGATAATTATTTGGAGTCAGGGGTATTTCACTCCTCAAAATAAAAACACAGGAGTAAAATTGCCACATGAAAAAAACTAGTAGTATTTCAAGTTGGCATCTTTTTCGATGTAAGTCGTTTATATCTTACACACGTTTAAGCTGCAAATAAACGAGAAATTTATCTTTAAAGAAATATAAACTTGGTAATCTTTGTTTTCATACAGGCTGGCATCAAGTTGGCTACTATTCAAAATGTAAAGATCAGACATGTAGAAATGAAACTTTGTTTTGACAAGTCACGATCACTCCTGTAAACAATTATCTGACTCGTATTCAGGAAAAGTTGTGCGTATCTCTCACTCACTGATTTCATTTTTAATGTGTATATGAATTACCCATGCGTATTTTACGCAGATACACATCCTATCTAGAGCCCTGCTAACTAGGTTTGTCTTCCTTTTTTCTGAATTAATATCATGTAATGTACACTGTTTTTCCATTTTATGGCTACAATTTTGTCCACCATACTTGCCTAAGACTTGAATGCAACAACCTAAATACACACAAGTATGACAGACTGCCATATCTCAAACACTGATATATTCTTGTGGCTATTATTATGACTTACATTTTCTTTTTCATGTCCTCTTAACAGATTTGCAAGCCAAAATATTTTTGTTTTACATAATATTTATGAATTTATTCATATTTGCAGACATCTTTGAAATGATATTTTGAAAATCCATTTTTATTCTCCTATCAGATTAATAAACTTTAAATTCAAGTGATCTTTGTATCTAAAAACACTCAGAATTTACTAATAATTTAAATTTATTGCAAAAATTACATTTGCAGTCTTTATGAAATATTGCAGTCTCATCTTTTTAACATTGTTAGCAATTATAAATCTAAAATGAATTGAACATTCCAAACTTATGAACATAATTGATGATTCAAATCATATTGAAATTAAAATTAAATTATTGACATTTCAGTCAAGAAACGAATTATTTATCATTATGCAATTATGCACATAAATGTTGCTCCAATCATATCAATTTTGATCCATCTACTTTTCAATTAAAACACAACATATATCATTGTTAGATAGGTATATTACTGAGTTTAACACCGGTGTCATAAAGCAAACGCATTCAAAATTTTATTTGTCTTTTGAAATTCAAAAACAAAGCCAACAAATATAACGTATTTTTGACGATGTCCCATTTCATAGTTAGCCGATCGCATATCCGTTAAAATATTATCAGCACACGTACCATTTTGAATGCTTATTTCAACACTTAGAACTTTTCCATCTTAATAATCGTAAATATTTCCTTTGACAGGTTCAAATGACAAACACTCCGCCGCCATTAGTTGAATCTACCGCGCACGTTTACGTGGCGATTTAATTCAAATGCGCAAGGAAGTTTGCGCTCAATATTTATTAGTAGACAAAACCCCACTAAAAGCAATCAAATAGAATTTAATATTAAACAGACAAAAGTATCTAATTCTTCAAAATTAGTTTTGTATGGCATAAAAAGCGTTGGATATATACGTTTTAAAAAAATGTGGTTAATTTTTCGACGCAAATAGATCACGTGACTAATGTCAAACAAGATGGCGAACGTTGTCGTTGTGGAAATGAAATATCGAAATATTTTACGATTTAATTGATATTTTGATGTCAATTTGTGTAAATGAGGATATGGACTATCTCTTCAAATGTTCAAGAACTAATTGAGAGCAAGTCGAAGAGATGTCATACGTTGCGAGGGACTTGAAAGACGTAGCAAATCTTGTTGCTAGGAAGTTGTGAGTGTAAACTATTACTTCATAGTTGTCAAGATAAGGTTGCGACTGGTCGCACTAATGTTCATCAAAGAATTGTAATCAATAAGTTCATTATTCGAATAATACCCTCGTTTTTCCACACCCTTTGTTGATACATTTTAAAGAAAATTTGATATCTCGCACCTGTTGCTATGAATTGGTAAGATTTTTTTAATAACTAGATTATATAAATTCCTTATGATATCTTTGCATTTTATGGATCTTATAAAAATAAATTCTGTATCAGTTACAGTTCACCAATATAGAAATATGAAGCATCCTAAAAAACATTGTATAATGTTATAATAAAACTCTTTGATTAGGGGAATGATTGAAAAAAGTTGATTATTTTGTGTTTACATTTCATTTGACTTAAAAAATTATAATGGAGTTCTACAAAAACATTTGAATATTTCATTCTAGCAACATACAGCATTTGTTTCTCATGATTGACAAAACATGTTTGTTTCAACAGTTGGCATGTCAGACTGTAGTGAAATAAGAATACTCTGAATAAAATGCCATATGAATAAATACTATATTAGTATCATTTCAAGGAATTTAGTATGTGATATAAAGTAAAGAATATTCCAATAAACATTCCATTGACCTTTGATGGTTAGATGTTTCAAAATTGTTGAGATTTTTTAATACCTAATGAACATCTTTGAGTTCAATTAATCAAATGTTTAAAAGATAAGTCTAAAAGAGAGTTTAAACATTCGGACGCATCATACTCTTTTTGAATGTGTCATGAATATTTTGAATGTTAAAATTTGCAGAATAACATCTTTCTTCCATGAAGAAGTTTGTAGATTTGGTCCTGACCGCCCCAACCCAACCTAAAAACCGTACCCAACCTAAAAATCTATAGTCTTTGTTTTAGAGACCAATCATGCTTGGGATGTACATTTTGAGAAAGTAATCATTGTAGGAATGCGAGAAAGATATGTAAAACTCATTGTCCTATCCCAAAGATTAAGGGTCATTAAATTGATTTGGTGTGGCAAGATTGCACGGGTCAATTTTTTGTGGCAGGGTTACAAATAAAAAAGATAACTATTTTTGGAAGTTTTGTGAAATGAGCCATTTAATCATTTTGATGTGGTAATGATGATTCAAATGTGCCCAAGTTCATGTCTATAGCACAGTTAATAAGCAAAATGCATGTATAAACAAAAAATGGTCAGCAATGTTGAAGCTTGTTGAGTCTGTAGTTTTCTATCAATGGACTCACATTAGCAAGAGACAGGCATGGAAACCTGATATAATTGCAATTGCTTTGCATATTTGCATAGGTTTGGTTGATGTTAGTTAGGGATGGATGGACAGAAAATGGGGAGAAAGAAGATGGAGGTAGAATGTATGTGAGAAATGATATTTATTTAAGTGCTTAAAGAGGGTATTTTCACAAGATAAAAGAGAGCAAATATATAAGAGTGAAAATGAAGTTAAATATAGTTACTACCGAAAAATTTTGTATCATGATTGAGGGAACATGCTATGGTTTTATTGATTTTCTTAAAATGTTTTGTTGTGCACAAACATTGGAAAATTTTGGTGATGTATTTTACCTTGAGAACTAATGGGTATGAATCTTAGTCTTCAAAATCATCTATTCAAAGGCTGATGAGCTACAGAGCCCATGGCTCTATTTTTGTACAAGGCCTCTTGACAATCCTATTCTCTAATTTTTGGTGATTCTTCAGTTCTTATGTACCAAAATATCGATTAATAAAATGAAATGAGATTTTCTATTTCAGGGAGGACTATATGAACAATGAGAGGGTTGAAGCAAGATTCCAACCTCTTGGTTGCTACAGAACAACTAAAAAAATGGTAACCTATTATTTTAGTTAAGGCTGACTATAAGCCTCAAAGTTTACATTTTTCTCATAGGGCTAAAGATGGCGAATTTTAGGCAAATATGCAAATTTCACACTAAGATTTTTACATATTCTAGTAGAATTGAAAAAAGATTAAGAAAAATTTCAATAATATTAAAAATATGATATAAAGGATCATCATGAATCTAATTTTACCTAATAAATTTATGTGATAAGGATTTATTTTTTGAATGAATAGTAGCGTGGATAAGTATTTGAGAAGCCGCCTGCCAACCAACCAATTCTTGGGTACTTCAGTTAGGGCTTGTTCGAGATGAAGTTAGGAAGCCTGTCTGGCTTGTGTGGTTTTTAATGTTCTTGGTATCTTCATATTTCAGGGCTTGCAAAACTTTTAAGCAGGCGATTTGATTTTTCAAACAACAAACCCTGCTTGCCAATAGGGATCAAAATCTGTTTCAAACAATGGCATGATTACTATTTTTCCAAATTGAAAATATTTTGAATATGATAATTCACATCAGGATATTTTGCAATAACAAAGTACAGCACAAGGCGGCGTATGTGTTTAAATACAGGACATGAGTTTCCAAGCTCCTACCAAAATACAAAAAATTACTTCTTTTGAACAATTACAATGCTTGAAAGTAACTTGTGTGCATACCATTCAATGTATGTTTATAATAAATTATTCTAATCTATGAATATAATCTTGAAAGTAAATATTTTTATTATTTCAGCAAAATTTTGACTTGTTGACCAGAGTAATGGAATGCTCAGATCTAGACAGCATTCCAGCACAAAATATGAAGAGAAAAAAGAGTCCAGTGAGAAAACCGGAGAGACACAAAAGCCCCGAAGGGAAAATGAAAAAGAAATCAAAGACACTGATGAAAGATCAGTCCAAGGAAAGACGTGCCACATCAATGGAACGGAAGAAAATGGCGAAAGATAAAGCTGAATCGTCTCATGAAACGGACAGTGAGAAATCTTTGGAAACTGACAGAAGAGGAGAGAGGGAAAAAACAAACACAAAAGAGGCAAAGATTGTGAAAAAAGAAACTTGGATGAGACTTATTGACGCCAAAGAGGAAAGGTAGAGCTGTTTTAGATAAATAAGGGCTGAATTGATATCTAACTAATGTATATAAATATATATTAGATTATTCGGAAATGTTGTTAAGTATTTTCTTTTTACGGACCTGTCCGATTACTCTGCTCATCATTGTGACCTAATGACATTCAATTGTTTCATGACATTAACAATGACATTAAATGATTGAAAGTATTATTTCGCTGAGTAGAATTGCACCTTTTTCTTAATCGGTGAAAATATGGAAATTAATTCAACTAGAGAAATTGATTTTATAGATGTAGTTATTAATCATTAGAAATACGAAAAATTCTGTCTTTTTGCAAAAAATTATTTAAGTAATAGATGAATATTCTTATTTTTGATAAATGAATTTGGGGGAATGAATATCTTTATAAGGCCTGGCTGTAACCCACAGCAAATGTTTTTTCAAGTTGATAAACTGTGAATATGGTAAACAAGATATCATACCTAGTAAAGGGGTCGCACATATATGTTTACCACACATTTATTTTAGAATTTCTATTACAAAATGTGCAAATCTCTTGAAATGTCATGATTCACCAAAATAGTTATGTGATTTCCTAATGTACGGATATTTGTAATTAACACTTCAGAAATTTGTATATCTATTTTTTAACCTATAATTTATTTTTGAAGTAAAATCTTGAATTTTTTGTTTATTTAAGCCCAGTAGACCATAAATTGAAGATTAACCCCAAACTTGACAAAACAACAAGGACTGTCGTCGCCAAGAAGGAAGCTGCTCGTCTGTCTGAATATGCCAGCCATGTTTTTGTGAGTGAAAGTTTTCATTCTTAAAGAGAGTGTAGTGTTGGGCATTGCTGATTAGTCTTCTCGTTAAGTTTTTGTCTATCTTTGGATATTCTGTTTTTATTATCTTTAGTTGTTTGTTAAAGTTGATCTTTGTTTGGCTTTTATGTAAGCCTCCAAAACAAGATGGCGGACCGAAAGCTAACAATACTCCCTCTTTATCTCTTCATCTTCGCAATGTGAAGTCTACAGTCAAATATTAGGGCCATCCGAATGTTGTAGGAGCATCACAGATGTAAATAGGCTGATGTTATATTCCTAGACTCCTGCATCCAGTCAAAAGTATGATACATTTCATGCATTTACATGATTGAGGTAAATATAAAAAAATGAAAATTTACCTGATAAAATTATACATATGTAGAAAAAGTATTGCTATGTCAACTTTACAGTTTTGATAATGAATTAGTAACATTTGATTCGTAAAGATTGAATCCCTTTTTGATTTATGTAAAGGCGAAACCATGTATGGAGACAGGGTACCAGTGTATTTTGCAATGATTACCCAAATAAGAAAACAGTCATTACTAATCCTTTGTAAAACCGTGAAAAATCAAAGTTAAATATATTTCAGTGTGACAACAAAGTCTTCTTAGTAGAGGTGGATTATGACAGTGAACTGACTTACTTAGTTACTGAAGACACAAACAAAAATTAAACTCATATTTGTTGACACCACCATGAACTCAAATAAAATGTTGCAAAATGTCTCCTTAAGAAATAAACAAGGCACTGATGCTGTTTGTGAATTTTCCCACGCATGAGCTATTCTTACGTCAGCCCCAATGACTTGCTAAGATAGGCCTTGCATTTTGCCATACTTATCTGTGCTTGTCGCCAAGGCTGCTGCAAGGGATCACGAAAGTCTAATGAGAAATCATATGAGAACTACAACTATTTGCTAAACAGGGTTTGCACTCAAAACACAAATTTTGACTGGTTTGCAGCAAGGTTTGAATTAGGCAGTGGTAGAGACTGGTGTAATTTTTAAGCCATGCAGAGCAAGATGTTGTCTGTGAGGTAAATGGTCACATTTAGGTCTGGTAATTCATTTACCAAAAGTGCTTTCAACTTATCTTGAAATGTTTTGTGTTTATGAAACTTTTAGAAAATGGGCAGAAGCAAAGGAATTTGTTGTTGCATTACTTTCTTCCTGATGTGTATCTTATTTCTTGCAATGTTCGCAAGAGCAGAATTCCCATTTTCAAGGCAAATATCCTCCTTTGCTTTTAGGAAAAGCAACCTATAGAAAAGTTGCAGGTGATCCATCGGTACCGTCCACACAGTCAAGACATCCCACATCTGACGGAGAATGGAAAGGTCCAGAACTACACCTTTCATGTTGGATCCGCCCTCCACACCAAACAATACGTCGACTACTACATGAAAGAGGGTATTCCATGTTTGAAAACTACCTTTCAGCTTTTGACAATTAAGTGTAAATCATTCATAGCTTTGTACTTTACCAAAATTAATAGGCAAGGTCGATAAAGGGTGGATTTTAAAAAATGATATTTTCTCCAATCTCATTGAAATTACAACAAACCTATCAACGCTAAGTATACAGCAACATTGGAAACAGGTGATCTTTTCACTGATCT
Source organism: Phorcus lineatus (assembly GCA_921293015.1). Taxonomy (NCBI): domain Eukaryota; kingdom Metazoa; phylum Mollusca; class Gastropoda; order Trochida; family Trochidae; genus Phorcus; species Phorcus lineatus. The sequence continues at coordinate 28,655,100 of OV121092.1, read as the reverse complement.
TTCAACCTTGATAATTTCAAAAAATCACAGGCTTGCTGAAATATAAAATCATTGCAATGTCAACTTAGCCTTCTCTCTAATTGCCTGGGCCTAGGTTTTCGTAGCTCTCTTAGCACCAAGATAGTCGTAGGCCAATGTTAATTGATGGTACTTACGACTATCTCAGTTCTAAGAGAGCTTAAAAAATCTAGGCCCTGGAGTGCAAAGGTCACGTAATATGTTCCCCCTAGAACAGCATACAGCTCAGATATAGAGGGGGTACAACAATGAACTTATTGACTTCCCCTCGTACAACTGACAGGTTTCAACTTTCATATGTGGTATGGTCATTTTGAAGAATGCCAACATTGTTATATTGGGATCACACCATAAATGCATATTCTTGTATCTATTTGGGGCCGAGTCCCTTAGGGGATTTGAACCCACAACCTCAGCACCTAGGAAACCAAAAGTTTAACGTGCGACCAACAGACCTGATCTCAGGAGCTCGCCAGGATGTAACTGGTTAGCATCTCTGTGTTAGAGATATTTCTTACAACAGAACCCAAAAACTTTATGTTATCAAATTTGATATCTTTGCAGGATTACAGACAGGTAAAAAAGAATGTTCAAAACGACTCCAGCACCTTAAGTCAAGGGTAAATCTTTGTCTTTTTCATTCAATTTTTTTTTTTCATTTTCATTTTTATTGAAGTCATCTTTAACAAGGTAATGACTAGTTATTTCAATTCAGTATAATTTGTATCAGCTGAGTTACAGGTTTTCATTCCGTTTTAATCCAATGAGGCTTATCAACATACAAATAAACTTTCTCTTGACTGAAATAAAATATTGATGCCATAACATTCTTAAGTAAAAATGATTAACAGTAACCATGAAGTTAATTCAGATTAAAAAAACCTTCTATAAGCTTGCCATGAGACAGTGGAAGTTGAATGCTCGTTATGATGCATGAAATCCAAAAATTTAATTTGAGGATGCATAAAGTCATATAACAATTTATGTTTAACAGGAAAATGGTTCTGATCAAGGGTCAGAAAAATCAACCAATCAAAATGCTTCCAGATCTACGGCCATTTTTAAAAATGGAGATGATTCACACGAAAAAAAAAGGTACTTATTTTTAGAATTTTCCATAAATTTTTAACATTGAATGGTGTTTTGGGGGAAATGGGAATCTTTTATGTAGATTTTTTTTTTACTTGAGAGCACTTTTTTGCCTTTTTTATGAACCTTTGATATTTTGAGATTTGTTTTGGTTTCAGTTTTTTCAATAATAGACTTTTTATGGCTTCCCTTAAGAAAAGATGATTCAACTGCAATATCATTGGTGAAAATGTTGCTAATAATCTAAGACATAGGATGGATATGATATGAAATTACTCATCATTTATTATATAAATTTCATGTTTTTAAACTGAATGTTTACAGGATAGAAGAAAAGGAAGGATAGGTAAGCTGTGGAATGATCTAGCAACATATAGAGCTAGAATGCTTTCAAATCTGCCTCCTATCATATCATAGCCATCTCCTTTTTCGAATGCTTGACTAATAGATAAAAACTACCCATTAGTCTAGATATATACTCTGTTCTGCGCTTTTACAATATTGAGAATATCTTTCATGTCTTGTGCTGATGTGAGTAGAAGGTTGCACACAGTATTTGAAACCCACTTTCCTAGAAATAGAATTTATTGCCTCATCCCGGACACAAACTCGTTCTATATTTTCCTCGTTTTGATGACAGTAAGTATAGTAGCATGTTCTGTTGCTAGTAAAGCTAAACGATCTTATAACAGCTCTGATTTGATTGAACTGCTAACAACTAGGGTTTGTTTGTGTTTAACTAGTGTCAGAACATATGCTTGTACTGAATGTCATCAGACCGATGATGCGGATTAGAACCAGCAGAACAAGAGCCAAGAGAAAGGAAAGCTGCTCGAAACAGGATTGATTAAAATAGGACTGGAGTAGCACAATGGTTAGAGGTCAAGAGGTCACCATAGAGGTTCGATCTCGATTCATGCGAATCTCATCTCCTGTAGAGAAGAGTTCATAATGGTATAGTGTTAGGGTGTGATGCTTCATTTATTCAGTGCAGAACCACACTTTGTTCTAGCATGTGCTTGCAGGTTTCATTGCAATGCATAGCCATATAATGGTTGTGCATGCTTTCTCCCCACTTTTGTGCTTTCAGTCCAAATAACAGTCTAATAAATATTGACTGTGTTCTGTGCAAGAACAATTTGAAAGTATTGCCTCTGCTTGATTACGAACAATGGTTGCCTCTTCTGGTCTGTTGGTAGACAGAATGTTCTATTATAAGTAAAACCTATTCATAAGTGGATTAATCACATCATCACTTTTAACATCCCTTCTTGCCGTTATGGGTTCAGATAATATCCTGAATACCTATTAATCCAATTGCTTTTATCCTGAATTCCTAGTATTCAATGCGCTCCTCCAGTATGTTTCCCTTATCTTCTTTGAGTTCAAAACTGTAACTCTGACCTTAAAGAGCTTAATTCCATGGTAATGAGATGGACTGTGATAGTCTCTACTGATTTTTCCTTAATTTATGTAATCAATTAATTGAGATAATGATACCTCATAATGCCTTGCTAATTATCAAATAAGTATCTTGACATCATTTTCTTGTCATTAACCTAAGTACCTTAGACAATGCTTTTTAACATCATAACTCAAAAAACATATTTGATAAAAGTTTAAGAAAATAGGATTTAATAATAATTATAATAATAATTATATTAATAATTATATTTCAAAATTAATCTTTGTTGATCTAATGTTCTGATAACATGGAAAGCATAATTGACACTATCAGCAACTTCTCCATAAACAGCAGTATATACCTCCTCCACTCATCCCCTGTTTAGAAATTTATTCTTACTAAGATTCCAACAATCCATTTATGTCATTGTACGAGAATCGAGATAATCTGACTATATATGTATCAAATGCGATTGACATGTTTAATTTTAGTAGTTAATTTTCATTTTTGATTTGTGAAACGTTTTTTGTATTATTGAAAAAGGATATTGTGACATATATCCTATCAGTTGTATCTTTCTGAGATGTGTTACGTGTAAAATGTAACTCTCCATTTCCTTCAAATCGGCTCATATCTTTTCATAGATGTGATTTTTTATATTTCACTCCTAAATTATATCAAGGGAGTTGCTGTAGAAACACCTTAAAACAAATATCAAATGATAAGTACAACTCATTTATAGTAAGCAGCTTTTGAAAACTTGCAACCTTGCTACATCCTTGTTTTTTGTTGATGGTAATTAATTTTTTTCCTTTGCAGAGGGAAACTGCCACCCATACACTCATCAGACTGCACAAGTCCAAGGTCAACACTCTCTGCCGACTCCCATGATTCCTCAGTCTCACGCTACACGGCCTCGTCCTTTAGTTCAGGCCTCACGTCAACCTACAAGATTGTGTCGACTCCTAGGAACCGCCCAACAACTTCCAAGTCCTATCCGAATGCTCATTCTTTACCCCTTCAGCCCCACCCTCCCAACAGACCAAGGAACATGGAGATCACTACTAAGATTGATTTCAGACCGCCTGTCAGACAAGCCTTTGTAGAGTCTGCTGGTGATGAGATTCAGGCTATTCAGATGCTCAATAGAGCCAGCTCTACAACAGACCTGTTGCCAATGCTTGATACCTTTACTCAGACTCCCAGAGATGATGAGAGTGAACAGAGCTTGAAGGTTCTGACTGTATCAGGGGATTCCTTTCTGGATCAGGAGACCCAGACGCCAAGGTCTGTCACCCACAAGAAGAAGAAGAAAAGGAAGAAGAAGAGTGAGGATTCAAGCTACTTCGAAGGTGATGAGGTCGCCCGTCCTCTTACAAGAGCCAGGAATAGACGATGCACTGGTGTAAGCTCTGTGAGTGATGTGAACGTATCAATGACGAATAGCTTAATATCTGACAGTACTAGTGTTACAACTTCAGATACCAGCCTTTCTCAGGCAAGTTATTCTCTTGAATCTGCAAGAGTTATCCAAACAGCCAAAACTTGTCAGACAAGCTTCTCCCTACCCTCAGAAAGTCTGTACACAACAGAAACATCGTTCAGTCAACAGTCTGATCAGAGCAGCTTGAAAGAGTCCAGTTTACCAAACCAGATGGTGTCAGATAATATATCATCATTGCCAAACAGCACAATGCATATTTACAAGAGCTCATCAGCATCTGTTCATGATTCTGAGGAACAGAATGAAAGATATGCATGTCCAGGCAACACTCATGAAAACAGAGCTGAAATGGGAAATTCTGAGGAATACTACTCTTATGACCGAGCCGGAGAAAAGGAACCAGAAACTCAAAATGTCACAGGGGAACAGGAAAGAGAAACATCTCAGAATGAAGAATCAAAACAATTATCAACACAAGATTCTGCCGTATGCGACGACGACCCATTCTGGGATGACACCGAAAAGGATACAGTGGAAGTCAGTTACGGAAGTTCAGTTGTTAAACCTTGTAAAATAGAAGACAGAAAGGATTGGTCCACAGAGTTGAAATCTCAGAGCAGGTATGCAACTCCGCGAACACCAGATATAATCACAGTTGTCAACACTCCAAGAGATGAAGCTGAAAATCTCCCAGATGATATTGTCATCAATGACACCAGCGTGGAAGAGACATGTCGTGGAAATATTGATCTACCGGAAGTTGATGATGACCCACGAGGAGACACACTGTTTTCAAGTCTGGACGAAACAAAGGAGAACTATATTGGTAATCTTCATGGAGAAAAGTCACAGGATAGAAATGTTGCTTGCAGAAAATTTACCAGTGATTACTGCTATGTTCCTGAAGATCGAGGCATGGATGGAGAATCATATGTTGAGTCAGAACCAGAAAATGAGATGTATATCAAGAGCAGCACTCAAACTGCCATAGAAACTAAAGATGATGAGGATTTGGACATCTCTAGAGGAGTTATTCCTCCAAAGAGGAAAGTCAGTGATTCCTCCTCACACTGCAGTGAGATCAGAGCAGTTGGAGATGGTTGTCCAATATACCGTCAGGAAATCTTTGAACGTCCACCTTCAAGATGCAGCCAGGTTTCAAGTGTACGAGGATCTGGCAAGTCTTTATCAATAGCACCAGTACCTGATGAAGCCCTCACTGGAAATATGGCCTCACTGAACGAAACTCAGGACCTTCTAACCGAGGATGAACTGGCCAAAATGATTGAGGATCTAAAAATTGTTGATGAAGCTCCACCAGAAAAGGCTGAATTGCCCAAGAGAAGCCCCTCATCTTGTTCAAGAGGAAGTGGAGATGTTCCCATAAGTTGTCATTCTTCATTTTTAAGAGGAATTGAGGAGACAAGTCCTGAAGAAGAACAAATACCAGATAACCCAGAACAATCTCTTGAACAATCTCCAACTGAATCCAGAGGAAATGTTGATGTTGAAGCATCAAAGGAACATGATAATGCTTCTGAAGCACCTGCTGAAAATTCCTCTGATACATCAAGTTGTAGAGGTTATGGTCTTGCAGAAGTCTGTAGTTCAGGGGTCTCATCCAGAGGCAAAGAGACAAATAGAAATAACATGTCTAACACAGCACCTGAAATGGATAATTCAGTGACAGACCTGCAGGAAGGTGTGGCTAAAGCAGACTTGTTAGAATCAAAGGTCCAGGACATCTCTTCTTTTGAAGATAACCTTCAGTGTGCATCATCACCACAGGGTCTTGATGAAGGTTTTCTTGTGCCAACTCCATCAGATGGTAAAGGAGAGAATGATGTTGATACAGAGACTGTGGAGGATGAAACTGGTAATGATGATCAAATAGTTAAATCTGGCCCTGGTGTTGAAAAACAGATGTCACACACAAATGATGAAAATAATCCTAAACCTGATGATGTGAAGCTTTCCAAAGAAATCACAACTGATAATAAGCCACAGAATTCTAATGAAACCCATGGATGTATTCTTGATCAGTCCTACCTCTCAACTACAAGGGGAGATTTTGCTGAAGAGCCTTCATTAGAGGATGCAGCAGTGAGAGGAGGCACAACAGCCGATCAACTACCTAGTATCTCTCTCAATGAAGGATTACCTAGAACAGAACAAACATATGCTTCTACAGAAGAAACTATGGAAAAGGATTCCATATTTACCGATTGTTCAGATAAAAGAACCACTGAGGAAAGTCATGAGTCGGGTACAACTGGAGAATTCTGTCAGGATATCCAACTACTGCCTGTTTGCAATGAGGTTAGGAAGAGATCATCCTCTGCCAAAAGCCCTCGAAAACCAAGATGTGTATCGGGCAGACCTGCAGGAAATTGCCCAGACTCCACCCAGGAAATTAAACCTCAAGAATGCCCAGAGGATAAGGAGGATACTAATCTCATCCTAAATGAAAGTAGAGGAATGGCAGACATTGTACTGGGGGAAACTATAAAGTTGCTGGAGGTCAAGGAAAAGATGGAAGGTCCACAAGATGCCACTTGTGTTAGTTTTGATGCTGACAATACTATTTTTATGAATGAGAGTCGAGGAGTTTTTGAACAGGAAGGTGACAAAAATGAAACAAGCATTGATGAAAATTGTTATGAACCTGTGTCAGATGAGAAGACAAAGGTAAAAAATTTGGAAGCATTAAATGAAAATGTTACAACTACAGAGAAACTTGGAACATTTAACAATAACGAGGCTGATGAGGATATAAAGACTCAATTTCAAGAAAGTACCCAAAATGAGTCAGAAATATGTCCAGACACTGAAGATTTGGAGAACACTGGGACATCAGACGATGCTGCCAATATGACATCTGATTATAGCATGGAGAGGGGAGAAACCACAGATACCCCGAGGGAGATGACACAAGTTGCTGCACCAAGATTACAGAGGTCACCATCTGTCTGCAGTAGAGGTTCAGTCAGTGAGGAACACCCTCCACCTGATGAGCCAGTCGAGAGGAGGCCAGAAGAAAACAGAGAAAATACACTACCTGCAGAATCGTCTGTTGAAGATACCCCTTCAGCTGAAGCTTCTGGAGAAAATGCTCTTGTAGCTGAAATTTCTGAAGAAAATACACCTGCAGCTGAACCTTTTGGAGAAAATACACTTCCTGCTGAATCTTCAGGAGACAATACAATTCCTGCTGAAACTTCTGGAGAAAATACAGTTGCAGCTGAAATTTCTGATGAAAATACAGTTGCATCTAAAATGTCTGGAGAAAATACACTTGCAGCTGAAACCTCTGAAGAAAATACACAGTCCAAAGATTTATCTCAGGAAAAGAACATTCCAGTTGAATCCAATGAAAGTTCAAATGAAAATCCAGCCACACATGATCCATCTGATGAAGGAAATCCTTCTGGTACAGGACCATTTGATGAAGGTACTAAAGAAAATACACCTGCAACCGAACAATCAAATGAAGATCAAGAAGTTAATTCATCTCCAGGTGAACAATCTAGTGAAAGTCAACAAGACATTCCACCTGCAAGCACACTGTCCAATGAAGGTCAAGAAGAAAATCAACTTGCATGTGATGCATCCAGTGAAGGTCCAGAAGAGACTGAAGCTCAAGCATCCAATCAACTCAAAGAAAATGTACAGAACAAAACAAAAACTGAGATTAAATCTGATATAACAAATAAGAAATCAGATGTTCACAAAGATGTAGATACTGATATACATTTATCTCCATCTAAAGAAGAAGAAAATCAACCGGAAAATGAAGAGGTGAATGAGAAGTCTTTAAATGGGTTAGTTGAAGCAGTTAAGATCGAGCTGTTAAGTACCATGGATAAAGAGAATGCAAAGGCTGATGAACATCAAAACACTGAAAGAGAAGAACCATCTCGTGGATCTGTTGATGAAGACTTTCCAAAAGTTGATGAAGACTTTCCAAAGGTTAATGATGACTTTCCAAAGGTTAATGATGACACTCCAAAGGTTGTTAATGACGCCCCAAAGGTTGACAATGATGCTCCAAAGGTTGATGATGACACTCCAAAGGTTGATGATGATGCTCCAAAAGTTGATGATGACGCTCCAAAGGTCGACAATGAAGCTCCAAAGGTTGATGATGGCCCTCCAAAGCTTGATGATGACCCTCCAAAGCTTGATGATGACAATGCAAGGGTTAATGAAGCCACAACAAAACCTAAAGTTGAACAGTCTGTTAGCTCCCTAGGTGAGAATATAAAAAAGGTTGAGGAAAAGAAAGACATTGTAAGAAAAGAAGCTATAGAAGAGCCTTTTGGCTCCGTTGGTGAGGATAATGAAAAAGTTGTGGGAAGTCCTGCAAAACAAGTTGTTGAAAATGGTTTAAAGGTTAAGGAAGATTCTGTGGAACAAGGAAGTGAGGGACCAAATGAGGCATCAATAAACGGGGCTGAGACAGGTTTGTCCTCAATGAACTTCTTTGCTGAAGAAGGCAATGCTGATGTTCAGAAGGATAAACTTACTGCACAGCAAAAAGGAGACCCTGTTCCTTCATCAGAACTTTCAGCAGAGGCAGTAATTAGCAAAGGTCCTACAACATCAGGTCAACCTGTTAATTTCTTTACCGGTGATGAGTCTGAAATATTTTCTCCAGATCAAACCTTTCTTCAATCTTCTATTACTGGTGATTCAACCATATATTTATCAGCAGAATCAACAGTAACCACAACTGCATCTGATTCAAGCCAAATTGAATCATCAACACCTGAAAATTTGCAATATGTAACTCTTCAGCCACATTCATCTCCAGATTTGAGATCCCCAGAAGATTTGGAATTGGCAGCTAAATCAAAATCTGATGAAGATTCTTTAAAGGAAAAAGGAAGCATGTGTCATCAAAGTCATGCTGATGAACTCACTGGTGCTGAGGAAGTTGAAAAGAGAGAAAACAAGGTGGACACCCTCTCACTTCAAATTGAAAAGAGAGAAGAAAGTGAAAAATTAACACAAGTACCTGGAGATCATAAAAGAAGGATGTCAGTGGAATCAAGAGGTAGCATATGCTCTGAGCAAGAGGCAACTCTTCAATCATCACCAAGAGCAGAAGGTTCCTTCATAAATGGAAACATTAGTCTACTTCCAGATGAAGCAATACCAGAGTCAGAACAGTATATTAATGGAGCTCCAATTACTGATATGCCAGCTAGGCAGACTGATGTCGAAGAAGAGGAGAAGCCAGTATCTTATTCCAACCTGTCTGCTGTTCTGGTACCTGTTCAGCAAACTCAAGTATCCAATCCTGTTGATGAGAAGATCCCTGATGAACCATCTCCACTCGAAAGTTACCCAAAAGAAGTAGATTTTAATCCTGGAGATGGTAAAACTACCATAGTTGACATTGCAGTCCTGCCTCAAGCTGCCAGTGAAAGAGGTTCTGATGGCAATGAATATTATTCATTCCTGAATGGGAAAGAATCAGCTGGAATTAACAATGAAGCTGAATCAACAGGAAAAGAGGAAGAAGAAATGAGCAATCTCTCTTTTGAAATAGGTGAAGCTGTGGATAAAACAATAGAAATGATTGTTTCACAGGAATCCAAATTAATTGACAAACCGTATAAGGATGTTGCTAAGACTCAGAATCAAACAGAAGTGGAAGGTAATTTTACTTCAAACCGAGGACAAAATAAACAACCCAAGTCTTTGATTGAGGGATCCCCGGACGATGAACAAGTGTTAGATCCGACATCAGTACCTGCAACTTTAACAGATGTAATAACACCTGAAAAAACATCTTCACAGGCAAAAGATCGAAATGCCACTGATAAAAACACTGCAAATCTTAATGATCAAGATGTTCCTGAAGATGTTAGTGTAAATCAAATAGAGGAAAATACCCCTGAAAAAACATCTGCACATCCTAAAGATGTACATGCTCCTGAAGAACCATCTTCACATCAAAAAGAGAAAGATGCCCCTCAAGAACCATCTGCAAATCAAGAAGATGTAAATGCTCCTGAAGAACCATCTGTTCTTCTAGAAGAGACTCGCGGAGGAGAGGAAGAAGACTTAGAGGACTTGGCAACGTCCAAACAGATTACTGAGGCTGCAAATTGTAAGGGGGATGCATCTGAGACTATAAATACTCATGAGACTAGGGTCACACAAGACCAAACTGATATTGTAGATAGTAGCGAAGAGACTAAGGGATCAGGAAATGGGAAAGTTGGAGGTTCTACAGAAGATTCTGCTGGTACCAATGGTAATCTCATGCCAGGTCACAAGATCATCTTGGTATCAGAAAATGTTCCTCCTCCCTTTCCAAAGGCTCAGATAATCGGGAAAGATGTTGATGGATCACAGTTGATCCTTGTTTCTGAAAAACCACAGGTTTGATCAATATGATCAGTTAATGTTATATTGTTTTGTATTGTTTTCCATATGAGTGAAATATGGACTTGTGAGTTGTGATATGGTAATGTTGTCATAAACTGAAGAGTTACTCCTGCATTCATTTCACCCTTCTTTTATTTGGGGTTTCAATATATGCAAACAGATAAGTTTGAGGGCATTGATAATTTAAAGCCACCTAAATATTTGTATAATTAGTCTTGGAGCATAAGTTATGTTATATCAGTTTAATGATACCACGTTTGTGGTTTACATATAAACTAGGTATGCATGATAGAAAAATAAAAGACAATTAATTAACCCTATCCTTTTACACTTGATGAAGATAATTTAGGAAAAGATTATCAGGAACAAAATTGAAACGTGATAAAATTATGCTTTCTTAACATTTATTTTAGTATCAGATGAGACAAATCAAAATTAATATGTTTTAGATTGTTGACAATCGTGTGAATTATGGGGGAGTTTTTGCAGTAACTGTTTCTACCATGTTGTGTTATTTCACAAGTGTTAAAGGGAACCATTTTTTATGCCATGATTTTTATTGTTTAAATGTACAATTTTACAACATTGTTTTTATTGTATATCCATTTGATATTCAAGATTTTCTTTTTACAAATCTTTCATTTTGTAGATCATAAACATATTTTTATATATCATTGAAGATCACATCAAAGCTTTCTTATCATCGATTTGCTAAATTTGAAAACACAGTTATTTCTTGATATCCCATTGGATCATAGCAGGAATTCTCTTATCACTAATTGGCTGAAATTGAGTACAGAGAAATGGACTGATACCTCATTTAAATGAATTTCATAAGAAAAGTTTCTAATCATTGATTGGCTGAATTTGAATACAGAGAAACAAACTGGTATCTCATTGGATTTATTTCATGAGAAAAAGGTTTCTAATCATTGATTGGTTGAATTTGAATACAGATATGCACTTATTGGTTGAATGTTTTAATTGCTAATAGTAAGTAATAAGTAAAACTGTCTCTTTCCCTAATGAAATTGGGGAAATAAGCGTCAATTCATTTCTCTGATCAAGATTAGATCGCTTTGTGTTGAAACTTTAATGAATTTTAAAGTATGCGTAAGCTATATTCAGAGATTATTGAATTTGAAATTCAATGTTGAATTTGTTTTGCAGTGTATATTTTTTGCTGTGATTATTTTTTTCGGATCAATTTTGTCTGGTTTAGATATACCTACATTTTTAGGTGTGTAATTTTACGGGTTTGGTGCATGACAATGTTAATGTTTTTCATGGTTTTGTACATATTTCAAGCATTTGCTTTTCATGGTTTTCTTTTTTTAAGTCCATTTTACAATTCGTCAGTGAAAAAAGGTATTCTTGATTGGTATACTGTCGTTTATTGTCAAAAAGGGGAATGTTATCTTACCGGTACTTGTCAGAAAAGTGAAATCTTTGAGAATCAACAAGTTTTGATTCCCATAATAAAGCCACTCTGAATATTTTTACCACTCAAAAACTTAGTAGGTGCCAACGCTTCATAAATCATTGTCAAACAAGATGGAAAGGAAAAACGTTTGATTAACTGAAAATATCTTGAGATGTTCTTGCATATCCTTGGTTAGTATAAAGTATGGTATGACAGTCCATTTTGATGTGAAATTATCCATTTTAATTGACTTTTCCAAGCACTTGCTGACATATTTCCCTTGATGAAGGGAAAGATTCCTGAGGAGATTATAAGATTCTTAATAAGTTTTGACTTCCGTACCCAAGGTATTGAAGTTGGTTCACAATTATACAGATAACAATGTCAAAAAGGAAAAGTGAATACATAATTGACAGCCAAACCCAATCAACTCTACTACTAATGCCGAAAGAATTAAGTTTCTTTTGATTCCGTGAACAAATATGGTTAATAAGACTATAGTAAGATGTGAAAGTGATTATCATAATGTTGAAAGCCAAATCAATTTTACTGCTATTGTCAAAAAGCAAGATAGTATATGTATATATGGTATCAATGTGGATTGAACTATTTTAATATGATCATCATAATTTTGAAACTTAATCCCAATCAATTTTACTACTATTTTCAAAGACCAACATCTTACACAGTTTCTGACAACGAATATGGCATCAATGTGGATTGAACTATTGTAAGATGTAAACATAATTATCATGATGTTGAATCTTAATCCCAATCAATTTACCACTATTGTCAAAAAGCAAAATCTTACATAGCTCTGACAACGAATATGGTATTAATGTTCATCAAACTATTGTAAAAAGTGAAAATTATTATCATAATAATTCCAATCAAATGTACTGCTTTTGTGGTAATAGTGATAGTTGAACTATTGTCATAAAGGAAAAGTGAATATCATTTTTTGACAGCCAATCCCAATCAATTTGATTGGCATTATCAGAGGACAAAATCTTCCATTGAAAATCTTACCTTTGTTTCTGACAACAAATGTGGTAATAGTGTTAGTTGAACTATTTTTAAAAAGGGAAAGTGGATATCATTTTTGACAGCCAATCCCAATCAATTTGACTGGCATTAACAAATGATAAAATCTTCCTTTGTTTCTGACAAGGAATGTGGTAATACTGTTACTTGAACTATTGTCAAAAAGGAAAGTGGATATCATTTTTGACAATCAATCCCAATTAGATTTACTGCTATTATCAAAGAGCAAATCTTCCTTTGTTTCTGACAACGAATATTTAATTGCATTTATAATTATTCAAAAATTTATTAATTGTTTTATTGTATACACGGGTTGTCACTGATAACATGTTTGCTTTAAGGTACATTTTCAACCTGTTGAATATATGCAGTACCATTTTTTTTAAATGGATGCATGGACTGAAGATTAAAATTTAGAAATTAACTTTAATAACCAATTGAAATTGCCTCATGTAAGTTTTTTGCATTTTGAAAGTAATTGCAATGGATCGATTGTTGACACTTTTGTGACACAAAATTGATTTATTGGTTATAAACTTGTATCTCAGTATTTTAACATTTATATCTGCATGTTATGTACTTAATGATTGTTCTTACTGTGATATTGACACACGTCTTTCTCTTGTTATTTGTATGACAACTTACATTTACATAAGTAATTAATTTCTCTGTGTTATGTTGTTAATTTCTCAAAGTTTACAAAGGGTCACATTTTCTGTTAACATTAGGTTAGTTATTGCCTTTGAAGAATATTTGATGTAAGAAAATTAATACTGGTAAGGATGTTAAAGCAAATTCACCTTACCAAAACTCAAATCCATACAACGATTTGATTATGTGAATGTTGAGTTTACTTAGGTTAACATATATCTTCAAAGTACATCGAAGGATACACAGATTTTAGTCCTGTCTTTAAAGGGCATTTAGAAGTGAAATACATAATGAATACAAGATTTTCTGAATAACATTTTCTTTATTATAAAGTTCACTAGTCCTGTTGTCATTCTTCACAGTACAGAAAATACATCTGAAGGAATTGTATCGAAGAATTTTATTGAACAGCTATATTGTTGTGATATATTTGTTATAAATATTGTGATCCTTTCTCAGTTTTGAGTTATATTTGTTACCGGTTTATATGTTTTTCTTTATGCTGCTGTGATATGAATAAATGGTTATATTGAGGAAATGTTGTGTCTTGCATTTTGTCAACTTTGGTTGTCCTACAGCTGATCTTATTTCAAGGATTATCTCCTTGTAGATATGTTATCAGTCACTTTGGCACAAAAACTAAAGCTGTCTTCATCAAAATTAGATTTCAGTGATTTGATATAGAGAGTACATTATTGAAGTTTGTAAATACATTGGTGATAAAAAAAATTCACATAAGTGAAAATAAGATATGTTAACTTAAATAATGGATGGCAAACATACATAAGTCAATTTTACACTGTTGTCACATTTTCCTAAATGGTAGAGAAATACAGATTCATTAGTGATGGATTTACTTTTCATAAACGTATGCTAATTACGACGAATTTCGAGTGTCATAATTGCTACCACCACTGCGAAAAGCTATAATCGCCCATTTTAGCCATATAACTAGAATAGTGCTTTAGAAGTTAAGTTTTCAGCAATAATGTTTTGATTTGAGAGGAAAACGCCCTACATCTCAGCCCTAAGATATACTGAAACTAATCGCTGATTTAGCCGAGTTGTATGATTTGTTAGACCATATACCGTTCGAAATCTACACCAGCCGTTGAAATGAACACGACAGATAACATTTACACGTGCTTCTCGTGCAGGCAATGCATTCAGTCTGTCATTGACCTTGTATTTCATAACATAAATCGAACATCTAAACCTTACCGGCTTGTGACGCAATAAGGAACAACATTCGATAAAAAAAGGTTTTTCGTTAAAAGTTAGATTTTTATAATAAAAAAATTATAGTGTGGCTCCTACAACTAACATCACAAGGCAAAAGAACAAATCCATTAAATATTTCAGATTTTACAACTAACATCACAAGGCAAAAGAACAAATCCATTAAATATTTCAGATTTTGAAACAGACAACTTAACTGATTTTAGCGTCTGCCTTTGTCGGATAAGCAATGGTGTGGACACGATCAGATCGTATTAATGTATCTTTGTACAAAATGTTTCACGTTTATGTGAAATCATTAAATAAGAAGACCTCAAAATATATTCTGGCATTCATTGTGTCAGAGAAAAGATCAGCGAAAAGCCTACTACATACTGTTAACCTTTTGCCAATTATAATATATGAATTTGTTTGTTCAGAACGTGCAATGTAGAAAACTTTCACAACTTTTCTGATGAAAATTTGAAAATACTATTTAGAAAGTGATCTCCGTCGTGACAAGTGAAAGAGTGGCGGACCAGACAAAAATATAAGCTAATGATAGTTAAGTCAACAACGTTTTAGACGCGCATGCTCCCAATACAGTTTGGCAGCTTTCGTTTAATACCAAAAAAGGTGTTAACAGGCGATACAATTCCTCAGTGCGTACTCTTCCCAGCTCCGGTCCACACGGTCCATATAATTGAAATCAGATCGAACCCATTGTGCCTATCTACGATCTCGTTGAATTTAGTTAGAACCTGTCAATCTACCTCACTCCGTTTCCGATCTGAGTACTGTTCTCAGGGCATGTCAGATGACCCTTACACTCCAGCCAATCAGCAACGAAAGTCTAAAAGCACGATTTAATATTTTAGGGGGCCTCTATTCGTTTGAATTAATGGAGGATGGAATGTCACAGAAAAACTCAGATAAGAAACGCAGTTAGGCATGATTGATAGGTTCTTACTTCAATGAGACCGTAGATATTTTATTCGGCGATCGAGCAGCCCTTTGCAATAGCTTGATTGATTCAAAATCGAAGATAATGTTTCACCATTACTTCTCAATGTTGCCAGGCTTTGTTAGTCTTTACCGATGAAATCATCCAAAATAATGCAAAATTTAAGGTTTTACGTAATCAACTGTCTTATCACTGTACCGAAAACAAGCAATGGTGCCATTTCCAAACATTTGCTGAAGAGTATATCTATCCCAGCGTATTCCACCTATACCATAACTGGACCTGTCCCGTACCTGACAAGCTCAACAATAATGTCACTGGCTTGTATCGCCTACGAAATAGCCTGAGAACGACAAATACAGCTGCTGAACAAAGTTGTTTTAACTGTTCATAATTTTCTACATAAAATCATATGTTCTTGATAGTACCCTCAGAAATCTTCTGAAGGTTATAACTTCTTGTAAAAGAGGGCGCTGTACTCTTGCTACGATGCTGTTCAACAGGCTTCAACCAGCCACTTACGGAGACCTATGCTAGTTATTACTTATTCTATTAACTTTCGTACAGTTTTCCTGATGTAATTAGAGTACCGGGGTCATGTAGTGTGAATACGGACATTCGACCAAAGGTAACTGAAGGATGTTAGATCAATCAAAATTCAGTTATCAAAATCAAACCTATTTTTATCTTTGCATGCAGACCGAAAAGCTCAAATGTTGTACAGAATCCTTCGCCAATGGTAGATAATGCGACCCTTATTCAGTAAAATGGCAACATGCCCTTCGCCCTTGAAAATTTTGTTGGTCTCTTGCTCTGGTACAAAAGAATAACCTTGGAAGTCTGATATCTCATGTACAAGTATTATTTGCATATATATAGGTAGCGTAAACCGTAAATGTTTATCTATAATTATCCTTTAAACGGATAGAATAAGAATACCTATCATCTCATGAACAAAAAGCCTGTCATTTTTGTGCAATCATGCATCTGTATCATTTTCTTTTGTTATGTTTCTTAAAGCCTGACGAGCTACATACCCGTTTGTTCTATTTCTACAGCTTTTAAGTAGTAAGATTTGTGAGGATGGCAAAATGTATTGTAAGATCTTCCTTTGAATTTTTAACTACATATGCAGTGAGTTAGTTAACAAAAGAAGGAAAACATTTTAGAAATTTTAACATCCCTTGTTTCAAAATTCAACACGTAAATGTTGAACAATTTCATATTGAATACTATCCCTTATTGATATAGCATATTTGATATAAG
The DNA here is from genome assembly GCA_921293015.1 of Phorcus lineatus. Taxonomy (NCBI): domain Eukaryota; kingdom Metazoa; phylum Mollusca; class Gastropoda; order Trochida; family Trochidae; genus Phorcus; species Phorcus lineatus. The sequence goes on along the minus strand of OV121092.1, from coordinate 28,638,179 downwards.
TGATTCAGTTGACACTTGGCCTCTGACTTGGTTTCCGGATGATAAGCAAGACCGGATTCTATTAGCCGGAACTGACCAAGTAGGGACGTGATTTGACCCGGTTCACGATTCAACTGAAGTTCAGAAAGTGAGAAAGGGGCAGAGTCTAGACGCAAAGGGACAAGATGTGGCTGCTTTTATTTTTAGTTGGCTGCTTTGTAAGTATGATTTGCTATATTTACTGTGTTTTTAAAAACATTTGCGAAACATTTTAGGTGATGATCCACATTTCCATTTAAGATTATTTATTACTCAAATAGTCTTTGGATCACATCAATTTATTATTAAAAGATCTATGGCGATCTTCATAATATTTTACTATTGATTTTTAAGGGTGTATTATTTCTATCCTGTAGATTTTGAAAAACATCAACCTTTTTCACATCTTTTGGTAAATGTCATGCGTATTTCTACCACTTTTTTTTTAAATAACAAAATGATCTTAGTAAGGCTATTTTCATTTTAAAAAATGGTTCCAGCCCCTTAAAAAATAAATTTGAAGACTATTTAGATGTCGATTTCAGCTGGCTTTCATTAAAATCCTACAACATTGAGAAAATTGGTGTATAACAATTGCCAACTTAATAAAAGAGAACTTATCGAATACACCAAATGATCCAAGGTGATATTCTTCTTTTCATTAATTAAAGCTCATTTCAAAATTAATACGAATGCAAATTAAATGTTGATAACAATTTAATTCCATTAATATTCTCCAATATTGTGAGAAAGTAATTTATAACAATTGCCAACGAAAGAGAATATCTTATCAGATTGATGGCATCAGAATGGTCCCATTATTCCTTGGTGAAGTACTCAGATTTTTCCGTGACGTTAATTTATTTTATTTACCCACAAGGAATCCTTCGTCCATTCAAAATAGGTTTAATAAAAATAAATACTGTAATCAAGGAATGAAAATTTTGAACAACTTACAACATAAGCTTACAAGTATAATCACCTTTTGAGGTCATGCAAGAGTTTCTTTATCTTATTACTAAGAATATTACGAATGTCCAATCTCATTGAAATCAGGTCGAAACTAAAAACTCCCATATAAGATTGTTGAATGTCTAATGTTTCTACTTTGTTGTGTCCTTCAAATCCTTGACCTTACGACGGCATTATGTGTTAAAAACTAATGATTGAAGCCTCGCAACATTTTCCTAATTTGCTGCTTCTGCTCTCTAGGCTACTGCGACAAGACTCCATTGTCCATGAGAAATGTTATGAAATGTTATTTTTGGCAAAGATTGCACGAATGACAAACCACACATGAGTTTATAGAACAAGGTTTATATTAGTGATGGAGGCCTTACGGGGAAGAAGAACTAGAGTTATTTAACTAACTTTTAAAGGAGGTAACTCTGGTATACAAGGGGCTGAACTTATCTTTAACACACTTAAAGCAAAGTTCATAAGTGAAACATAACATATTTTCCATAGGTGCACATGTGAACATTCCTCTTTATTACACCTGTGACGTCATAAAAAAAACTTTTTCATTCTCCTCAGGTAGGCATGGTGTTTTCTATGTTTGTCAAATGGAAATGTTTTCTAAAGAAATATCTTTACACTCGTGCAAAGTTCCTTTTATTTCTCGCTCACGCTCAGGAAAATAAAAAAAAATATCACACACGTTCAAAAATGCCATACGGGTCACGGGTGCTCGGGTCACAATGTCTAATGACTTTATGAAGCCGAAAAGGGCGTGTTTTGTATTCGATTTGTTTCTTTGTTTTGTGAGATAGTTTTCATACTGAATTTCAGGTGGTTATCAGCAACGCCAAGCCTGGGCCATGTTTCGAGTTTGATGGCAACTCTCATATCGAGTTTGGCCATGGAGACCTGTCAAATGGGTGAGTGACGTTACACTCTAGATATAATCAACGAAATAAAGGGGGACCACACTAAATACATAGATACTCTAAAGGTCATATCATGATTATTTATTTTTTAGAAAAACACAACAAAAAAACATTAATGAAATGAAATACGTTTAGGTAACCCTTAACTTCTTTTGTTCAGTATGTTAGTCGGTACAAAAGATACAGATACACATTGATGTGTGTAAATGTGAGCCTTTAGCATAAGGAAATTTGTAAGGCCTTTATGCAAAAGCGAGTATTGCAAGTATAAGCAAACTGTTCGCTTTAACTCCACTTTTGTATTAGTAAGTATGGGATATTGACCTCGCCTCCGAAGTATGGGTGATAACAAAAACCCGGAGGAAGAGGGAAATTACAGATCCTGTGGGATCTGCCGACGTGGATATATTCTTTATGTCAGTTATTTTTCCTGTAGAAATAAAGCGTGTTTCATGGTCATTGAACTTATATGATAACTGAAGCGGTAGTAAAATCAAAAGGTTTACCACATATAGTAAAGGGGGCGCAGAGTATGTTATTTGTTTCGAATACGTCAAATTTTATAAATGCTGTTATTCTAATTAGAAGTAGTTATTGTTTGTGAAAATTATAATATTCAGTTTAGTGACAATAAACAGACATTAGACGTGATTTGTGACCGAAAACAGGACAATGGCGTGCAACACAAACTCAAACGTAGTTTTGGAAAACTTTTTACAGTAAACATAAAGACAAATGGGCTGATAGTGATATAAAGGTCAATTAGTTTAATTATTTAACTCAGAATAATAACCTTTTATCATTGAATATGACCGTTTTTCGATTATCATTGAAAATAAGAACATATCATAATTGTGGCATTTTAGAGATAACAAATATATGACGGCGATATGAAGTCTGGACATAAAATGATAGTTTGGCTCTCAAATGCCACATTTAAAGAATTGAAACATACTATGTTTTACTTTATTTTAATAAAACCTTTTCAAAGCCCCCGCAGGTAAGTAGTTGTATTTTTTCATTCAAAATGTTATTTAAACAGTTATCTAAGACCATTGTTAGAGTTTTTCTTTGCAGGGACTTTTACAACTACACGTATGTACATTGTTCATTATTACAATTCACCAAATTATTTGACTGTCTTCAAACATTTAATGTCTTTAGATATGTCATCCGTATAGAATATCATTGATTACACCATCAAACTATCGATGAAACTAGGACAGAGTCTCACTTCTGTCTAATCTTGATTTTTTATCCGACATTACTCGTCCCGGCATAAATCACAGAAAAGCTTAAAGAGCCACTCCGTGAGTTGTTGGAGTCATTTATGCCAAACTTAATAAATGGTGTCATTTGATCGCGAAGTTTCGACTATTACCAAAAAGACACATTTTAAAGCTTTTTGGTTTTTTTTACAGTGAGAATATGAAGGTAGAACGTCGGAATTATGATCGAAAACCGGACAGTGGCGCGTGCCAAATAGTCAAACGTAATTTGGGAGACTAATCTAAAACACTCAGTAAGGCAGTTAGGAGTTGCTAGCGTTTGTTAGATTATATAACTAGTTTCCATGTACATTGGACGTGATATTTTCACCTCTGTGCATTTAAAAGGCTCTTTTTAGACTTTCAGGGAAAACCAGTATTTGTCATATATATGTCTTTTGGACATGAAAAGTTAAGATGTTTTGATTTTACATCACCACATATGACATTTAGGTTCGTTTCAAAGGTAAATAATATGTTATGAAAATCACGGAGTGGCTCTTTAAATCTTGCTTCAAAATTCGTGGTTTGAGTATCATCGGCGATTGGTCAAACATCCAGAAGATTTCTGAGTAGATTATCAAGGTCAAGTGCAGTAAGCTAATTAGTTGACACAGAAAAGGTGCTGGAATTCAACGAGAAATACATAAGCCAGTCATTGAGGCTGGTTTGAGTTATGTATTGTCGAACAAGTTGGTTAAAACGCAATAATTTGATCATGGTTACGAAGATCATCGAACAATTCTGGTATTAATCCGATTAAAGAGCCACTCTGTGATTTTCATAACAAGTCATTCACCTTTGATACGAATCTAAATGTCATATGTGGTGATATAAAATCAAAACATTTTAAACTTTTTATGTCCAAAAGACATATATATATAAATGACAAATACTGGTTTTCCATGACAAAAAAAAATTGACATACTAGTAATTGCGATGTTCTACCTTCATATTGTCACTGTAAAAAACCAACAAGCTTTAAAATGTATTTTTTTGGTAACAGTCGATACTTCGCGATCAAATGACACCATTTATTAAGTTTGGCATATATGACTCCAAAAACTCACGGAGTGGCCCTTCGTGTACCAATAACACAGCTAATGGCTGAAATATTGCCAAAGCGGCCTTAAACAAAAACTCAATCATTAAAGTACCAATATTTTCAGACAAATATTTTATTTTCAGTACCCACTATGTCCTTACGTTCAGGACTCGGTCTCCAGAGGGAACTCTCCTCTTTGCAAACGGTCCCCATGACTACGAGGCGTTGTTCCTTGATAACGGAATATTGACCTACAACCTAGTAAACCCGGAAGATTCCGGGGTGGGAGGGACTGGGGGAGCTTACATACAGAGCAACCACAAGGTCAACAATAATACCTTCTTGGTGGTGAGTTGAATGAAGACGTTTTATCAAAATAAGTTTTTTTTAACGATATATGTGTTATATTAACACAATACGCATGCGTATGATGATTCTTTTGTTTTTAGAAAGGTCACTGAAAAATGAACCTTAAAGTTATTACATGAATAAAAACTGTGAATTGTCTGAATAAAACTAGTAACTATATATTCCGGAACTGACGAATGATATCTTTTCAGAATAAATTCGTCATCAAATTCTATGGAGGTTGACATCGGGAATCATCATATGCCCTTGTTAGAATAAACCGAAACGGGGGATGATAATTCCAGATGTTAACATCAAATGAATTTGATAGTTTGCATAAAACGAAATTGTCTTGTTCAAAGGTAACATGTTAAAATTTCAAATCAATAAACTCTGTGAAGTTTCGGAATCAAGTTATTATATATAAATACAGGTAGAAGTATTCAGAAACAGACGAGTCAGACGGGGTTTGAACCTGATGCCGGGCGAACAGGCCCCGTTTCGGACTGGTATGTTGCTGAAAGATATGGCAACAGGAAAAGAGGAAATGCACATCGGACGTGTAGGACTGCTGGAACGAGTTCAGATGCTGGATACGCTGTATGTTGGTGGGAGACGTCAGCGGATTCTTGTGAGTATCCTCGGAGCGTTAGCAACACCTGGTACATCAGCGCATTGGTGTATACGCTTAGGAACTAAGGTAGGAGGGTTTGGAGGGTGGGGGAGGGGTCCTTAAATAGAAACACAAATCTTTATTTTGGCAGTGGCCCAGTCCCAACTTACCTCCTCCCCTCTGGGGTAATTCAACAGGATATTCATGAGCAACCAATCCATGGTTTATCTCATCCAGATATTAATAGTTTCTTCTGATTTGGCCTCTCTCAATGTTCATCATAAATGATTTTATCATCTACAAAATCAAGCAACTAGCTCAGAGCCTCAATTACTCTCCCAACTCACGCTCGTTTTTAATGTATGGTTAATGATTCCAAAGTCTTTCTATATAAATGCATGTGAGGTAAGGATTTTCATAGTTTTTATCCCTTTACATTTATGTTCAATTCCTGTATCTTCTACCAGAGAACTGTAGGTTAGGTTAACAACACCAAGGACCATATAGCATGGCATATAGCGCGATCTTTTAGAAACAAAAATGTTAATTTTACCTCATAGATTATTAGTTTATGTAACATTTTTTCCTTCGTAACAAATTTCATTACTTAATCCGCACTAGTAGAAAAACGTATCAAGTATCAAACAAAAACCACATGCGGCCATTCTAGTGTGAACAACTTTCAATAATTTGAGCAAGAGAAATGGGGTTTTTTTATCTTAAGCGAACTTGGTACGTAAAAGAAATATATACACTTAATATCCCTTTCGTAAGATTATGATATTTCCTTTAAAGCGCAACAGAGTCTTTAAGGACAATATGCAAGTTCATATATTTTTGTTGCAGCCTGAACCTGTGAAATATTTCACCGGACAAATAAAGAACGTTAAAGAAAAGAAGGAAGGAATCACTTTCGAAGACTCGTCTTACAACAACGGAGTCTCCAGGTGTCTCACCGCGAGGCAACCCAGTTAAACATGCTTATTATTCTCACTTTGGTTCGAATACTTTGTAAATCTTTCGAAATAATAATTTCTTCTTTGTCTAATGCTTCCAAGATATCATTTAAGAATATTTATAAGTTTTTGAGATTTTACGGGCGTTTCAGTGATAGCTGATTTCGCACTCAATCGATGTTATTAAACAATTGTTTCGGATACATCATATTATAGTAAAATAATTGATCATAATCTTTATCAATATTTGAATTGAATTTTATATTGAGATGTTCATCAGGAATTTAAAGGACTAATAAACTTTAACATGATGTGTTTTCTTAGGTCAAGAAAAGTTGTTGTTATCTTTTAAAGTGAAAATCATTGAAAAGTTAATACATGGTGGTTAAAGAAGAGTATGCAAAATTTGAGTGTGCTTTCATTTACTAGGGGACAATAATTCCAAGCTGATATTGCTATTTATTATATGAATGGATTATTTCTGTCTTTCTGATTGGTCCACATGGTGACATGACAGTGATGACGTCAAGCGATATCAACCTGTGTGGATCGCGAGAGGTTGATATAACAATCCAAACACCTCCGGTGGATAAAAATAGATTTCTAAAATCCCGTTCTACCGGTAATTCAAGACTTATTCATATAATAAAACAATTATGGACTTCAGACTCGGAGGATCCAATGATTTATCGACCTTGTACATGTGATATTCACCTCGGCTTCGCCTCTGTGAATATCACATGTCCAAGGTCGATAAATCATTGGATCAACCTCACTTGAAGTCAATAATTGTTTAATGTGACATCCATTATCCAATGTTTGAACAACAACGCTTTAGACTTAAAAGTTGCAACATTGTGAACTCTTTTGGAGGACATTCCATCTCGCTCTACAGTCATTGGTTCCAACCTAACCTCTGGTACAAGTGGGCCAAAATCTCGGTTCTTACAAATTATCAAGACTTTAGATATCTGCCAAAGGTAACTGTACTCATTTTTTTTATCAATGAATTAATGCGTTATAACACGGCCTGATATCTGTCTTGTAAGAAACATTTTCGAATCGCAGAGGTGAAGGGACCCCAGTCTTCACAACGTTAACGGTAACAGACGTAACGCTCAGATAAGAAATAAGTCGATGTTTTTGCAACTATCTTTGATTGCGACCAGTCATTCTTCTGTATTTGTAGCATAAAAATGCTTATCTTGTGACAAAGGCTACCGGAAGCATTTACGTGAGTAATTTAAACATATAAAGTTGGAACTAAGAGAGCATAATTAACCAAATGAGGAAATTCATGTCTTATTTAACTTTATGGGACAATATTTTTAGGCATGCAGATGTTTCGATTGAAGTCGAGAAAATATCGTTTCAAAGCTTTCCTCGGACACTGGTATTTTTTATATCCGTGCAACGCTAAAATGACATCTGACCTTTGACATAAAAGGGAAGGTGATTTTAGTCTCAGTCCGTTTCTTTTTCAATCGATGACGGGCCTCGAGAGCTTAACAATCAATGTAGGGTCTTATCGTTGTCGCTGCATGTCTCGAAAGATGGTTTGAATGCTTGTTCATATGATATTACAATATCTCAGATTTTAATTGCACAAATGTCTGGTGCATGTTTACATTCTAACAGGGCTATAAATGGTTTATACCATCCAAGCCGTCCTGTGAATTTTGAAAATGGGATTAAAGAAACAAGGACAACTTTTCCAACAAGGCTAGCCGTTGATCGTTGAATTTTCAGAGAATATTCACGATTTATTGCCATGGCTATTTGTCAGATGATACATTTTTTAAAAGCAATTTCTAGTTTATAAAAAAAAATAGCATTACGACCTTGTCTGACAGTATCATTATTGTTTATATTCTGTATATCGGGTTTTTAAGTTACATTTTGTATTTGTGTTTATCTTGCTCAGGTATATCGGAAAGAAATGTGTCGAAATAAATAGGGTAGAACATAGTGTCATTGTGTATATTTCAATGGTAAAGGCTACAACATTATATTTTGTGACGAAAGGTCAAATAAACTCACTCAGTTTGCATATTAATCACAAAGGTATTTTTTTACAAATAGTCTTTAAATAGATCGGTGCAAATTCCTAAAAAATATCACTAGCAATAGGACCTACCTATCCATTGTTTTTCTGTTTCCTCTGAAAAAGTTTCCATTGACTCGCGACTGTGATAATTTCCATCCTGCAAAGTCAGCGAATATGAATACTCGCTCCTTCCTAATACCATCATTTCTTTCAAGCCTGCAAGCCTCGTATCGCTAGCTATCTACTAGTAACTAGCCAATGAGACGACTCTCATTCAGCAGCAGTGAAAGGAAGGAACGAGAACGGATTCATATACGCTGATCAAGCAGGATGGATGGACAAAACGACAGCATGGATTACCTTTGGTTATTTAAATCTTGACAACAGACTCAAAGTCATTTCCATGAAAGTTTATTGCTGAACGAAATGAATTTAGTGCTTGTCGTAAAACTGCATCCTACTTGATCTTCAAGCAATTCGATAAAATCAAACACACGATGTGAAATCAATTCACTTTCCAAAAACACAAGGTAATATCTACATTTTGTTAACGTCACAGACTAACTCTTGCAGCAAGAGTTGTTATACGCGTCAGACAAAATAGTTTATCATTCACATTAATCTTTCCCCCGACGTGTGCAACAATTTTTAGAACTTTGCGTGGATTCTAGCCCTCAAAATTAGATTCAAAACACTCTACCTTTGTTGTATGACAATGCTTACCACATAATTTCGTAAAAGTTGTGACGTAGAACACAAGATTCATAAGAACACATTATAAGTTCAATTTAGTTCCATTGCAAAAGTGAGCATATGACTTTAATCGGAAGAAAACGTTGTTTTTTATCCACAAAACTGTTATAATAATACTTTATAATATAAGATGAATGCAACGTATCGCCAACAGCTAATCAAAATGGCATGTGATTCAAGATTTCCGAAGTCCGTTTGGTTAACAAACGATGATAATCGAACCCTGTGTCCTTTCGTCCGGGTACTGCGACTACTGCTCAAGAAAGATAATTAATTGGCTATCCATATAAAGAGATACAAGGACATTTCCTTGATAGATATCTGGGTATTGTAGGAGCTTTACGGATACAAATACGCTGACTTAGAAGGATACCCATATATTGGCGTTTTATATTTGATGTCGGTAAAGAACAGGTATCTAACAAATCTTAACTCATTATGAGTACATCCGTTTTCAGAAGTCAAATTTCATCAGTTTGTGCATATCTGACTCATACATTTTTTTTAGATACGCATTAGTGACTTAGACCTATCGACTTTAAAGACATCGTGTACTAAAAGGTTATAACGAATAGTAACTCAATAGTTGCATCATTTGTTATCTAAGGGGGGTTACTGTGTCTCAATATCTTTTACAATAACTTCGATAATTAGGTGTGCTAAACTAGCTGTAAGGTACCTCTTTTAACACGAAATATTAAAGAGCCACTCCGGGAATTTCTTAACATATCATTTACCATTGATACGAACCTAACTGTCGTGTGTGGTGATATAAAATCAAAACATCTTAACTTTTCATGTCCAAAAGACATATAAATGATAGATACTGGTTTTCCATGAAAATCTAAAAACAGCCTTATAAATGCACAGAGGTGTAGATATCACGTCTAATATACATGGATACTAGTTAAATAACCTAACAAACATTATCAATTCCTAACTGCCCTCCTGGTTGTTTGACTGAAATTACGTTTGACTATTTATCGCGCGCCACTGTCCGGTTTTCGATCATAATTGCGACGTTCTACCTTCATATTGTCACTATAAAAAACAATAAGCTATAAAATATGTCTTTTTGGTAACAGTCGATACTTCGCGATCAAATGACACCATTGATTAAGTTTGGCATATATGAGTCCAACAACTCATGGAGTGGCTCTTTAAGGTCCGTCGATTTGGCAGGTGAAGTTGAGTCTACCAAGGATGTCATAACGAACAATCAATCAATTAAATCATCATTGAGTATATTCATGCAAACATGACTGAAGATGATGTAGATAGTACTTTGGGCATGTATTATTACGTGGGAAATGCGCCATATCATGATCCATAATATTATTATTATTAAGTTATCTTTGAATTCGAAAAATGTGAGCCAGTGCCTTTGACGGAGTGAGTGACATCTGCGATCATAGCACATCAAGGTCTGTCGATTTGACAGATGAAATTGAGCACTTCGGTACAGGGGACATCATTCCACTGGAAATAATAAAACCACGCCAAGGCCAAACAGTTCTCGTCAACGTGACTTGGTTCTCCATGAGCCCAGTTTGTCCACGTCACTAGGTCGCCGTCAACCCACCTATACTGGCCTGCCACGTCATTGTCGTCTGCTCCTATCAGGAAATGGGTCTCACGTACAGCTGAAACATGAAGGTTACATAGACCACATCCTGCTTCATCATCGTAATTGAATCCGCTGATCGAACTCCTTCAAAATACCCTGATCTCCTTTAGGCTAAAAGCCTCGTATCGCTAGCTATCTAACCAGCCAATGAGACGACTCGCATCCAGCGACAGCGGCACAACCCAGATGAAAAATTCCGTTAAGTTCAAAGGAGTAGCTACAAGCTCCTTGAATAACGACATGTCATTGGCTGAAACAACAACAAGTGAGCACAGTCACGAACCGCGCAAGCCGTACGAAGGATTTGGCACGAAGGAGATCAGGGTATATGGAAGGAGCTCGATCAGCGGATGCAATTACGCTGATGTAGCAAGATGCATAGACCATGACATAGACCATAATAAGAGTTAGTGTCAATAAAATCTATGTCATTTGAACACGAGGTACAAAAGATCTTTGATTTGTTCCTGTACCGGGAAATGTAAATTGGTATCCTTCTAACTATGCTATGCGAACTGGGGCCATGAGCCAAGAAACCGGTTTCACAATTTCTGGGCACGTGAGGTAATCGTTGATGGTCATTTCTGTCGTAACTTGTTTATATGGTATAGATAGGTATGAGTATTGATATGTATATTTGAATTCTGAATTCTTCTCGCCACACCAAACTTCAAGATGATACAATTCTTGAAACGCCAACAAAGTTTTAACATCATAATTTGTTAATCCAATTTAAACAGCAAGGTAAGCAAGAACGAAGCATAAAGAAGTAGTAACAGAAACATAACAGTTTTTAGTTTGTTGGTGCTTGTGGAACCTGATGAAATTCACCGCCTCACACGTTCCATTCACGATGGTGTTCCTGTACACTGTTCCAACTATCAATGGCATGGACGAATTGTTTTTTGCAAAAAAAGTTCTTCGGACGGAGAGACAAATGCTAGAAACAATGCCATGTTCTGGTTCAATTGGGCCTAGCATGCCATATGATAAAAAAGGATACAGATCTTTATACGAATCTGAGAGAACGAACTACACGAACGATAAGACAGTAAAGAGCAGATCACAGATCATCCACCCCCCGCCTCTCTATGTTTCTTAAATTTTAAAAATATTCGTATCTTATGTTGAATTTGAATTTAGACAGTGAAGTTCACAATGTTCAGCGTCACGAACCTTATACTGGCATCAAAGATGAAGAAATAGAGACTGAGTGTAATTTATTGATTATGTAGGGGAGAAAAGTACAGGTACGTTAATCCTCAGTGTTATACCTGTAAACCTCGTACGTGAACCAATAGTCTGGTTGGTCAAAACATCCGCATCGTTATTATTTCTTACAAGCGGAAAATCGATAACTTCTTCAAAATCTACACTTAAAATAGAAAACTTACTAAAGCAGACTGAAATACATTTCTATTTCATTCAGGCATACAAAGACTGTTTCAATAACCCCAGTTCAAGCACTTGTGGGCTTTTATGCTTTGAATATGGGTATAAAAGCTCGACATGAATGACTGTTCCTACTAACCTGAAGAAGCCCGAAGGAACTCGAACATGTGAAAGGAAATATCGGCGTCCTTCACCTTGAGTAGACTTCCGCCCTCGAGTTGACACATAGTCTGGGCCTGGGTGTAATTCTTGGGAGTGTCTTGAACTTTATAGCAGAGCTCAGGGGAGCGGTGAAGTACAAAGTCAGCACTATCGGGACACCATTCTAGAAAAGAAGAATTTGTTTTCATGTACTTTCATCAAAATATGAATTCATAAAATATATTTCAGCATCGTAACGTTCAGCCTAAGCTAACCTAACATTAACATTACACACATTACTAAACCGAGATAGTTTTTAAAATTTTGAGCATGAAATAACCTCTAATATAACAATGGGACAAGGGAGATAACTCTTGACAGTGCGTCGTCTCTCGTTACTAGGGTTGCGCGCGACCCAGTTTAACATAGAAAAATATACCTACGGAACGTGGCCGACATTGCTCTCCAAGTCGAGATAATAGCATCTAAACATGTTATAAAAGCATTTTACCTGTATCATTTTCATGTTACGGGATTTAGTTTGGTTGTTTCCCCTCTGGGCATTATCGATTTGAGAAAATGCAAACGATATTACACTAACCTCGTTTAGTATTCTTTGTATACGTTTTTTTTTTTATCTTTCTTACCTTGTGTCATTTCAAAGTACCAAGTACCAGTGTAATTCGTTGCATCAGATGGTGTTATGAAGAGGACTGAATGCATCTGACAGAACTTTTCCGCTTTGTGATAGAAGAACGAACCACAGTTGGTATTGGTTAAACATTTCACAGCACACCAAGCCAAACCAGTTACGTGTTCGTGACGTTCGATTTTAAACGTATCCATTATTTTATTGTTAAATAACTTTTGCCTTCGACACAGTCCTTGACGAGGCAGTCCATTAGTTGAACACACGAGTAATACAACCATTGAAAATAGTTGTAAAATGGTATGAGGGCAATCCATGTTTTTGTTGAACAATGTCAAGTAGAGTAGATCAAATTCATATTCAGTAACAATAGCAGGGAAGGGTCCAAAATAATGAAAAGAAATTCACTGAGTTTTCATTTCAAGACGGTCTGAAGCGGTCTCTGTCTACTGAAAATTGCTTATCCGACAAGGTTGTGTCCTGAGACCATACTCTTTCCTGTTAATTAATGAAATGTTTTTGTGATGTTTACGAGAAATAGGGTAATGTTCTTTTTTCTTGTGAACACAAAATTTGCTGATTGATGATGAAGTTCCCAATTATCTATAACAGCTGTTTATTTCAGAAATTCATCATTGGATGATTGTCTATAAATGTGTTAATCTCCCCTTCCAATCAACGTCCCTTTGACCACGTGGGGGAGTATGGCGTCACCGAAATGGCCTTATCTGATGGCGTGTCTTTGTGGGGTCGAATCATATCTGATATGCCGTGTTTTGGTGCCAAACCTGTAAGACCGAGTTGTTAAAAACAATAAATAGGTTATCTACAGTTGTCCAATTAGAAAAGTACCCCTGTTTTTACCCTTTAAATCATATCATTTTTTCATTTATTCAAATATTTGTTATTTATAAACTTTCCATAGCAAATAACTCGTTGAGATAGGATTGTTATTACAATGTTAGCATAAAAATCACCTTTAAGTTTACTTAAGGGCTTATTGCAAACTTTTCCGAGTAAATGATGACAGTACTGTATTTTACCGATAAAATCGGGTTACATTTCAATATGAACACATACTGCATACTGATGATGACAACTTCTGAAAAGGAAAAATAAAGTAAAAAGTCATTAAGAGGCGGATACTTATAAGAGAAATATATCTATGAAGTGAATATGTGTACATAAGATTAGACTAGATACCTCATGATATAATAGTAGATTCATCATTTGGTTTGCTTATAATCATTTTCTATATTAGGATCATACGGCTCTTTTAAAAATTGAAACTGGTAATGAGTGCAACCTTTAATATGCCTGAAACTGGTTCCCATAAACAAAGAATGAAAATGTATCGATTCCCTATAGACAGAAACAATGCTGATGAATTGATTGCGGCTTCAACCGTTTAAAGGTCCTCGGGTTCTCCCGAAAAACGGAAATTTAATGAGGAACTCCTTGATTTGATGAAGTCAGGCTTAATGAAGAGTGATATTTCATCGAGAAGGACAAACTATTGCTGAAAAGTATCATTTAAATGCTGTTCAATAAAGTGACATTACAAAGGTAGAAAGACGCGATTGAAGACCAGACATTGACAAGCTTCATATTGTATATCGTAATTTTTTAAAATTTTATCGAGACAGGTAGAAGTTGAAACTTGCGTTGAAGTGTTTGAAGGGTAATATTACTCGTATTGATGGAAATGGTATTGTAGTTTCGGCTTTCGCACACACATCAGGTTGTTTCATTTTAATTGAAAATCAATAATTGTCAAAGGCTTAAATCCGAAATTCTGGCATGAGTATGCGAGATGCTTAACGAATCGCACCATAATTGGTGTTTTGACACTTATAAAATCCAATGCCATTGAAAACATGAAAATCAGAGAGCGTTTCTGGATTCTATGTTAAAGAGAAGGTAATGACGGGGTACTTCAAAGGAAACGATAATCGAAGTAACATTCCTGATTATAAAAAAATGTCATTGATACAAACATTTTTTACAATTCTTTTGATCCATGTTACTTAGTGCAATACTTTAGTTTCTCGTGATTTTACGATTGGACAAAAAAGCACTGACGTTCAAAAAGAATTATCTTAAGAAACGATGCCAGATATCGGCGCTCCGAGTAAGTCAAGTCAATGCCACTTAGTTGAACCATAAAACATTTGTAGATTAAAAGTACAGCAGGGTTTTTTTCACTCAATGCCAAAAAATGAAGATGACGATCGAAAGCTGAAATAATCTATATAAAGATATAAGTTGGGTAATCATCCATCATCAATCCACTTGTCTCTAGAGCTCAAACAAATGCTCGCCATTTTCTTATTCTTAATTCGCTCTAACTTTATACAATGTATAATAAATTGACGAGAACCGAAAACAGGGTCACCAAATTTAAACATTATATCAGCTTTCTAGGCCTTTTCCTTTCCGAAATACAAAAAGCAGTTTAGGGCGTGGCACCTATGGCCCTTAACAGGAGTCACAGGATCGCCAAATCTGTAAATTTGAATCCTCATCAGCTAAAGAGTCTGAATACAAGTTTTCAGCTTTCTAGACTCTTTGTTTCTGAAGAATTAAATGAAAATAGGTCTTATAAGAGCGTGGGCTTTGTGACCCTACAGGGTAAAAAAAACTATGAAAACACAAATTAATCATTTGAGGAAGGGAATTGAATTTGCATGGCTTTGCGGAACTTGATAAGTTTTTAAACTCCTTATATTGATTTTAAAATATCAACTGGAATTTTTTTCCTTTTCGTGAGATCACTTTCTCACACACTTTCTCGGGTAATAATCTCTATATATTTATCAATGATTTTGATTTTCCATGATGAGCATTTCGTATGCCTTAGATAAATATTCACGTTTCACGGATTAAATATAACCCTTCGATATGCTGAAAATACACCAAAATATCGCTTTCTTTTAACTGTCAGACAGGCCCTCTTTTTACTCTCCACTAAAAGTTGTATGACGCATTGCTCGTGTAATTTTATCGATAATTAGCATATCTGTAGCCTCTTACGTATTTGAAAGAAACAAATGAGATTCAACTAAACTAAATTAAATTTTAAGGGGGGCATAAAAGAGGCCTAAAACTATTCAATGTTCAAAAGATATCTTCTTTTAAGCTTCAGAGTTTCAAAGTATATCACGTACATTTGCTTATCTTTAAATTAAGTTTTGGAGGTTTTTCCAATACACAAATTATTTAAAGATATCTAAACGTCTTAAACTAATCAAGTTTAAATTTGTTAACCTAACACATCAAGCAAACGAGTAAATAAAGAAAGAAACAAACAAATAAACAAATTTGACATTACCTTCTTCGATTCAACCCTCACCAAAGCAGTCTTCTTTGTTTATGAAGAACAGACTGGCTTGGGACTCACCTTTCCCATAATTACAGGTAATAGTTTGCGGACGCTGAGCAATTTTCCAAGCTATTATGAGCTACAACAAACTACCTTAAATGGTAGCCACTGATCGAACCGATCACATCTTATCGATTTTGGACAGATCGGAGGTCTCCAGCAGCGTTCGCAGTTCACGTTGTGTCTGATTTATGATAAGATTGATTCGTTTCTGACATTTGTGTTTGTAACGGTTATTAGCTGTGTAAATGGTGTGGAAATACAGGCAGTAGCATCGGATGTGCCAGTCAAACGACAAGTATGTCCGGCCGATCCCTTTGATTTTTGTGTTAGTAACATGCATTGATAATGATTGGATATAATTTACAGTTCTGGCAAGAATTTATGGTGTTTGTCTGTGTGCGTGTGCATGTGTTTGCGTGCGTGTTCAGTGCGTGCGTTCGTGTGCACGTTTGCTTGAATTGCGCGCGTTTATGTTTGCGCGACCCAGTCTCTATGTTCGTAGGTTTGAATGCGTTACAAGGCTGTGGCATAGTTCTCTGATTTAATCATGGTACTTTTGTTTTTCATAGTTCTCTGATTTAATCATGGTACTTTTGTTTTTCATAGTTCTCTGATGTAACCATGGTACGTTTGTTTTTCATAGTTCTTTGATGTAATTATGGTACATTTTTTAATAGTCCTCTGATGTTATCATGGAACGTTTATTTTGCATAGTTCCCTTATGTTAGCATGGTACGTTTGTATGGCATAGTTCTTTGATGTAATTATGGTACATTTTTTAATAGTTCTCAGGTGTAATTATGGAACGTTTGTATTGCATAGTTCTCATATGTAATTATGGTACGTTTGTTTCTCATATTTCTCTGATGTAATTATGGTACTTTTGTATTGCATAGTTCTTTGATGTAATTATGGTTCGTTTGTATTGCATAGTTGTCTGATGTAATCAGGGTACGTTTGTATTACATTGTTCTCTGATGTAATTATGGTACGTTTGTATTGCATAATTCTTTGATGTTATCATGGTACGTTTGTATTGCATAGTTCTCTAATGTAGTTATGGTACGTTTATTTCGCATATTTCTCTGATGTAATTATGGTACTATTGTATTGAATAGCTCTATGAAGTTATCATGGTACGTTTGTATCGCATCATTGTAATTGTTTATTCATGTTATTGAATTAGATCCAGTAATTGAAATATATGAATATTTGCAACTTACATTGGTAGCTTTCAAGCCGATTTTATGGTAATTACATATTTCAAATGTAGTGTTTCAGATGTATTATTTAGACTTCAGACTTTAGGCGAGTTATTCATCAGTGTGTTTATTTCAGACATAACAAAATATCCTCATAACTATCATAATATGAATAAAATAATGAATCCTTATATTTTCAGTGGTGAAATATGGCATTTATTAGTGAAAATAAATCTATTTTCACGGACTGAAATAAAAATGAGATTCTATTCTACTAGGTTAAATAATTCTACAATCATATGACCTCAAGAAACAATTAAATGACATCAGGAGAGTTAAGATCATTTAGGTCCTTTTAGGAAATATAATAAATATAATATTAGACAATTCTCGTCGAATACCATGTATATCTAATCTGGTGAAGTCAAAATTATATGTTTACACAAATATCTGCACTAAACAAGAAAATATAAAATTGTACTTCACTCAATGAGATATACATGGTATTCCATAAGTCATGTCAGATATCCTCTATATAATTGTCAAATGACAACAATGATACAGATTCAAACAAAACAGATTTATTCAATGAAGTTGGTCCTCATAAAGAGATGTGATGATGATGACAGGACTCGTAACAGATCACATTTTGTGATGAGTGGTAGGTGGTCAAAGGCAATAAAAAGTAACAATAGTTAACCAACGCTTATCAAATGACACTCGCCAAAAGTGATTGGTCTTGATATTCACCTTAAGTTCGTCTTCAGTGATAGTGATGTTTGTTCTAATCATCTTAAGTCATAATTATAGAGATTGGTCTTGATGATCACCCTAAGTCGCCTTAACTAATTGTGATTGGTCTTGATGATCACCCTAAGTCGTCTTCACTAATTGTGATTGGTCTTGATGATCACCCTAAGTCGTCTTCACTAATTGTGATTGGTCTTGATGATCACCCTAAGTCGTCTTCACTAATTGTGATTGGTCTTGATGATCACCTAAGTCACCTTAACTAACTGTGATTGAGTCATTTTACCAACAGTTATCATCTGAAGACAGTTCATCAAATATTGATTGGGTCTTGAAGTCGAATCAAAAACAGGTGCATATCTTGATTGTCACTTGTCATAAGTGTCTATATCTAAACAGCAATAATTTCCCAAAACATAATCTTTTTAAAAGTTGTTCCCTGATATTTTAGAGAAAACTGAACTAAAGAGGAAACGCAGCTACTCAAACTAAAACATTTGAATAATCAAACAACTGATTTTTTAATTGACAAAACAATATTTTGTGTTTTCTTTTACTTGATGGTACACATAATGAGAGAATAAGGAATTCATATTAGTTCAAAAGTACTCTGCATCAAACCGATTAACATTTCTAAAACTAAACAAAAAATATGTTTCAATACTTCTTGGAAAATAATTGCCTGACTTCTGACAAAAATAAGCAAACTTCATTCTAATATAATATTTTTCCAAAAATATTAAAACTGAATATTAATGTACAAATCATGATGGAAAAAAAATAACGAATATAAAAATGACCTTTAAAACAGACTGTAAGATTGAACACTGGCAAACTTCTATCCTGACTTGCAACCTTTTATGTTGTATACCATAATTTTTTCCTTTAAGCAGCACTATGTCTCATATGATTTAAAACTTTCAGATCCAACAGTTGACTGAAATCTTACAAACCGAACCATTTTCCATTTGGATTTGGAAAATTCTTTCAAACATTTCTCCTTGTGCTAACAAGCTATCAGACATTTTGTATAACCTTGCATACAAAATGCAATCAAGAAATACATCGATATTATCATCATCATATGTTATCAATATGCTTGTTTACTTCTGGAGCTCACTTTACATTCTGTTACGGTTCATTCATTCTCATTTGGATATTATCACTCGTGAACACAGAATTGTACATTTGAAGGGCAGAAGATTCACATCAAAGACAGCTACACATCACTCATACAATTTATATCATTTATGTAGGATTATAACAGTAAGTAACGGCCAATGACACACGAATGTTAATAAGGCACCTCTAATAAAAGTTTAATTGTAAACTTCAAAAAGCTAGCTCTCATATTGGCCGCACCCTTATGCAGAGAAATAACCACGTAGTTAAAGTTAGTAAATTGGGCAATTAAGCTGAATTCTTGTACATTTGAATACCCTAGAAAAATCTAACTGGCCACATGGTGACTAAGACTGAAAGAAATATTTGATTTTCTATATGCAGTGAGGGTGCAAGCCAAAAGAAATCTGATCTAAGATGAATAGCCATCTTTCCATGCATGGCATAACTTGCGCCTACCCCAATGACTTGAGTATTTAGGCCTTACAGCATTTCCCCAACTAATCTTTGCTTGCCATCCAGGCTTCTTTATCAGATCTTAATAGTCCAATGTCAAATCTTACAAGAATTGCAACTTTACGGCAAAGTGGGCACTGGACGCAAAACATGATTTTGGGCGGCAAGATTAGAAGTAAGATTTAACCTAACCAGTGATGGAGACTGGTGTAACATAAACCAATGCAGAGGATCAAAGTTGATTAGACTAACATATAGTCCCTGAAAAAAAGTTTCCACCAAAAATGTATTTTTCAATATTTGGTATGAAAGAATATAAAATAAGGAGTCCTGTACAATACTTAATTTCAGACTATGACTGAGGCAACTAGACTTGCTAATATTTTCTAGACTTAAGAAGGCTCCTTTTATGTTTTGCCATAAGGTCTGGATGACAGATTAGAAGTTGATGAAAAGGTGGAATTGTACATTTCCACCTTAAACCTGACAACCTTCTTATCATACTTGACACGAGTGCACAGCAGTAGTACATATGTGTCAGCTATCAATCAAAACAGTAAAACCTGACTAAGACCCAAATACCAATTCACACAACAGGTGTTGACAGCAGAAAATCATTTGTGTCAGCTGCTGTACAGATAATATTGTAGTGAGGTCTTTATAATACATACTTGAAAATACTTGACAAGAAAGTGCAAAAAATATATGCAGGCTTGTGAAAAATCACTATAATACATGAAATTGCTAACTTTTCAATAATAAATCATTTCTTTTATTGAAAATTCTATTTAACAGTTTCATTGATGCAGATTTAAAAATATACTTTATTTTCTTAAGGCATCATGGCTCTTCAGACACATTTATCAGTCGAATTGAACTTTGCTGAAATACGCTTCATCGATTCATGGACTATTATATAACAAGATATTAGTAAGTCTCAAAGCAGTTACAATTACAAGTTAACAAGCACTTGTCAAAAAGTCATGTTGCCATGTATGCAAACTCTGATGTAGGATGAAGCACTATGAAAATAAGACTTCTCTCATGGACATTGACACTGTGAGCACTGCTTGGTCTACACATTCACCACAACCTTGACACTACACTAAGCTGTTATACAGTCATATTAGAATTTGTACATTTGAATCATACAACCTAAAAGGCAACATTGGTACATACATGTTTAGGAATTGTAGTTTTGAAACGATCACCATTTTTTATCTGATCATGTGTTAATCACTGCACCAACATGTTTCACAATCTGCCTAAATATTGGAATTCAGAACTGCAAAACTAATATTTTTATCAGTAGTTCAAATTTGATATTTGCAAGATAGCAATGCTAAAACTTATATTAAATTTTTATGCATCAGTGATTTGAACCTAAATTTGCAAGAAGACTTGACGGTGAAATACGAAACAATAAAATTTCTTGATTTAGCCCCATAGAAAAAATTCACAATCAGAAATCAACATTACTATTTATGAGCTGCCCCTTGACCAATATCACAAAAAATAACAAATTTTGAAACCGATGACCCATACAAAAACACTTAAAATAACAAGACATTTTTATATCAATCATAAGTATAATTTTTCACACATACCCTTTGTCTTGCTATGACAGGGAAACAATAGAGAAACCTTAATGGAATATAATTCCAATTTTCCTCCCGTTACATATAATCTAAAGAATACTGACTCAAAGACAAAATAACAAGTTATCATATACACTGTTTTCATTGGAAGCAAACCAAAATGTTTTGAAAAATCAAAATGGATCCAATGGTTAAAAGAAGATGACAAGTACTGTCGGGGTGATATTTAAGTTGGAATCCAAATCTATATCTACATGATCTACATTTGAACTTGTATTTCAACACAACTGAACCCTTTCATTCAGATGTAAAATGTACAATGATAGATGAGATTAAAACAGCTGTACATTTTATCAGGGATCGATATTTACATCTCTTTAAAGATTGTTAACAAACCTGTGGTAGGTTATATAAGGTCTTTGGGCATGGGCTTACATGTCGAAAAGATGGCTTTAATATCAACCCCTGCTTTGTGATATGCTTCAAATATTTGCTCTTGAAAGTCAAATATGAAATAACGTTTTTTTTCATCATCAAGAAGTGATATAACAATATTAAGATATACATTACAATGCCAGCTTTAGTTAAGTGTAACTTTTCACTTCATCAAAAGTCTTGATTTGAGTTCTAAGTATTTTCTAGTCATGAATAACTGTAGTAAGACCAAAAGGCTATTTAACTAACAAGAGCTTATGAAGGCATACACCTAAAAAGTTACTTAGATGACTACAATTCATCTTTCTCACTTGAGGAAATCTTTCCATCCAAGTATTGTATGAAATCTTCTTTTGTACGACCACCCTCGTATTTGACAGCTTTGCTTGCTCCTTTAGCTTTGAAGTATATAGTTGGGAATCCAGTAACTTCGAAATCATCTGGCACGTCATTAGCAGTTGCATCCATTTTCGCAATGACAACATTCTTATTGTTTTTGTAATGCTTAGCAACGTCCTTGTACACAGGATCAAGTTTCTTGCAGTGGCCACACCAGGGTGCGTAGAACTCCATCAAAACACCCTTGGACTTGTCGCGGACAATCGAGTCAAAGTTCTTTGCTACAACTGTTGTAACAATTCCTTGCTTCTTCGGGATTGGCTGAGATTTGATAATGGGTTCAATTTTGCCTGAAAGACAATTTGAAATTATGAAGATAGCTATTTGTTTATGTCATTTTCTTAAGGCTTATGCCTATTAGTTTGCAGTATTGTACAAATGGAAAATGAACCATTCTTTATTGCGTTTATTAACATGATTCTAAGTTTTTTTAGGGTTTACAATTCTTTATTCATTATATGTTTCTTGTGTTAGCAATTCATTTGGTACTTACTCCTTGAATTTACATCTACTACTTATTTCAAGACAAACTATGAAAATTATCTTATTAACTCAGATAACAAGATCATTTTATCTCAAGAAATAAGAATAATATATTTATAATAATATATATATACAAGAAATAATAATTGAAAAGACTAGGGTTGCATAATTTAGTGCCAAGGGATATGTGAACAAATCAACAAGGAATGATAAATCTGAAAAGAAAGGATTGCATTTTTAAACACATAAAGATAAGGGCCTAATTTCAACAAGCTCCCTTAGACTTAGGTGATAGCAACTCAATATTATTGCAATAGTTTAAGGGCACCCTTAGCACCAAGGGGTTCTGTGAAACTAGGTCCCCTTAATAAATCGACAAGGAATATAGAACTAAAAAGAAAGGATGCATATTTTACCTTCTTGGAATCTGTTTACAAAGTCTACGATTTCATCGGCATCAAAGTCCTCCATCGGCTCCATGGCATATTTCTTATTCTTAGCATCGATGATACCAATGTTCATTTCCTCGCCAGAATCATCAAAGCCGAAGTCCTTGATCAGATGGCTGTAACTCTCCTCGTCAGCAATTGCAAAGTAAACCTCTCCTTTGAACTCTTTGGCGATTTTTGCAATCTTCAATCGCCACATGTTGGTTGCTGAAAGAATAAAAACAACATATCATTATTCTAAACTGAGGTGAGTGAAGTTGGTTTGGCACTTGCTTTTAAGCAATTCTTTAAGATTATGACAATTACAAATTTTAAAGGAGAGGACCTGCAATAACGATAAGTATGTCTAATGGTTAATTAAATTTGATATTTCAAAATATGAAGTGAGGTAAATGAAGTTTATCTGGTACTTGACACCTCTTTTAAGTCATTCTTCACTATCGTGACAAAATGTATTTAGTACGGAATAAGCCTGCACTACAAAGTAAGGATGGGTATCGGTCCTCATTTTCGTATTGCAATATATTGCAATACAGAAAAGCGTATTGCAATACATATTGCAATATATTGGTACTTTTCATATTTCATTTTTTGCATGCTCTCTTGACTAAATAGCAGTAATTATATCAGTGATCAATGCTCCACTGGCCATCGTTTTGAAAAGTAAGATAACTCAGTGATTGGTTTCGGACTTTTAACATGTCTGTGCTATTTTCACCTTGCGAGTTCTCACATTGTTTACAACTTTCGGTAAAATTACATTTTTTCTTGGTCACGTTTCTCTGCAATTTTACATGTAAATAGTAAATTTTATGATTTCCGATATATTGGATGTTTTCAGAAGAGTGTACCGGTACGTATCGTGTTGTTCCTGTATTGCAATATACCGATATACCGATAATACCGCGCACCCTTACTACAAAGCACTATGTATTTAGGTTGACCTTTATAATGAACTTGCACAACGAAGGGTGATACAGCAGTTAAGGCAGAACATTCAAGATTTGGATTGTAATTTGTTTGGATAGTCAGCGCTGGTGTGTGAATAATTATAGAATACAAACCATCTCTGTACTCAAAGCTCCAGTCTACTGTGTAGAAGACGATGCAAAGTGGTTTGAGATCGTTGTAACGCTTCTCAGTTGGAGTTTCGTAAGTGCCCACCAACGGCACCTGGTGGTCTATGATAAACTTGGTCACTTCCTCAGAGGTATACTTGTCCTGTAAACAAAGAATAGAAAACATATCTTGTGTCCCTTTAAAATTAACATTTATAAAGCTTAAGGAAACAAGAAATATAAGAAAACTCTGTATGAAACTAATAGCACCTGCCAAGTTAAGGCACAGTAATACAACAATTATTTCATTGATTATGATAGATTTCCTCTAAATCTATTGAGAAATAAATTCATACAATATTGTTTCCATTATTCAATAAAGACACCCTGGTGTTTCGGTTAAAAATCCCAGTGAAACCATAAAATCAGTTTACCTAGAGAAGAGCCTACATATTTGCCTAAGGGAGGTAATTCTTGCATACCTTGTTGAGAATATACCACTTGGGCTCGTATTTGGTGTAATATCTCTCAGCATTGAACACCACAACTGATCCGGGGTTGATCTTGTAGCGGAATCGGGCTTGCTCCGACAGAGTGAAGGCAAACCTATGGTCATCTCTGAGGTCATTGGCTGAAAGTAATAAGTGAAAAAATTAATTAACATGCATCTTTTCAACAAAAAATGAAGAAACACAAGAAGTAGAAATGCTCATTCTAACGACTACTCAGTCTATTATCACTGTAAAGTTGCTGCATCAATTACAACCAAACCATTCATGAATGAGTAAAGTATCTAAATACTGAAATGAGATATAGCAAGATGGTACAACACGAGGTGATGAATATAAGATGGCAAGTTGATAATTTGGATATACAAGTATACATATTCAAGATCTAAGAACTGGATCAGTCTTATTATCAATCTAAAGCCGCTGAATCAATTCCTTCTGAATGACCAAAGTGCGACAATACATTTGATCTATATATTAAAAAAATCTCTTACCAGCGTCCATGTACACACGAAGCCTGGGGTCGTCTTTGTCCTCATAGAAACCAATGACGGTGACGTCATCATTTTTCATGTATTTGGCGACGGCCTGAGTGTCTTTCAGTTCTCTGGCTGCCTCTCCCTGCTGCTGTATCATGTAGCCGATAATACCTGAAAACAACAAGATGAGAATGTCATACCACCGCAAGTGTAGGCTTTAACTAGTGAAGCATCACTTGACTGTTACTTATGCATGTTACTGCGGCAGGGTGAGATAAAAGTATTCCTATGGGATCACGCTAGTGGGATATTGCTTCGGGTGAATTGGTAGAGTGTCCGACTATCACCCTGAGATTCCAGGTTCGAATCCTAACAATCCCTCTGTTACATTTGGCAACCAATGTGGGGCCCGGTAGCTCACTGCGACTTGTGCATATCAAACTTAGGTGTTGGAAAGCTCAAAATGGCTTGACTACAGGACAAGATTGAAGGCAGTGCGAGATAAAAGCACCCCTTCCGACTTCAGCTATTGGGATTGCCCTGAAATGGAGTGTTTGGAGGTGATCTCACTATCACTTTTTTTAATACATTACTTTTCTGTGAATAGCACAATAATTAAACCAGTGGGTATTATCATAAGATTACAGTAAGTGAGTAAGAGAGTTATTGTAAACACCCCTTGGGCAATACTTCAGTCAACAATTGCAGTAAAATGAAGGCAAAATCTTGTATCAAGCCATACCTCGTTCATCACGCTGACCCTTGTACTCGGATGCCCTTCCCTTGCGGAAGATTTTCAGTGTTGGGTAGCCAGTGACTTCGTATTCTGAGGCAATGTCGGTTGCAACGGTAGCATCAATCTTGGCCAGAGGTATCGAGGGGTCATTTTTCTTCAATTCCTTTGCAGCCTTTTCGTAGACAGGTGCTAACTGTTTGCAGTGTCCACACCTGAAGCATGTACATGAACATCAACATGAACTCTTCATCAGCTAAGATAAAGAGTGTCAAACTAGTTTGTGTACAAAAAACACAATATCCAACACAAGATACCATATTTTTAACTGATGGAATAACTTTAAAAGGTAATCAATTTTGAATATATTTTGATAGCAATTTTTTTATTTTTTCTTTGATTTAGAACACAAAGAAATTTTACTCATTCAATCAAATATCATCGTAAGCCATTAGCGCTCCATTCTATCCTTTTCTGAAGCGCCTTGAACAATTAATATGCAGAATATGATACAATGGGGTGGCCACTGGCTAAAAAAGCCCATGCTGCAATATTTCCAGGACATGATGACAAAAATTTCACATTTAACACTTTACCAGCTGAAATATACCAGAGCTTACTTCATTTCTCAACCTTACTAAAAGATGTACTTTTGTTCTAAATAAAGCTTACTTTCAAGACAAATCTATACAATTTCTTTGTATGGCATTCTAAACCACATCAGCCCTGAGAAATAAAAAGAAACACTCACCAAGGAGCATAGAACTCAACAAGAATGAGTTCAGCGTCATTGACAACCTCGTGGAAGTTGTCTTTGGTCAAAGTGATGACCGCATCAGGTGGAGGCTTCCAGAAGGGATCCGCTCGTTCGATCATGAAGTCAACAATACCTTTGAAAAATAGCTGACAATGAAAGAAGTGTCGAACCTCAAATAAAACAAGTGTTTGCCACTAACATGGCAATGTCCCCCGCCGTTATGAGATATTTGGCATGATTAATATTATCGCGTTAACAATGTATTACAGTGGTCAAAGTGTCATGGTGACCATGAAAATGAGGTCAAGGTCATCAAAGTTGACTGGCGTCTGAGTCTTCCGCCATTGAAAGCCGTCAACAAATATGAAAACTAGGTGCACGTTAACAATGTATTAGAAATTGGTCAAAGTGTCGTAGTCTCCTTGAAAATGACGTCAAGGTCACCAAAGTCGACTGGCATCTTAATCTTCCTCCATTGAAAGCTGACACCAAATATGAACACTCTAGGTGCTAAGCTTCACGAGTTTGTAGTTGTGACCTTGAAAATGATATCAAGGTCACCAAAGTCAACTGGCGTCTGAGTCTTCCTCTATTGAAAGCTGTCACCAAATATGAACACTCTAGGTGCTAAGCTTCATGAGTTATCGAGTTAACAAGATTCCGGATGTACGTGGTGTCGTGGTGACCTTGAAAATGACGTCAAGGTCACCAAAGTCGACTGGCGTCTGAGTCTTCCTCCACTGAAAGCTGTCACCAAATATGAACACTCTAGGTGCTAAGCTTCACAAGTTATCGCGTGAACAAGAATCCGGACGTACGGACAGACGCCACTGAATTCATAGTCCCCCGTTCCGCGTTGCGGCGGGGGACAATAAGTCTGTTTTGACATTTCGTCCAGTAAGGTGGAAACTTTTTCTATTATAATTCGCACAGCAATAAAATGACAATAGTAGTGTGTCATATATTTGTCACTGATGAACTGATTAGATGTTTTGAATTTATATCACCATTTAGATTTGAATCAAAACCAAATATGTCATGAAAATTACAGGGTGTCTCTTTAATGTATGCAAGACGAGACGAGACTGCGTCAGTGACTCACTCACTCAAAGCTAACTATCTACAATAGTTTACAATTATACTTACTATCTTCATCCCTCCCACCGTCATATTCTATCGGTGTCCCATCCTTGAAGAATTTCAATGTTGGATATCCGGATACATCAAACCTAAAAATAAATAAAACATTATGTATTTCACACATTATTAAACTCATAACAGTACCACGCCATATTAATACCGTAACACTGTCATTGGTGTGATAGTGCTAAATATTGGTGAAGAAAACGAAAATGCTACTGAATATCATCCGCGGTCACCAAGGCCTGAATGATCCGATTATATTAACTTTTTCGCCCCTCAGACTTTTTACCAGGGAAATCTGTACAGGTATTAACCACCCTTGATTTGAGTAGGCCAATGAAACTGCTAGGTCTTTGGACTTGCAAGCCTCAAAAAAGACTTGTTACAAACTGCCATAGTTAAACGTTGAGAAAACTGGCTTGCAATTCTAATTGGATGATTGTGAACAGTTCCCGAACAATCAACCCTGGCTGACCCATGATGATTGACCACATTATTACAAGCCCTTGGTCAGTCGCTCCTGGATTCTGCAATTCCGCGGTTGCAGAAAAAATCGCGGAAATAGGCTTCCAATGCAGAAAATGGTATAGTCCGCGGAAAAGTTATTTTAATGCCGAATGCCTGCAGAATTCATCATTTTCTGCTGCAGAATTTACTCTTTTTGTAAATTGCATAAGGACAAAATTACATATGGTTACACCAAAACGAACTGAAATACTGGTTACAAAGTATGTTTCACAACTCAAGATGTTACATTCACAAGTTTATCCTTTGAAAGCAATTCAGTATCACCCTCCTCTAAAAAAAAGTGCAAGAAATGTGTTTGAAATGAAGTATTTTATCATTTTAGGCTTCTTTGTAAGTGTTTAAAGTTGAAGAATCTTATGCAGAATTTGGTAAAATTGGGTGCAGAATTGACTTAAATCTGCCGCAGAATTCTTAATATTCCTCCTCGGAATCCAGGAGGGAGTGCTTGGTGAGTTTCAAGCCTTGAATCAATTACAGGCTACAAAGTATACTGACATCTACACAGTAACATGTTTCAACTGTGTTGTGTTAAAATCATGTACTAATAATATACATGAATAAAGAGAAATGTTCCCTTGAGTTGCGTTTCTACAAAACTACCCTAATATGACTGTACTTTAAAGTAGGTAGGCATGCTTACCTTTGGGCTAGTTCAGAGTGTTGTGTGGCGTCAACCTTTGCAAGAGGAATGGGAGGGTCGTTTTCCTTCAGCCTCTTGGCAGCCTTAGCATAAACAGGAGCCAATGATTTACAGTGTCCACACCTGCATAATAAGCGTTATTTGATTACTATCATTTGAGAGAGGTTATGGCAACAGTAAAATGATATGGTGGAAACAACATCACTGAATGCATCAACTTGATTGCAACCAAGCAAGTCTTTTTATTCCTAGCAAAAAGATTTGCTTGTAACCGCCATAATTTTCTATTTGTATCCAATTATGTGGTCCACTTGAAACAGAGGTTACATTGGAAGAAATGACGAGTAACTACTGTGGGAATAGAATGATTATCAGCAGAACATATACAAAGAAAACTTAGTCTCATATCAAAGGTCAACTAAGGTTAAATCATGTAAAGACTGAAAATTACCTAGTGACAACTTTCAGTGTAATTTACTAGAAACTTACAGTTACAGTCAACTACCTACTTCCTTAGCCAACACCTTAGAGAATTTTCACTAAACATTCTCTTACAGAAGTTGATTTCAGAAACATTTTCAGATTACGATTTTCATTCAAAAGACAGTATTTTTAATCGGATATCTTGATAAATATCAATTTGTAAAATATCTAAGAATTTCTGTCCAAGGTGATCACTGCCAATGATATCAAGAATACAAAATAAAACGAAAACGACGATCGAACATGAAGGGATGAATATTAAAGATTGATTAACCATAGTAACGTTGATCATTTGATGAAAAACAAATAAATTTCAACAGCTGCTGTTTGACACATTGATTTTTTAAGATCAATCTTTGCAATACGTGTACAGAAAAAGGGGTCATCTTAACATGTTATCATTGTTAGCAAAATCCTAACAAAGAGTATTTAGGTGTTGCAGTCATAAGAACAGAAAGTTGTCTAGGTTACAACTTCAATATTGTTTAAATGAAAAAAAAAAAAAGTCATAGTCCAGAAAATTCTGTTTTCTTAATTACAAATATTTTGGAACTTGCTGTTTCCAAAAGTTATACAAGTTTTCTAATACACAGTTATAATTCTCCAAGTTGTAGTAAAACACAAAGAATATTTCTAATATTTGTTCTATGTAAGAAACTACACATCAATCTGATTTGAATAACAGTGGGTAAAATTGTACAACAAAAGAAAAGAAACTGTCATCAACACATTGAGTTGGTTGCTGCAGGAGAATTTTGTTGTTATATGTTAGACCCATTCATCAGACTGGGCAGAATTTTCTGTGTAAGAGGCATTTTGTACTGAAGTTAATTTTTCTAATTATAGAATTTCATGTAATATAGTGAGATTATACCTGAGGAAGAGTGTCATATGACTTTTTCAAAACGAGGAGGATTTTTTTTATTACCTGAGTGTCAGCAAAGGTATATACCCCTGTTAAAGTCATAGAATCACTTTTGTAAGGCAACTAAACTGAACTAATTATTTTTCATGAGCAAAATCTGATCACTTACACAATATTTCCTGTCGCGTCTGCAAAGATTTTCATTTTTATGCCTGTTTTACATTCAAGGATCACGCAGCTTATTGGCGTATATGCCGTTTCAGACTGATGAGGTACCAAATCAAGTGCAATCCCATCGCAAGTGCGAAACACCGGAAATCTAGTAATTGCACTGCCGATACTTATGACGGACGCATTCTTCATTGAGTTAACCACTTTTTGTTATTTCTGTATAATTGAAAAAAGGTAAGCTAATAGCTATTTTTATTGGATAATCAGCTGGGAAATTTCATGTGTTCTTCCTCACGGCACTAGCAAAATGATGTGGTAAGGGTAGGGTAGTTTGAACTTCATTATTGAGGGCGATAATGCCTGCAGAGTTCTAAAAAAATTTGCAAACGTCAGGGGAAAGATTTCTGTGAGTGATGAACTATTTGTCCGGCATGCATTACAATTTGCCTTGCAAAAATGAGACCATGGTTTTAACAATGTAAGGCTGGGCTATAAAAATGCTACTGTTACAATGAAACCCTTGGGGTGTTTCATTACAATTAGACCCTTTAAGTTGTCATCCGCTTGGTTTTCTATGTGTGGCGCCTCCCCCCCCCCCAGGCTGGGCTATAAAAATGCTACTGCCTTATTACAGTGTTAACAACTTACCAGGGAGCATAGAACTCCACAAGAATGGCACTTTCAGACTTGATTACGCTATCAAAATTTGCCTCAGTTAATACTTTTACATCATCTTCTTCTGTCACTTCACTTCCATCCTCGTCTGCCTGTTCATCATCTGTAAAAGTTTAACAATTAATTGCAATAACTTCAGAATAACAGTCCTTTGTAGTCAGGGCTAATTATTATTTTTTGTAATCTATGCATATCACAATGGGATTTTTCCTCATAAAAATTCATACTTCAAATTTTATGTCATGTTACTTAGGATGTTGCTGGAGCGGTAAAGTATTTGCTAATTACTCAACATTTTCACACCATCAAACATCATTTTTTCATATAATTGAAAACTGGATACAAATTTAATGTCGGTCAAGTGACATCTATCATGTTAATGTTAAAATTAGGGTAAAATAGTCATGTTTATTTTTTACTTTGAAATTTATGAAATAGTTCTTTTTTCCTACGCTAAATTTGTGAGGATGAAACAGGACATGTATGCATGAGTAGATATCTATCGTAAATGCATTTTGTGAATGTGAGATGTTGGCATTAACTGATATACCGTCACAATTTTCCAAGCCAGTGTAAGAGAAGTTATTGTGAGATCGTCTCCATTGGGATTCGAACCCAGGACATCAAGATGAGAGCTTCTGATTCGGAAAAAGGGCTATTCAACTTGCCAAAGCCAAGGAATGTTTTCATCACCAAGCCACATTAGTATAAATTATAAAATCATATCTATCAGTTTCTTCAGGGCATGCAGTATACAAACTTGAAACCAAAGTTTGGATGACCTAGCAGGGCTCCAGATAATTTTTTGGACTCAGGGGTATTTCACTCCTCAAAATAAAAATTGGGGAGTAAAAATACAACATGAAAGGGACCAGGAGTATTTCAAAATTTAACGTTATCAGATCCTCATTCTAAGTAAGCATCTTTTTCGATGTTGGTAGTTGATTACATTTCCCACCCGTTTAATCTGTAAATAAACGAATGATGTCTTTTCGACGAAATATTCATAAACTCATACAGTTTGGAATCAAGTTGGCTACCGTTCGAAATGTAAAGAACAAACATGTAGAAATGTGACGATCATTCCTGTAAACAAATATCTGACTCGTATTCTGGGAAAATTTTGCGTATCTGTCACTCATTGATTTCATTTTTAATGCATATATATGATTTACCCATGCATATTTGACACAGATACGCATCTGATCTGGAGCCCTGCCTAGCTATTAACTTTATCTATAAATGCCATTTAATTTAATAAAAATTAAGTAAAATTAGCTTACACATTGATATAATCTTAGCAAAATAAAGTAGATAGTAAAAAAAATATAAAAAAACCACTTGCTTCATTAAAGTATAAATCTTCTGAAAAAGTATCCAAAGCCACAATGCAGTCACCTAATTATTAGACTAAAATGCAATATAAGAAATGAACGAATAAGAATGCGAATAATAAAACAGTTTTCGTGACATTATCTGTGATATTGACAAAAACAAAGTTTGCATCAAAATTGTATTTTTTCCACTTGACAAAACCTAGATTGGGAATGTTTTGAAAATCATGGTGATCCTGTGTCAAAAATCTCGAAATAGCAGACGACAGATTACAATGTTTTGACAAATTAAAAATGCATTACAAACCTGATGCACTTGCAGGCGCATCTTCATCCTCTAAATCATCGCATCTAACAAAAGTAGCAGTAAGACCGAGAAGCAAAAACAATAACACAGTGAACTTAGCCATGATTGCCAAGTCTGCAAGTCGACATGTGCATGAAGACGAACAACTCAACCCGGAAATTTAACCGCTAAAATAGTCCGGCTACGTATAGTCGATATCTTTAAGATGATTGATTGAATTCTATATTTTCAACATCATGGGATTATAATGTGAAGAAATTGCGATGACTGCAAAGAATGAGTTTAGTCTGCTCCGATCTTTAAAAAACATAAATCTTTGCGTATGAATACGATCTATTTATAGAAGCCAATGGTATTTTGACAAGTTCTCTAACTTGGAAAATCCAAGTCAGTTGTTAGTTGCTGCCAAGTAACGTGTAAGCCTACGGTGCCATTGGCATTGTGTTTGTATGTTTTTAAAAATTGACTTTTTATTTTCAATCTGACCAGCGTCGAAAATTACAAAGATCTTATTTACCTCCTCTGAACAAATAGAAAAGTTGTCATTAAAGTTTTTGAATATGAATTTAATCAATTTCTTAGAAATACAATAATTCTTTAAAAGTACTAAAGAACTACGATCTTAAACATGTCTGATATTTCATGTAGGAATTAAAAGTATACTTATCTATCTCTGCTGTTGTTTTTCAGATTTTAAAAAAAATGTGTTTTTTTAAAAATCAACATTTTTAGATGTTGCTTATTTAATTCGTACCTTTCGAAGAGTATATTAATTACTTGTAAATGAAAACTAGATGTGTGATTATAAATATACAAATTCAACAAATTAAATAAAACAATTGAAAAATATGTTTCCTAAGCTTTTAAGCTTAACATTTGCCCTATTAATCAGAAAAACAATTGAAAGACCGAGATACTTATTGTGAACGCAATGTTACAAATAAATGTAACGTACGTAATCATCCCCCGATCATTAACATCGCTTGTAACAAAAAACACTTTTCATGATGCCTTTTCAGGTTTGATTATTTAAAGTTTTTAAACTTTATTTCTATTTTATGTTTCCGTGCACAGGGATTACTGTCTGACCTAGAATACGGTAAAACGTAACTAGCAATTAAGCGCCTTAGTTGGCCTAAGAGCTCAATAAATCGATAAATTAATTTTATTGTCCCTGATTGGCAAAATAGGCAACTATTTCGATAATGCTAAATGTTTCATAGTCACATTTGTTGTTTCTCCTTTGATTTTCAGCAACACACGTTACTCATTGCGCTCATTTTTTTTAGAAAATAGAAAATTTAAATTTCATATTTTAATAGACATGTTTGGGTGATCTCTTTTGTGAATTTCTGTTGTTAAAAGCCGATTAAACTCCGCTACCTTTGTACTAACCCATTGTTATTCTGATTGAATCAATGGTACATATTTATATCGATTCGAAATTGTCGTCCGCTTCACACCAAAAAGGCATGTTGTACGTTGTACGTTTGTATATACCCTCAGCTACCAAGTACAGTATATGAATTGTATTTTCGCATTTAAGACTGTGATTGGAGATTTTTTAAAAACATCTTTATTTTATACCTTCATAATGTCACTTTACAAAAAGATTAGCTTTAGATGCTTTTCAACAACATTTGATAGTTCTCAATCATATGACACCATTATTGAGTTATGAGGTTTCCGACAACTCGAGGAGTAACATCTTATTGCCTTGCCCTTAATCATATCACCAGTGACCTGCACCTTGCTTTGCCTAAAATGTTGACAAATTACAATTACTGCAACCTGTAAATCAGGCAAAAAGTGATGCCTGAGGGATCTCACCACTCCCATGTCATCCTTTTCGTCAGTAACAGAAGGGGCCAAAGGTACCAGAAATAAAGATACGTACGTAGTCAATCTCAATGAAATCAACCCAAAAGTAGTCGCTCTTACCTCACTATGTTTCTGGCGTAGCGAGGTACGAACGATTACTTTCGGTGTGATTTCAATGATACGTAGTAGGCCTACACTAGGGAACCAAGGACCTGTATATAATATTCTATATAAAAGTCCTTGCACTAACTACAGGTATAAGCTGCATACTATATTATTTCTATATTGTTCACAACAATGATTAACATACATATTCACATTTGAAAAACACTTTCTACT
Source organism: Phorcus lineatus (assembly GCA_921293015.1). Classification (NCBI taxonomy): domain Eukaryota; kingdom Metazoa; phylum Mollusca; class Gastropoda; order Trochida; family Trochidae; genus Phorcus; species Phorcus lineatus. The sequence goes on along the minus strand of OV121092.1, from coordinate 28,603,312 downwards.
ATTGATTAATGCTTTATTTTCTATAATCTTGTCTTGTATACATAATTCTTTCTTTTCGAAATACTTTGATTACGAAACATACAGGCTATTTAACCTTCACCTTAGACTCCGACCATTGTTTACTTCCGGTATGATGGCTGAATCTTGCAACACATGTCGACAAGATCTAGTAATGAATAAACCACTTTGTCTTTATCATTGCCATTTTGAAAAGACTGAATAGAAGCAGATGCGTGCTTTTGTTGGACAAAACTTATCCTTACAATATGTTAGGTAATCTATTTGACAATGATGGCGAACTCGCCATTGCGGCTTTGACAGGAACAGGTTTCAGTTCACAAGATGTTGGCCCACCCCGCCCTCGTTCAGAGACCAAACTCGCCGGCATCGCTAATCAAGGAGCGACCTGCTATCTCAACTCTCTTTTGCAAACGTTATTGCTTACACCTGAGTTCAGAGGTAGGGACATTATGTTGACATTCTTTAAAAACAAATATTTTGTTCTCAAAACAATGTTGCTTTGAATCAAAATATATATTTAAACATAAACTGTTTCATTTATTATCTTTTAACAGAAAAATTATTTATTAATGCATTATGAATACCCATTCCAAAAGCTCACAAACACATAGTGCATTGTCAAGTAAAGTTAATGCTATTAGATGCAAAAAAACACACCATATATACAACCTTAAAAAAAGGATGTAAATTAGAAAAGATTGAACAGCTTCCTGTAAAATATATTCTTGCACATGCTAGCTAATATTTTTGTTTAAAAGTTTCCAAAGCAAAAAAATCCATGTTACATTTCAGGAACTTATTATTAAATGGCTCTTTATTTTGAACATTCTACACTGAAATGACATCATTAATCAATGTTGAAATACGGTTGAATTATGATTTGAATTATGAAATTGCAGCGACATAGAAAACTAGCATCATTTTGATAGTTATGACATGACGTCGAAAAGATCAACATCAGGGCCTGAAGATCTTTATCGGTTCAAAAGCTTTTGTATATAATGTGTTTTATGCAAAAAGTCTTTTGAATGAGTCAGTGCTTGTTGCTTATACTGTCACATGCAATCCTTATCATAAGAAATAAGTGACGGCTCATGACTGGTTATTCATTTGCTGGAAATTGGATTTTTGTTTATATGATACTTCAATGAATTAGAACAGAGTGTCACCGAAAAATGTTTGTTACAGATGTACAATTTGAAATTTTTAAGAATGAATGACTCTATTTAAATTGACAATGCAAAAAATGGTCAAGCAAAGTCTTAATCTGAAATAAACCAAATTTCAACATTGAAATGATGTTGTGTGCTTGCTGGGAGCTTTTGGAAATGTTGCCATTATGTTCAGTAATAATTTCTTTGTGATGAATTTGTACACATTGGTAAATCCTATTTGGAAAACTCTTTCTCAATTTTATCCTTTCAGATGCCCTCTTCCGACTGCCAGAAGGAGAACTTGGTTACCTGGAAGACAGAGGAGAAAAAGGATCGAAGGTGAGATTTATAAGAGGAGAGTATATTATTCTAGGTTGCTTATGAAGAATGACTTTGGTTGCCTAGACGGGTACATTCATTTGCTAAAATTCTGGCAACAATCAGGAAGTAAGTGCCTTACTACTATTTACACTTATTTATTACATTGCATTTTAATATCGATAAAGAAATTTTTATTGTGATATAATTGATTTGTAGGATATGAAACACTTATTATTACATCCCATTTTAGCACTGATGAAGAAAGTTTGTCAAGATATAATCGATTTGTAGTATATATGAAACACTGCTCTTGTCATATTTTAGGTTAGAGTTATCCCCCTTCAATCGGATTTTAGTGCTGATGAAGAAAGTTTGTCAAGATATAATCGATTTGTAGTATATGAAACACTGCTCTTGTCATATTCAGGTAAGAGTTATCCCCCTTCAATTACAACGCCTATTTGCACGCTTGCTTCTTCTGGATCAGCAAAGCGTGTCAACGGAAGAACTGACAGAATCATTCGGTTGGACGAACAATGAGGTAAGTAGGCACCAATTCTTTGCATTAGATTGTTAAACAATTTGAACAGTTTTAATTCATTTTGTGCTCTGAATAAAGATTAAATGAAAATTATGTTTAGAAATATGCTTACACGACTACCACAGTTTAGTACTTCTGTTGGCAACAAACTCACTGTAAAATGATCAGCGGTGGTTGATAAGGGTTAGTTGATGACTTTGTTTGTATCAAAATTACATGTTCATATAATTTTTACACAAATCAATTACATCCCATTTTGGTATTGATCAAGAAAATTTTGAAGAGGAACATTTAATCAAGGTATAAATTATGGCAGATTGGTTTATTTACGATGAATGATATTGTCTCATTGTTTTGTCCTGTTTTTATGATAATGGCTTTGACACATATTTTTGTGTGTGTGAGTTTCAGTTTCACTTTTCATGCCTACTCCCATTTGGTAGAAATAGGGGATGTAATTTTCTAAAATAGTAGTTACAGCAACATAATTGTGAGTTAGTTATTCATAATCAACAAAAGAAAAGCATTTGTGAACAAAATCTTTTGAAACAGCGTTTATCGTGACTAGACTCAATGTCATAACGTTAATCATAACAGATAATTGAATTATGTCATCAATCCAAATGCCAAATCACTTCAACTTGCCCCCTTAGTCAGAGAAGCCTATCAAATAAAAGATTTTTCGTTATGATTGTGAGTACACCTGTACATAGATCTGTTTTTGCAATAAAACCTTTTTTTTCAGCAATTTCAGCAGCAAGATGTTCAAGAGCTGAACCGAATTTTATTCAGCGCCATTGAAGATTCTCTGGCGGGTACTTCTGGACACAATCTTATAAAACAGCTCTATCATGGGAACATTGTTAATCAGGCATGTATTACGATGCCCAGTCTGATTAAAATTGACCTTGCGCTGAGAAATAAAAGTTTCAAATATTTACTTTTTCAAGATTTGAAATTGTTCTTTCTTGGGCTTTCCTCTCTACATGGTCTGACAACAGCCACAAGTAGCCCACATTCTGATGAAATCTCAGCTTTCCAATCACAATGTCTCCGGCAAAAGCATTTGCTATCAGTAGCTAAGGGCAAGTAACTCCTATGAATGATTTGTTAACTTGATCACCGCCATCCTTCTTTTTGAATCTCTAAAAAGTCAAAACTTTGAAACTTTTTTTTCCATTGAAAACGGTCGATTTTAATCAGACTGGTATAAGGCCCAACAAATTAAGACAAATTTGGTTTGAAAATGCTTACCAGGAACAATCTTGTTGCCAAATATTACTAACAAAATAAAAAGGGAGGTAATAATATTATTGGTTGGAGCCTACTTTGGATCGAGGGTATTAGTGGAGAATTATCATAACATTTACCTGGGATTAAAACGGATGGCCATAAAGCTGTTATTTCTTTTAGAAAATTATTGCATCTAGAACAGTTCTCTACTGCAGACAAAGTTGCTGAGCCGCGGACCTCTTGATCCGAAGTCGAACGCGCTAACCACTGCATTATTAACATTTAAACAACATTTAAAATCGTTAGGAGGTATTTGTAGAGGAAGTGAATACTTCGATATGAAGATACAAGCAATGTCTGAGGTAAAAGATTTTGTTTTACAGATAATCTGTGAAGAATGTGGGAAAGTCAGTGAAAGAGAGGTAAGTACTTTCTTTCTTATTAAGTTGTGGTCATTTTTCGATAAACAAGGCTTATTTGTTGTTTTCAGACACATCTTCCCCAACCCCAATCACTATAGACAAAGATAGAAAAATTTTATTTGTAAAAAAATTGTACCACAAACATTTAAAAAATTATCTCCCTTGACTTGTTTTGTTCTCATAAGGGTAGTCATAGAAACCATAAGCCTTTGTATCAAAACAAGACTTTTCTTTTTTTCTACTAAGGCAAATTTGAAATTATCTAATTGTAAAATTTAAAATTGACTTTTAAGGAGGATTTTCTCGACTTCACTCTGTCAATTAGTGGAGTGAACAGCCTTGAGAGTTGTCTCAGCAGCAGCTACTGTGACATGGAACTCATGGACGGAAAAAACCAGTACAGGTGTGACAGGTGCCAGAAACTCGTTAACGCCAAAAAGGTGAGTCAAGTATTTTTCAGCTAATTTTGAATTCAGTGATTGGTTATCTATGATATGGTTATCTTTGTTGGTAGGTATCATGTCACATTCATAGATATTTTTCTATACTAATTTCTCAAATGAAGAGGAGTTCTATGGCTTTTTCAACTTCTTTTCATTCTGTTATTAGTAAATGATTACAACACAACACAGTTGAAACATGTTACTATGGGAAATATTTTTGTTGGTTTAGACATTTGATAAATAAATGAAGCTATTCATTGGTGTTACAACTGTGAAAAGCCTTGCTATGACATGACAAGGGGTCGTTGATTAGTCTTGTCTTAAATCATTTCTAAAATTTGAAGATAAGATATCCATACATATAATTTACTTTTTTAGAATGTTGTTAAGTTAGTAAAAATAAAGCACCTCTTTTTATGTTATTTCCAGAAAAAAAAAAAAATGGTGGACCACTTGCCAATGGGACAGGGTCTTTAAGGCTGTTTGTTATTATTAACGGCAGAAAAGCAGATTCTTAATTTCAAAGGAAGGGATAACTTAAATGATAGAAAAGTAAATAAGTTAGTTAAGTTTTATTTGTTATGCATAGTAAAAATCATGATCAGATATGATATGTTCAGCCTGTTGAAACATTGTTCTTTGATTTGCAGGGGGCCAAGATTAGAAATTTGCCACAGATTCTTACAATTTCTCTCCTGAGGTTTAGCTATGATTTTCAACAAATGAAGAGATTTAAGGTAGGTTACAGATTCCGGGACTTGTTTGTTTTCAAAACTAAGGCAAAAATTTCATGTAAACAAAAACTGCTGACTCGGCTCTTTGTGTAAAAATCTTTTTTTAAAACATGTATCAACATTCCAGTTTCTTATGATTGTCAGTGTATGAAATAAGCTTTAAAGTACCCAGCCATAAAGTGTTATTTTGTCAAATTATATGGTAAAGAAAAGAAATACTCCAAATACTACTATCCGGGGCAAAAAGTAACCGAAGAGCCCTATTTCATACAATGGCTTTATGCACACATTCTTTAGAAATTCTTTACTGAATGTGTTTTTTTTTACCAGGAAACCGGCAAGTTTACATTTCCAATGGTGCTGAACATGACTCCTTACGTAGAGAAGGTAAATTGTAATTCAATCATTGATTTCATTCACACAATCAGCATAAGTATTATCACAAGAGATTCTACCAATGCGTCAGTAGAGATCAAAGGAGCCACCCACCTTTTTTAGCTCAGGTGGACTGGAAGGACTGATAACATAGCAAAACACCCGGCGCTAACCTGTCCACCCGTCCATAAAATTTTATCTCTTTCATCTTCTTCTTTCAAAACATTGACTCTTTAAATCTGAAATCTTGTGTACAGACTCCATGTCTAATGAGTTTTCTATTTATAGATTTGTCGATACTCTAAGGCCACAGAGGCCACAACCTTAAATTCATTTTTCAAAAAGAAAAGGCCTTAAAAGCTAAAAATCTTGTGTACAGAAACATTCTCTGATTATTATGATTATTATAAATGGATTGGGTGACCCCTTGGCAGCTTATATGGTGACCCTATGTTACATAAGTATAATATATTAATGATAGCCTGATGAGCTACAGAGCTAGTGGCTCTATTCACCACATTACAATGGTTCATGACATCAGCAACAACAGTGTTAAAGGAGCAGTCCAGCATATTTTGAGCTTTTTAACTAGGCGTTTGTCGTCCAAATGAAAATCATGGGTTTATTCATTTATGGGTTTTGGGCAATTACACCAAATTAGAAACAAAACCGTTCATTAATTTTCGAGAAAATCACCTCCAAAAATCGTCGTCTTAATTATGATAACGTTTTTCAAAAATAACTTAAAATTTCGTAATTTCAGTTCTTATGACTTGAAACCATTTGGTGAGATATATTTTTAAGGATTTCAAACAGTCAATAGTGAAAAATGTCAAAAATATGCCGCACTGCTCCTTTAAGAGGTAACTAGCGGTTAATTGCCTTAGTTGATAATTTACAATTCAAGGCCAGATTTGATTCATGATTGATGAATTTGTGAGGAAATGTTACTAACTAGAACTAATATGTACAATGAAAAGAGTAGCATCAATCATCATGATGGCCTTTAAACGGCCAGTTCGACCGGGTATTTTCTGTTCCACAAATATTCGGGAGGGAATTCCCTTTTGCACGCGACACGTAACTTTTTTATATATTCGATTTGTTTTCTATTTTCTGTGTTTACAACTTTTTCATGTTTGGTAATTAGTTGTAATCCGTCCTTCAAACTGAAAAAAATAGCGAAAACAATCGAAGCCACTGACCAGCACTACCAAGGGGCTTAACTCTATTGCGATCATGGCGGCCATTAGATTGTTGTCCGCTGCATGATTGATCTGCGTTGTAGTAACCTTGTAGTTACTTGGATGTTTTGATTGTTGGGGATTAATAATGTAAATAATGTTTGCATAACTAATTATGACATCTCAAATGGCTAAGCTCAATCAATATGACACTGAGGAGAAAAGTGGCTTCGCTCCGGCTTCCCAATATAAACAAAGATTCGTCCAGACTATCGCACTCCAAATTACTCACAGTGCTGCAGTTTTCCGTACATTAAACGCATGGTCATCTGTATTTATATGTTCATTTTGATTGATTCGTGGACATGTCACAATGTCCCTTCTCTTTTGACACTGGCACATGACCAAGTACCCCGCATCACCCCTCAGACCCATTCGACACGCTGACACAAACGTGATTGTCGCCATGTTGTGAAAACATGCAGCGTTGCATTATGGGAAGGGACTTTTCTCATTCTATTTATAGATCTACTTAACTGCTGACGCACTGTATCTAAAAATAGCTTCGTTAGCAGCATAAGCTTATCGCTGAAAACGTAATCGAACTGGCCGTTTAAAGCCACTAGTGCACACTTTTACGGTTTAAGTTGGCTATTTTAAGGTTTATGAAGACTTGTGCATTCACTTAAACTTTCTATCGATGCAATGAAATACTAAATATTCTTTACAACTGACCTGCAATCAACAATGAAAACGTTAAGACAGCCGCTGTCGGCTTGGACATCTATGGTTAGCTGTGCACAAAACGGATAACTTATTGACAGTTATAAATTGCTGAACTAGTACTGTGTGCAGCTGTTAAATTTACCTAAACTCTGAACTGAGAACAATCATGAAATATGTTTTATTAAAGCAATGTTGTAAATTAACCGATTTGATAACACACTATTAGCATTGTTATTAGAATGACCATAGCGGCTGCCATTTCCACTATTCTGGTTATGAGCAAAATCTTAATATTCCCGATATCGTACTTTATGCGCATTTAATGTAATGTAACATTAAAAACTTCCGGCCTTTAAAAATCCACTTTACTTCCTGAATACGTAAATATTTGCTAAATAACTTACGAGGTAGATTACTTGAGTGAGAATAGTGAGTAATATGGAGAGATATACAGTATCTGTGCATTCGAAATATTGGCGTGCACTAGTGCGTTTAACTATAATAGTTCAGAACATAACAGTTTTGTTTTGCACAAAATATGAAGGTTCTAGCTTTTCTATTTTTTAAAAACAAACACATGGTAATACCAACTTTTTTGCAGTTATAAATATTATGTACTTTGTAAAGAATCTTTAATCTCTAATTCAACTTGAGGACTCAACAAGTTTGATGAAGCTTGTTGTACCGACAAACATTGATATTTTACAGAAGACAATCTATCATCTTTCATCTCTCTCATCGAAGGTTTCATCCTCTGAAGAAGAAGAGTTCGAGTTATTCTCGGTGGTGATACATCGAGGCGGTGCGTACGGAGGACATTACTTTGCGTACATCAGAGATATTGACAATCTGGGTTACTGGGTCAATCCGGTAAGTATCAAATCTTGTTTCTGAAGACAGATTTGAAGATGTTTACATGTTTTGCCAACAGATGTGAAGATATTTCTGCTGTTTTTCCAAGAGATTTGAAGATGTTTACATGTTTTGCCAAGAGATTTGAAGATGTTTACATGTTTTGCCAACAGATTTGAAGATGGTTACATGTTTTGCCAACAGATTTGAAGATGTTTGCATGTTTTGCCAACAGATTTGAAGATGGTTACATGTTTTGCCAACAGATTTGAAGATGTTTACATGTTTTGCCAATAAATTTGAAGATGTTTACATGTTTTGCCAACAAATTTGAAGATGTTTGCATGTTTTGTAAACAAATATAATCTTTACCTGTTCTTGCAGACAGGTTTGAAGATGTTTATATGTTTTGCCAACAGATTTGAAGATATTTCTCAAGTTTTGCAAACAGATTCGAAGCTGTTTACATGTTTTGCAAACAGATTTAGAGATGTTTACATATTTTGTTCATAAAATTTAGAGATGTTGACATATTTTGTCCACATATTTAATTTTATACAGATTTGAAAATGTTTTCATGTTTTTATCCAACAAGCTAAGAATGTTAACATATTTTGTGAACAAATGAAGATATTACATGTGCTTGCAGACAGATGTTGACAATATTACATGTTCCTGCAGACAGATGTTGACAATATTACATGTTCCTGCAGAAGGATGTTGAGAATATTACATGTTCCTGCAGACGGATGTTGAGAATATTACATGTTCCTGCAGACGGATGTTGAGAATATTACATGTTCCTGCAGACAGATGTTGAGAATATTACATGTTCCTGCAGACAGATGTTGAGAATATTACATGTTCCTGCAGACAGATGTTGACAATATTACATGATCCTGCAGACAGATGTTGACAATATTACATGTTCCTGCAGACAATATTACATGTTCCTGCAGACAGATATTGAGAATATTACATGTTCCTGCAGACAGATGTTGACAATATTACATGTTCCTGCAGACAGATGTTGACAATATTACATGTTCCTGCAGACAGATGTTGACAATATTACATGTTCCTGCAGACAGATGTTGACAATATTACATGTTCCTGCAGACGGATATTAAGAATATTACATGTTCCTGCAGACAGATATTTACTATATTACATGTTCCTGCAGACAGATATATACTATATTACATGTTCCTGCAGGGTAAGGCGGATGTTGAAGTGATCAGTAAGAAGAAGTCGGGTGAGGTTGAGCTGATAAAGACAAACTCACCATCAGAACTCATCCAGATCGTCCTGGAGAAGATTCCATCTCATGCTCTACCTATCGACCAGCTGGGCAACGTAAGTGTTTCAATGAAATTGTTGTGGCCCATGAGGACTCTAATACGTGCACCACAAACTTTGTCTCATTACTAATAAACAAAGGCTTATTTTACGGGCGCATCCCTCTTTTTTATCTTGCTTGTTTATGTTGGTTATTTCTTGATATGATGTGTCTATGTTGGTTATTTATTGAGAATATTACATGTTCCTGCAGACAGATTGGTTGTTACTGATAACGCAAATCTTGTGAGCGATTCTGACAGGGGAACCAGTTTAACTGTAGTTATCTCCCTTTGTTTATTGTTTCTGGTTTTTAAAACATACATGGCAAAGCATAGAACACTAATGCAGCCATAATACTAACGCTGTACAAACATTATGCTGTTGAGCGCACAGTTCTTATACCCTACTTGTATATCTACTTATTTCTGAGGTTTCTTGATGATAAAGTGTTGAAAACACAAACATTGTTTGTGTCATCATAGAAATATTTGTTTTCTTCTAAACCTTTCTTTCCTCCTGTATAGTTTCAAGTTCTTACCTATCTAGCCAATTGTAAGGTTTATATGATTATACTTACACTATAAGAATCATGGGGCAACTCCTGAGGACAGTTATTTCAACACGGTTGCTGCTTTCATTTGAACCTGATGATGGTATTGCTCCACTTATGATCAGGATGTCTACACTTAACTGGTTACAGAACATGTGCTTGAAAAGTCTGATTAAAATCTACCGTGTTCTGAGGAATGAAAGTTGTTAAATATTAACTCTAGTACTCGAACGTATTCTATCAGGCTGTCCTCTCCACAATGGTCTGAAAGAATCCTCTTCGCTCGCACGTTCTTACAACAGCGCAGACAAAACCTAGTCATTAGCGGACCCATCACATCTTTCCGTTTAAAATAACGATAGCGGCGATAAAGGTTAACGAATGGTAAACGGGAGGTACTTGCCCCTAGATACTGATACTGAAAGCTTTTGTCGCTGTCATTGTGATTGGCTAGTTGAGATTGCGTCAGAACGTGCGAGCAAGAATGGTGCTTTCAGACCGTTGTGGAGAGGATAGCCCCTGATAGAATATGTTCTAATCTGCTAGAGGTAATATTTAAAAACTTTTATTCCTCAGAACACCGTAGATTTTAATCAGACCCTGTTCTTGTACAGATTGGCTCTAAACCATGTGGAGAGGACACCTTCAAACGAGGTCCTATCCAGGTGTGAGCTACATTTTATATATTTTGTTCCTTGGAAAATGTTCAATATTATCGAGCCATTGTATTGGTAATGCTCATGACATTTTCATGTTTTGATTTTAGGAAATCAACAAACAAACTGGTGTTACTTGGAATAAGAGGTTTAAGAAACACCATGGGACTTTAACAAAAGTAAGATATAAAAAAATTGAGTTCTGTAAGGTTTCTGTTTGTAAATTATTTATAGTTTTGAGAAAGTTTGTAGTTATTGCTAAATTTCATAAAATATTTATAAATAAGATATTGCTTTGATACTAGGTCAAGCAAAAGGTTTATGATCATGTTATGGGGGAAATAAGAAATTTATTTTCATTTGTTCAAAACCAAAACATTAGTAGGGTACATGTAAATCTAATAATTTCATTTTCATTAATGACTGAATCAAAGTTTTGGGTATGCATTTGAATCGAATCTAAATTGAATGAAATAAATTTTTAATTTGAACACAAGATTGTATTAAAGTTGAATTTGCAGCAATTTGATAAAGACTTTCATCAAATCGTTGAAAACTGAACTTAAAATTAAAAATTGAAATATTTGAATTTGTCATGAAAATAATAAAATTTCTTTTTGCATTAACTTAAATTAGATTTCAATTGGAGGAATTTGTATCAATTTTTTTATTATTTGATAAATTTTGAATTTTAATGCAGTAATGTTTGGGGGGCAGTGTAACATAGAATTTCAGCGTAGTACCACCCATGGTTTGCTAGTAATAGCTTTCTCCCTGCAATAATACTAACATATTATAAGTGAAGTATTCTTGAAAGCAGCTTTAAACTCCATATGGTAATAAATTCAAATATTTTCTTTTTAAAGTTTCTGAGCAAGTGTGAAGGCGATATTGTGTACAATCCCCACACACGCTGGGTGTATCTGGCTGACGCCCTGCCCACCGAGACCACCACGTCACCACTTGCTGAGACCGACCTAGTGGATACAAATACTGCTGATAATGAGACAACATCAACAGATGATGGACATGACCATCGGAAACCAAATAGGTATGTGAGGATGCGTGGGATGGGCAAAGGATAGATATTCATGGATCTGTAGTGGGTATCTTTGTAGATGGATATGACCTTGACCTGTGTATCATGGCCTTAGTGCCAAGACAATATCCTGATTCCAGTTTAATGAGGCGAGGCGATATAACATGGAAGTATTCACAGGGAACCTTCGAGGAATGAATATTTATAGATTGTAAGATGATATCTTTGTCAACGGATTTTACCTAGCCCTTAGTATAATGGCCTTTGTGCCAAGACAATAACCTGTTTTCAGTTTTATTAGTCAAGGGGATATGACATGGAAGCATAGCCAAGGAACCTGCAAGATGATTGTCATCACGATATCATTATTGAAAACAATATGTATCCTAGTTCTCTATAGTTCATTAATGAAGAATACATGTTTTTATTATATGATAAGCAATGTAATACTGGGATTTATCAGTGAAATAAACCTTGTATGTGGTCACAGTAGCGATATAATATATCCTCACTGGTGACTGTAACGATATAATATATCGTCACTGGTGACAGTAGCGATATGATACATCGTCACTGCTGGTGAACTTTCCAGGGCCTCTTAGTGCCTGGACTACTCTTAGGGTTAATAAAGGTTTATCTACATCATAAACACTAAAATCAACAAAATTAGAATGAAATTATATAATAAATAGAATATTTTATTAAGTTTGTCAAATATGATGTTTATCTCATCTCGCCACTCATGAAAATATCAGCTCCAACCCCACCACTCGATGAGATAAACATCGTATTTGACAAACTTAATTAAATATCTTCTATAGGACATACAAAGTAATGTTTTTTCTTAGCTACCAACATGTAAAGAACATTACATGAATGACTTTCAGAAGAACTGTAAAATTGGATAAAATATCAGAAATTTTATCAATTTCTTATTGTCTGATCACTGTAATCTCTAAAATAGAAAAACTTTCTCAGCCTATATATATTAATTTGTCTGAAACAAATTCTTTTAATAGTATTAATATGGAACATACATTGTGGTATCATGATGGGGGGATGGCATTTTGGACTGTCTGCGTGGTCAGTTGAAAGATCAATGGAAAGTTCAGTCGATGGCTGGTATCACTAGTGTGTAGACCTGTGTATCCTGGCCTTAGTGGCCAGATGATTATCCCGATTCTAGTTTTATTAGGCGAGATGATATATCATGGAATAATTGCCAAGGAACCTACGAGACAATTATCATCACGATACAGTGGTTGCAATACAATACATATCCTGATTCTCTACAGTTTATGAAAGAACTATAGATGGGAAATGGAACAGTAATATTTTAAAAAAAAATTATTTCTTAGATACCAAATTGTCATTGATATTACATGAAGGGAAATCACAAAATTAGAGCGACTGTGAAATTACTGTATATAAAATATCAGAAATATTATATAATTTCTCTTTCTGTTTGTGTTCTAATCACTGTTATCTCTGAAATAGAAGAAAAACCTTTTCAGCTTTTATAGTTTTTTGTTTGAAACAAATTATGTTAACAGTATCGGGACATATTGTCTCTTATGGCGATACATCGATGTATTGTTGACCCTCACGATATAAATATCCTGATATATCGTCTAAACATGTTGTGTATCGATGTTCTCGTATCGGGTAGTAGACGATGCAGACATCGATACTATTGATGAATCGTTACACCACTACTAGTATGTAGATGTACACTCCCGATCAAAAGAAAGTATAGGTCCACTTCATATCGACTGTTGAGTTCAGAAAGGGCTCATCTCACCCCAGACAAGTTTCTGGGAAATCAACTTTAAAGTTTGAACCTTTATATAAAATCAACAAATTGGTTTTCAGACATTTAATCATTATTGATAGACACATAACAATGTTGCTTATACATGGCATAATGTATGGTGCAATGCTAATTACTAAAATGGTAATTATGGCTTTAAAAGTAGATGAGCCCTTTTTGCACTCAAAGAAATTTCACAAAATATTCAGCGCAGAAAGGGCTCATCTCCATAAGTATTACATCTATGGAGTTTTAAACTGGTTATACAAACACAAATTCAATGCAAATTTACAGTAAATACAAATGTGAATATTTTTGTAGCTATTCTATTTATTTACTTCATGAAATATGATACCCACTATACTGTTTGAGTGTGCAGTGTAATAGTCTATATACAATGCTGTTTGTAAGTAGTTCTTTCATTATGTGCATACAATCATTATATTCACTTCTTGTTCATCATAAGAAACATTCTTATAGGCTGATATACACTAATCAATAATCCATAAAGAGGATTGTAGTTGTGCAACTTTCATGATAAAGTGGATAATAGTCCTGTACGGTAGGGTCTATTTAGAATAGCATGTGTACACTAATGAACCGCAACTTAGTGGTATCCGTTGAAATCATGCAGCGTCTTTGACAGTTGAAGAAGATGGAAGGTTTTCATAGAATCCATGATGCACCTCTGGGATAACTCCAGATCTACACAGGGAGAGAAGATCCTGCTTCTTCTTGGTAGAGATTGGCAGTTTTTGATGGTATTTTCTTGGTGGTTGGATTGATGGTCCACATGAGATGGAAGGCCGGCCTCTTTGCTTACTGCGATTTGTAATAATGGTGATGAACTCCTCGCTGAAGTCATATTTGACAAACATGAATCCTGGTGCCTCTCTGCGCAACTGGAGAACTTTAATTTTCATCCAACTTACTTTGGTTCCTGTAGAGTCATACACCAAGTTCTTGAGATTGGCATCTGCATACTCATGGAAATCCAAGAACTGGGTGTAATTCATTGGCACAACAGTGTATGGCTTTTTTTTTCGTGCCATCTGTACAATAGTGTCCCATTGTGATGGTTCATAGATTGAGGTTTTTCTTTTCGCAGTTTCTATGGAGGCGTGCATGGAGTCACACTCCATCTGAGTATGTCCAGACTCAAGAAACTTCTGCTCAATGACTTCTATATTTTGGGATGATACCAAAGCATAGTTGAGCGCAGAAGCAACATACCTGTTTCTGTTTTGTCCTGTGCAGCAGTCAGAAAACAATGTGATATATTTCACTTGATTTGGGAGTGACTGAATGTGCTTCACAAGACAAGTACCAACTTCAGAGGATCCTCTTCCCCCATGAGTTTCGTTCCACATATAGCACGTTCCAGCTTGATCTCCCAAAGAGTAGAATGATAAATTGTAGGTGCTTAGCTTTCTCTTGTAATACACCTGACTCACAAGAGAACAAGGTGTTGTCAAGACAGCTTGAAGATCGAAAGTTGCTGCATAGATATGTAAGTGTTTTTTTGCATTTTCTTTACATATTTCTTTCTCCTCTCTGGCCTCTTTTTTCCTTCTTAGATGTTCTTGGTATTTAACATTTAACTCCTCATCCACAGAGCCATTGGAAACCTTCTGGTTGTAATTATGACAAAACTGACATTGGTCCTTTTTGGGCTTGAAAAAATATAGATTGTACTGAGTATTGAACACCCTCCTGTAGACATGTTCACTCACAGGTTTCTCCTTTTTCTCCTGGCAGTTTTCTCTATATAACGAGTACATCTTGGAGATAGAAAGGTCGGGAGCTAGATATTTTCTTTGGGTATTTTTTCGGGTGTAATGAGAGGAAACAGTCGGAAATGATTCAATATGCTGTTCCACTATTCTGATTTGGTCTACTGGTGTTTTGTTGGTTGAAGCTGACTTCCCACGTTGATCAGTTTGAGACAACTTACCAGCTCGTCTGGCTGTAAGGGCAGTTCTCAATTTCTTGTCGCTGATTTGAAGTGTTGTCAAGAAGAAACCCTTGCATATCCTTTTTCTCACCCCACTGACATTGAAGGTAAAGCATCGGGACACATTCTTGTACTTGTTGGTCTTTGTTTCCTTTTCCTCGACACAGCTTGCAATATAATCCCTTTGCCTTTCATATGATTCCAATGACCAGAAATGTTCATGCAATTCCTCTCTGTTTTTTTCACTGACATGTGTGTTGCACTGGTACTGGCACTTTGAGCAATCTTTTGATGACAACTTCTTCTCAGGCACTGTATTCCCCTTCTCACTAACGTAAGTCTTCCCTTGAAGTCGCAATTGCTTTCGCACATTTCGCTTCCATTTGTCTGGTTTAGCAATTCTTTTCCTAGTTTTCTGAACACGACATGGGCTTATATATGACGCACTCTTCCTGGGAGTTGTTGAATGTGTCCCAGTCATTTTCTCTGGGGTATCCTGCGTAGCATTTTGAGGTACATTGTTTTCGGAAGGTGATTCATCAAATGATTGTACTTTGGCACAGCAATCCAAATTGTCTGAAATGTTTAGAGGAATACATGGGTCATAATGTTCCTTTCCTGGGATACACGTGTAGGCGAGGGTTATTGCTTTTGTCTCACTTGTTGACATGGATGGCTTGATGTCTATCACCTGACGGGCGTGCCTACTTGTCAGTATTGTGATTGGCTGACTTATCATGTTTGCAACTGCCAGTGGAAAAAGATCTACCATATCATCAGACCAATGGCCTCGTCGACGGATTTTACTGATTCGTTGTTCATAGCTGTGTGTGTCAGTATTTGTCGATAGGAAATTGATGTAATGCTTCTTGTTTTTAAAAAGGTGATTCGCTACTTGCTGCCTGTACTCATTCGCTGAATATGGAATGTCTGGCCTTAAAATCAGAATTGAAGCAATAAAGCAATCTCCATTTGCTGGCACTGATACTTTGGATAATCCTCGTGAAGATAAAAGGGTGTTTAACCTCTTTGTATGCCATTTCATTGCAATGGAATGGAGTTCATGTTCATGTTCACTTATCTCACAAGCTCTTTTAAAGTCTATGTCAGCATGTTCAGTACGTTCATAATCATCCGAATCAGATGTGTCCATGTCAATTTCTTCACCGCTGAGAACAAAATCTGGATCGCCAAGGTCATCGTCACTAGCTGAGGTATAGCTGGCACATGTAGTGTTACTGATGTCCATTGGCTTCAATTTACTTAAAGGTATATCATCAGATGATGAATCCGATAATCCATGCTCTGTGTCATCATGTTTTCCCTCAGTGGTAGTTGAAAGTTTTGAGTATTTAATCAAAGGTTCATCATCTGAGTTGTCTTCATTTTCCGTTTCATGAATACCATCACCGGCATCATCTGCTACGTTGGGTGATCCAACAGTGATAGATGCTATTACATTCTCTATAACTTCACTGTCCCAATCTGACCAGTCATCCGACATTTCTCACTGAAAGAAAATTTACATATCATGAGCAACAATTTCGAGCTTTTATTTTAATTTTAACAATATCATTACATTCATTTCAAATTGGCACATACCTATGCAATGTACTAATTCAATTTGGTGTTTTTGTAGTAAAATGTTATACAGATTCATTTTAGTTTAATTCTGGAATATCACCACCATTGGTGGCACAAAACGTTAAATGATACAACTATTCAAACACGTGAAAGGAGACATACATTTTTACATGTTCTATTATGCTTAGCAATATTGAAGGATATATAATTCAATCACTTTAATTAAAAAAAATATATCATCTCCTGGATAAATAATAATGTATGCAATTCCAAATAGATAGTAATATGCAACATGTAATAATATTATGTAAATAGCAGTTGGCAAATACCAATAATTAAACATCTTTGATATGATGACATTGGTTATTCAAAGCATGATAATGTGTCATGAAAGAATACTTACAGTTTTGGTATCTTGAAAAACACCGTAATAAAATTATGAATCTTCCTTTTGAGGCAGAATCCAGTGAAACTAGTGTGTATACTTCTCTCTTAGTTGAAGAACTGTGAAATCTTCCAAAATGTTGCCAATATAATGTAAACAATGTGGCACTTGTGTTTTATGTCCTGTCAACATCCTTATCAGTGGAACGTGAGCCCATCCCCAGGAACAGTTAATTGGTTTTCTCTGAGCGCAAGAAGGGCTCATCTGGCATGAGATGCGAGATAAGCCCTTTCTGCTCTAAAACACGTAGACATGAGCCCTTTCTGCGCTCAACAAAATTAAGATTTTCTGATGAGCCCAATTTGCATAATTGATATCTCATTAATTAGACAAGATATGACATTGCTGATTTTTTTCTTGAAAGACATGGTCAAATCGATCCATTTTATGCTAAAAAGTCATATATGACAAATTTGAGAGATGAGCCCTTTTTGCACTAAACAGTCGATATGCCCATAAAATAAAAACAAAAGACGATATTAAAGTTCCGTAAATTGGATTATATTAAGCAATCAGATGACAATGATTTACAGAAACAAACTGCATTGGTTGGGTCAAAATTCAATAATTTAATGTCTCTCTATTGTCTGTTGAGAAGCCACAAACGAAGTTTGCTATTGTCAATAACGCGTATGACCTCCTGTAGCGTCAATACAGGCCCTGACACGTCTCCTCATCGACATGGTCAAACGTCGGATGACGGCCGCTGGTATCTGTTGCCATTCTTCTCTGAGAGCACGAACAAGTTCCTGTCGGTTTTGTGGGACGGGTATACGGTTCCTTATCTGCCTGTTGAGGTGATCCCACAAGTGTTCTATTGGATTTAAGTCTGGGGAACAGGCAGGCCACTGGAGAACATTGACGTTGTTTTGTTGCATCACGTTAACTGTGGCTCGTGCAGTGTGGGGTCTTGCGTTATCATGCTGGAATATGATACCCTGGCGTTGTGCTTGCAGAAAAGGGAATACAACTGGCTGCAGAACTTGTTGAATGTATTGCTGTGCATTCAGGTTTCCATTTATAATGATGAGTTGAGTTTTAACGTCACCACAGATACCGCCCCACACCATCACACCACCACCGCCGTAACGATGAACTTGTTGGACACATGGACGAGCAAAACGTTCACCACGGCACCTCCAGACCATCTGTCTTCCATCATTATGGTACAGACAGAAACGACTCTCATCTGTAAATAAGACACGCCTCCAGTTCCGTGCTTGCCATCTGTACACTCGCCTTGCCCATTGGAGTCGGTTACGTCGGTGTCGAGGGGTCAAGGCCATCGCTCGGTAAGGTCGGTGTGCCCGAAAACCTACTGTACGCAATCTTCTTGACACTGTGTGTCTACTGATACGATTGCTGAATGCCGTTGCCGCTGTTTCCGTTGCCGTTACGAAGCGATTTCGGAGGTGAATGGTCCGGATGTACTGGTCTTCTTGTGGCGTGGTCACACGTGGTCTGCCACTTCGGGGTCTGTCTTGGGTCCGACCAGTCTGTCTGTAACGTTGAAGAAGCCTGGAGACTGTCAGTGTCGTGCAATTGAACGTCCGAGCAATGTGGACTTGTGTAGCCCCCATTTCCGCCATGCCAATAGCTCTCTGTCGTTCTTCCTGTGTCAATCGTGCCATTCTTTTTGTGTGTTTTCAGTTGGTTTGATCCTACGGTATTCAGCAGTGCCATTTATACCTGTTTTCGGCACATACATTTCATGCATTTGCATTTAAACACAATTCACGATTTTTCCGTTTTTTTTAGTCCACAACAACCTTGGTTGCGTTTTTGCGATGTGAATTATGTTTCTGAAGGCTTACCATCATATTCATAATCACTAACGATGGATATCATAAGAAACTTTCAATTTCTATCAAATTGAAAAACCTATACTTTCTTTTGATCGGGAGTGTATAAGGGATTGGTTGCAAGATAAACTGATGGGTTGGTTAATGGTTGAATAGATTGGTTTGCTGATGGATGGATTGGTTGAAGGATTGAATGATGGATAGACAGGCACATGTTGGGGAAGGTAGATGGAACACAACCGGATTGATACCAGAAACATGAAATTCCAATGAATTTATTTCCCGTTTTAAGGTCAACCACCCCTGACCCGCCGCCAGAAGGATTCCAGTGGTTCAACTTCGATGACTCTCGTGTGTCGCCAATACACCAATCGGAAATTGAGCGTCACTTCCAGGGTCGAGACAGTGCCTACATGCTCTTTTATAGACGAAAACAAGCGCCTAGACCAAGTGATGGTAAGAAATGAATTGAGACCTTTAAGGCAAGACCAATTATAGCATGTGCAATTTTTAGCTCATCAGGTCTGAAAGACCCGATGGGCTTATGGCATGGCAAGGCGTCCGGCGTCCGTCCATCCGTCCGTCCGTCCGTCCATCCGTCCGTAAACTTTTCACTTTTTCGACTTCTTCTCCAGAACCAATGACTCTAGAGAGCTGAAATTTTATGTGCATACTCCTTGGCAAATGGGGATTCTAAATTGTAGATTTTGTGACCCCATGACCCCAAATGGGGTCACAACGGTCAAAACATGAAAAACCTATTTTAATCTTCTTCTCCAGTTCCAAAAGGTCCAGAGAGCTGAATAGTTGTGTGTAGACTCCTTGGGCACTGGAGATTCTAAATTGTAGATTTTGTGACCCCATGACCCCAAATGGGGTCACAGGGGTCAAAACCTGAAAAACCTAATTTCATCTTCTTCTCCAGTTCCAAAAGGTCTAGAGAGCTGAAAAGTTGTGTGTAGACTCCTTGGGCACTGGAGATTCTAAATTGTAGATTTTGTGACCCCATAACCCCAAATGAGGTCACAGGGGTCAAAACATGAAAAACCTATTTTCATCTTCTTCTCCAGTTCCAAAAGGTCTAGAGAGCTGAATAGTTGTGTGTAGACTCCTTGGGCACTGGAGATTCTAAATTGTAGGTTTGGTGACCCCATGACTCCAAATGGGGTCACAGGGGTCAAAACCTTAAAAACCTAATTTCATCTTCTTCTCCAGTTCCAAAAGGTCTAGAGAGCTGAAAAGGTGTGTATAGACTCCTTGGCCAACGGGGATTCTAAATTGTAGGTTTGGTGACCCCATGACCCGAAATGGGGTCACAGGGGTCAAAACCTTAAAATCCTACTTTCATCTTCTTCTCCAGTTCCAAAAGGTCTTGATAGCTTAATAGTTGTGTGTAGACTCCTTGGACAATGGGGATTCTGAATTGTAGGTTCGGTGACCCTTTGACCCCAAATGGGGTCACAGGGGTCAAAACCTAAAAAACCTAATTTAATCTTTTTCCCTAGTTCATAAAGGTCTAGAGAGCTGAAAAGGTGTGTGTAGACTCCTTGGCCAACGGGGATTCTAAATTGTAGGTTTGGTGACCACTTGACCCCAAATGGGGTCACAGGGGTCAAAACCTTAAAATCCTACTTTCATCTTCTTCTCCAGTTCCAAAAGGTCTTGATAGCTTAATAGTTGTGTGTAGACTCCTTGGACAATGGGGATTCTGAATTGTAGGTTCGGTGACCCCTTGACCCCAAATGGGCAATGGGCCTTTTTGATTTGATTGTGAATAACTCGGACGTTGGGACAGGCTATCTTTCCTACACTGCCCATGACCTCATGGTCTAAACCACAACACCTATTTCTATCAAAAGTCTGATGAGCTACAGAGCCCATGGCTCTATTTTTTGTTGTCCCTTGGGTACCAGGCATCTTCTGTAAGTGATTTGAATTCACCTAAACAGCTCTTTAAGTATCAGAGACTCTTAGATATATTTTTCATATTTTTTTATCTTACTTGAATGCACCATTGTACATAGATTTCATTCTCGTCAAAATTTGAATTATTGATTAGATTGGTGAACTGATATAACTGATGAAATTTTAAAAATGATAGCTTGGTATTCTTCATTCATGTATCTACGCATGCTCAGAAATGTATTGATAAAATTTTTCTCAATTAGCCCTGTTTTATCTGTATTGGCCTAGTTTTCCAGTATTGACCCTGATGCCGAATCATAATTAATAGTTAATTGATAAATTTTCAGACAGCTAACTAATTTCATATCTGATTTGGCAATACAATAGTTCATTAATACAAGTCAATGTAATGGATGACAACTTCTTTATTTATTTTCGCAACGTTTCTGGGCTACTTCATGCCCTTTCATCAGGTGGATATTGAAAAAAATTGTCCAGTTCCAGTTCGTAAATGTATTGATTTAATGACTGTTACAGCCTTCCAGAATCCTGTCTATGCAATGCCTGACAGTTTACTAACCACAGTCCTGAGTGAAAATGAAGCTATCTTTAGGCAACGGTAAGAAATATGTTATTTATATTCAAATATGTTGTTTGTGCTTATGTGACATTATTTCGGTTGATAGTTCCTTGTTTATCTTTGCAACCTCATTTGCCCACAACTACAAAGGGAGATAACTCTCCCAACAATGTTCACTCCAATGTCCTCAGGACATTTGCTGGGCTGCATTTCTCCAGATTATTTTTCATGAAATTAAGTTGGGATTGGTGATTGAGCAACAAGCCAGGCTTATTTGAGCGCCGATTCCGATGTCCCTACAAGATGTACATTCTCAATTAATAGGGCACTGGGACGCAGTTACAATTCCTACAACTACCATATCTTAACCAACTTCAAGAGCTGTTTGGCCAGCCATTAATATTTACAATTTACAATGAATACTTTATAATTCTTATAATAATGTTTATCATCCAAAACTGTGTTCCAAGTGGAAGATCAAGCAATATCTCCTAGGAGATATCTTTTGGCAGTAAATCTTGAACAATGCCCCTCTGACGTCAAGTATATGACATCACAGTTGTTTTACATCATCAAGTAATGACATCATAATGCTATGACGTCATAAACACTACGACGTCACAATGCTATGACATCACCCCACTTGGAGTCTTAGGGCAGCACGGTGTTCAGTAATGTTCATTTGTCATTCAAATGCAATGAAAAATGATTTTGGATGATAAATAGAATCTTACCCTCGTGTCTTCGGCAAGCCTCGGATATTTTGTAACTTTCATCAACTCGTGTTGATATAATTGATATCAGAAGACACTTGGGCGAGATTCTCTCTATATCCTCCTTTGTTATTGTTGAATAGATTAGAATACTAAAGTTAAATTTTGCAAGTTAAAATATCTGAACTACGCATATTTGAAGTTGCCTCCTTATTTCCTTTTCATGCAAGATCTTTTCAAAACTCTATTGGAACAGTTTTCATGCAAGTGATGTTATAAGATTTATGACCTTTTCTTGCTTATGAATTTCAAGCTGACAGGGATGGATACAGGAGGGAGGGGTCTGCTTTATTCTTTTGAGACACTTCTATATCAGGACCAACAAGCAACAACAGCATTTACAAAGATTCGCAGGGTTTAATTTTCAACTAAGCATTATAAAAAATTTGGTGAGCAAAACTGCATGCACGGTGCAGCAAAGATTACAATCTAGTAGTAATTAACTTATAAAAACAATTATATTTATTCAAAAAGTCAATGATCAAAATTTTTTTTATTTATTATCATAAAACGTCTTCAAGTTTTGAAGTGGTAACGATACCTGTCGCCAAATTTTCCCGGAAGTAAACATTCGGAACGGTTAAGTTTGATCTTTAACGCCAAACAATAGTGTTTGAATGATGTGACTTCTCGAGATCTCGTTCAAAGAAATATCTTACCAAACTAAAAATATACCGAACCGAGGGTCCTGTATCGCAATACGCACCGAATCGAAGCCAGGCCGTATATTGTGATGACTGTGTTTGCACAACAAACAATGTGCATATCGGCGTACACACTTGTGAGAGCTCTAATTAGTGACTCGTCATTAATGAACGAACCAAACATTCCTGTGAGTAATGAAATGTGTCAACCAAATTATTTGTCTGTTTTTGGTTTTATTAACCTTCATAACCATAATATTTCACAATATCATTAATGAACGAACCAAACATTCCTGTGAGTAATGAAATGTGTCAACCAAATTATTTGTCTGTTTTTGGTTTTATTAACCTTCATAACCATAATATTTCACAATATTTTATTATTCGCGCATTATGGCATTATGGAAACGCGCGAAAGTTAACCCCCCTCAAATTATTATGATTTTACAGTATGGAAACCACAAACCTCCCCAAAGGCATACCTTGCCTCATTCTCCACCACTTGCTAATTGAAGCCTTTCTGTATTGCACTACCATTCTTGGTTGGAGAGAACCAGCAATTTCCAGCAACATGCAGGATATTTCTCATTGGATCAAGGTCAAGTGCAGGAGGCTGGAGAGCTGGCACACCAAATTGACGAAATGCAACAAGGCTTTAATTAGTCAGTGATTGAGAATGACACAAGTTTTGCCTTTCAGAGGAAGACCTCTTGGTCCTCCAAATTCTGTTCATATATGTGGGGGGCGGGATAGCACAGTGGTTAGCGCGTTCAGCTTCGGATCAGGGGGTCCGTGGTTCGAATCCCGCCAGGGGCTCCGCAATTTTGTCTGCAGTAGAGAACTGTTCTACAGGCAGTCAGGTTTGGGTACAATGCTACACTGAAATTCAGTGCAGTACCACCCATGGTTCGCTAGTTCCAGCCGATGCTCGCAGGTTTCACCGCAATGCATAGCCACAATGGTGTTGCGGGCTTTCTCCCTGCAATAATACTAGCAGCCGCGATATAAGTGAAATAATCTTGAAAGCGGCGTTAAAACACCAACTCAACTCATATATGTTTCAGACAAGAATATGAGGCTAGGATAAACATGGTGACCGTTCAGCTTCACTTCGGGGAAAAATATCATTACAAGGATGGCGCCCTGAAACTTTTGCACGCCGGTCCAAGTTTCACAGAGCTTACAATCGACAGGCGGAAAAGAATTGCTGATCTGCTGGAAATGGTTCAAGAGGTAAGTTAACAATTTTAGGGGAATATTACAGAGATCATTCTCTGTCACCCAGGGTCCCCATTCACAGAGTTTCTAGTTTGTTGTAAGTCACTAAGGCAACCTTGGTGCAGTGTTAAAGAATGGGAGTTAAGGAAAACTTAAGTAAGGGTTGCTTTGTGAAATTAGGCCCAGGGTTTTATGTTCTGATAGTATAGATTTAAGCACATCTTGGAATTATAAAGGTCTGGTCTAGGAGCCAATTTCCTCAAAGAAATTAATGATTTTATCACCCAATGGAATTTTACTAAATTCGGGACTTATAGTCAATTTCCCCAAAGAAGGATCTATGGAAGGGGATGTGTGCCAAAAATGAAATCATGTAAACTCGTAATTCGCAAGTTGTAACATGTTGTTCTCAACCATGCACTTCTCGAAAAGACAAGTCCAAGTCTCCAAACCTAACATTTCATTCCTGTAAAACTCAACTTTCTGTTCTCAACTTTACAAAGTTTAAATGTAATTTTAGAAATGTTAAAGTCGAAACTCATTTTTGTATTTCAAATACGAGGGATATACACATTTATCAATGCTACAAATTACGTTTTACAATTGGTGAATGAAAAATGAAGAGTTGTAAAATCACCCTTTGGAAACAGACTTTTGCATCTGGAGTTTTACATGAGTTGCATGGTTATGATTGCAATGTTCCGAAATACATCTGTACACGATTTCGCATTGACCATATTTGGAAGTTTAACGAAGTCTGCCGATGATTTCCGAAGATGATCGGTATTTGACAACAACGAGACCTCCCTGATCCAAGCTCCATGCAACGCTGTGCAAGCTTTCCGGATAGTGTTGAGTTGAGTCCACCTCAATGCGCGGAGCTTGGGCATGCCGTCACCTTTTGTAAAAGTTCTCAGTAACTCGCGTACAGTGTTTTTGGACCCTCAAGGCAAATAGCAACAATTGTAATAGAACAAATATCATTTGCAATTAATTCTTATCTGACCATTATCCCAAAAAAATTTCGTGAATACGTCATTCTCTAAAATATACCCGTGTTTATTGTAAGAAAATTTCCGAACTCTTTTCGAGCCCCTCAGATGTTGTGACGTAGTCAACGCATATTAACTTTTCGAGGGCCGATTTCAATAGTTCAAAATACTTAATCAATTTCGTAGCATAACAAATTTTTACAAAACTGAAAAGTATCATTTTTTCAAAGTACATGTTTATTGTTTAGTAATTGGTATAACAATGGAATATGAGCGTTTCCGACGCATTTGGAAAAGCATGATTACTTTGTAGACAATCTTTCAACACCATACTTTTGTGTCGTCTTGGCAATCAATTTTAAATGATTATTATTTTATGACATCACCTAATTATGATTTATCACTAGGAGAATAATGGTTTACATTAATTAACTGATGTGAAGTTTGATTTTATGCATGTACTCCTCAAGCCGCACTTGCGTAATAATACCTTCAGTTGATGAACACAGTTGGTAAGATTTGTAATTATACACAGGCCCGTAGCACCAATTTCGAGAGTGGGGGGGGGGGGGGGGGGGGGGGAAATTAGGGATTTAAATTGCTATGTTTATTTAAGAAAAACTCCCGCTTACAACGTCGTAGAGACCAAATACAGGCAGTTAATGTTCACGTCACTCACTAAGTCATTAGTGCCTTTTGTCAGATGGCGCATGAAACTTATGATATTCTATTTTTCACACAAACATTGAAATAAAGAGCAAAAAAGTTTTTTTTTACCCTACGGGCCTGAAACACACTGGATAAAATTCAAGATATACACTACGTGAATCGATAATTAACTATCAATTACGATACAATAGTCGTGTTTTTGTTGCTGTGCCACTTGTCTTGATGCGAGAAATCTAAGTTGTACACCCCTAAGTTATACGTATGGAAATGTATAATCTTGTATTTCAAATAATTGTTAGAATTTTAACATCTTGATGATAACAAAGGTATTTTGATTTAAATTGTATCTGATATCTGAATTTGCAAGAGCTTTTCGACTTAAAAATGGGCAAAATAGCCTATGTATCGAACAATGACCTGATGTTCTCTGGCGGCCTGCCAGACCAGGCAAAAATTGATAGACCGTTCGCTTATAAGAAGACCCTATAATAACTGTTGATCGGGCGGAGAGTTAAAAATAACATGTCACATGAAATGTCAGTCATTTGATTTTGACATGTTCTTCAATTAAATTTGTTCAAACTGTTAAAAAAACGTCTGGTTTAGAACGTTCATAGCTTTAAAACATGACTTTAAACGGTATTAAATAAATGTTTCTTTTAACGAAATAATATTCATTGGTTAAACGACCGAATGAAAGACTAACAAAAGAAAAAAATATTCTTTTCAATGATTTTGGAACTTTTCCCTTACTTTACGTTGCGTAGTTATTTTTCTAACTATTAATTTGAAAGAATAACATGCCCGTGTTTTAAGGGTAACGTGGGTGTACAATATAGATATATTTTTTCTACCGCTATTTGTCTTTCCGAGACAAGTATGCCGTTGTTTCATTATTCTAAATCCAGTCTCGTAATTTGGTGAGTTTTTTTAAACCCAACCTAAATATCTAAAACGATATTTTTTTATAATGAATCATCTCGATGCAGTAAGTTGTGCAGAGATTTAGTGTCCAGTAAAGTCTAACCCAGAATTAAAGTTCATAATATTCTTTCGTGAGATAAACCTCGTGTTACCCTTACGAAAACAGTAGAAACAAATTATCTAGATCAATAATTGACTAAGAACTTTGACAAAAGGTGAAGGTCGCATGCCCAAGCTCCGCGCATTGTGGCGGACTCAGCTCAACACTATCCGGAAAGCTTGCACAGCGTTGCATGGAGCTTGGATCAGGGAGGTCTCGTTGTTGTCAAATACCGATCATCTTCGGAAATCATCGGCAGACTTCGTTAAACTTCCAAATATGGTCAATGCGAAATCGTGTACAGATGTATTTCGGAACATTGCAATCATAACCATGCAACTCATGTAAAACTCCAGATGCAAAAGTCTGTTTCCAAAGGGTGATTTTACAACTCTTCATTTTTCATTCACCAATTGTAAAACGTAATTTGTAGCATTGCTAAATGTGTATATCCCTCGTATTTGAAATACAAAAATGAATATCGACTTAACATTTCTAGAATTACATTTGAACTTTGTAAAGTTGAGAACAGAAAGTTGAGTTTTACAGGAATGAAATGTTAGGTTTGGAGACTTGGACTTGTCTTTTCGAGAAGTGCATGGTTGAGAACAACATGTTACAACTTGCGAATTACGAGTTTACATGATTTCATTTTTGGCACACATCCCCTTCCATAAGGATCAAGGTATGTTGTCTTTTGAGAAAAACGCGGGATTGATCAATGTAGTAGTGATTAGCTCACTTAATGGTAGGTAATTTGAATATTAGTTTTCCTGATGGAAAGTCTAGAGGGTGATTATGTAAAGACCAACTTAGAGGACTTAGAAGTAATCAGTGGTAACTAATATAAGGCAAATCTTTTTTATTGAAGTCAACAAGAACAATGACCAAACCATTCAGCTTCTCGTATCTCCCTCTTAGTATGCATTTTTAGATGCCCGAACAGAAATAGACATCTGATTTTGTATTTTCTACTAAACATTCCTTCCCACCCTTGAATAACCTGATAATTTCTTTTTCCAATTATTATGGATGTTCATATGAATACAATTTTTCTTTTGTAATTTGTTCATGAGTTATGATTCCTTGAAGACAGCGTCTCCGGAAAATTTGGCACCAATAATTCAGCAGGAAAAGAGTTAATGTCTTTCCAAGTAAATCTACATGTAAAGTGTTTATATTTTCTGCACTTCAGGTGATGGGAAGTCTGGTTCCAGACCCCCTGACACTGCACAGAGTCCAGGAAGTACCAGCCGGTCTTCATCTCTACGATTGTGTATCAGGTACGCCATTCTCTCCCCACCAAGGTAGCTCAAGTCACTAATTTAAGTCCTGACCTAACCTCTGTTTGAATATGAGCATTTCTTGGGCTAGAAATGGAAAGCCTGATTGAAATCAAAGATATTTGTGAAACCAACAGTGCTCTTTCAAAAGTAATCTTTTGAAAGCCTAAGTCATTTCTGTATACTCTAGAAAAACTTTTTTTTCCAACTGTGCAACTTTGCACTTTTAAATAGTTATGCATTTTGTAATATTGCGAATGAATGGTGCACAGTGTTGAAGTTGTTAGAGTTCTGGCTTTAACATCAAAGGCCCGGGTTTTAACCCCAGTAGAGACTTGCAAAATTTATGACCTTGGTCCCATACTGTGCAGAGTCCTTGGTAAGGCACTTAATCCACATTGCACTTAGTCAATCCTGCTGTTAAATGGGTACCTGAAAACCGGGATGTCCCCTAGGCTCAACTAACAAAGTCCCAATCACTAGCTAGTTTAAGCCTTTCCGGGCAGCGATAGTCATAAATTGTGACAAAATTCAACGAGGCATGAAATAGTCAGTGAGGGAGACTGCATTAGTTATGCCTCTCTGGGTAATTTGGTAGGAGAGCGACATTGTGTGTGATATTGTAGGCCCAATAATCTTTCGACGCATTTTGCATCATGCTAGATTGTGAGGACTCTTTCACAAGTCATTATTTGAATGAAATTAATCGCAGTTGTTTTACTCTCATTTGGTCAAAAAAGTTTTGACACAAAGGCTCATAAAGTAATATTAAAAATGACCGATAACAGGCTAGGTTCATTGTTGCATTTTGTTGTCTGTATGAATTTAGTTTTGATATTTCTGGTCGTGCTTATGCCCAACCCCTATTAGATGCCACCCCTTGAAAATTTATTCCAAAAATTTCATTTTGGCTGTTGGAAATTATGAATTGTAGATAGCGACCATAAGCCCATTGAATAATTAGCATCCATTCGACCGGTAAATAAATTATGAATGATATTTTCTCAGTACTCTAAAGTTTTAGAAAGCTTTTCTTAAACAATTCCCTTTGAGAAGGAAATCAACTCCATATTTATCTTTCAGAAGACAAAGAGGCTTCCTTGATATCTGAAAACATCGACTCGAACACAAAACTCTTTGTATGGGATGGACAACAGGTAAACTTGCCTTAAG
Source organism: Phorcus lineatus (assembly GCA_921293015.1). Classification (NCBI taxonomy): domain Eukaryota; kingdom Metazoa; phylum Mollusca; class Gastropoda; order Trochida; family Trochidae; genus Phorcus; species Phorcus lineatus. The sequence continues at coordinate 28,573,864 of OV121092.1, read as the reverse complement.
GATGTTCGCTCCTCACCTACTGCGCATGACCAAATTGTCAACTTACAAGTCAAATTTGCAAAACCTAAAAAGCCTGAAATCATAATGTTCTTATATTATAAACCAAAATGAAGCGGTAATTTCTCAATTTTGATGATTTCTGATTAAATATTCATCAAAATTAACAAACGTAGTATTTTTACGACAACCGAAATGAAGTTACGGAAAGTGGTTATTTCGGCCGATTGCGCATAGTCAGTGAACAGTGGAAATAAACAGAGGCGGCCCAGTCTCATGTTACAGTCGCATGTGTTTACATTCGCCCTCAAGTTTAGTTCCCGATGTGTACAAGTGTTGAAACACAAGATATCAAGTCACCAAATTGAGGTTATGAAGCTGCCTAAAGTGTGTAATGAATTTACAAACCCCGCGCGAAGCAATGACCAATGTACCATTTCTCTGAGACTGAGGCAAACATGGCTAGACAAAACACCACCAAATCTCGACACTTTACATGGATTTTCTCGATTTACTTGTTGAAAGTGATGAGGGAAATAATCAAGCTTTCCCTATTATATACTGCCCGACAGTGACAGGAAAAAATTCGACTAAAACCGCTGCCACTGAAAACGAAGAGTAACAGTAAACACATGTCATGCTTGTCGGCTGATAGTACCCTGTTGAAATTAGGTCATGCTTGTCAGCTGATTCCGATGCGAGCGACAAGGCGAGGCCAACAAAAAACAACAAATCACTGGGACCGGTATGTAAAATGTAATATGAACTCTAAATCTTCTTACTTTTCTGTCAACATCATTTCAATTTATGATTTAACTTATCTAATTTCATTTCATAGTGATTAATTATCTATTTCTGTATCTTATTGTAATTAAATAACCTACTCTCTTGCTGAAACAAATCAAATAATACTTATATATTTTTTGTGAATTTTAGCATTGGGTCATGACATTTATCAGTCACATTTTTCTCATTGAATGCACTGAATGTAGACATTATTGTAGACTTAATATTCATTATTCTTGTCATTTAGAACCTGAGATCACCACTGAAAAAGATGCTGTCAGCTAAAGCTGCAGAAATTGAGGTAATAAATTGATAATTATCAAATATATAAAGCAAATAAACACTTTTGATTCGCTGATTGTATTTGATTTATTCTGATCATTGAAAAAATCATCATTGATGAGAATGTATTATTGAACTGAAAACTTATATATGTTGTTGCTGCAAAAAGTAGAATGTATAAGCAGAAATGATGAATATTAAAAAAAGTTTTTATAATTATTTGGCGGCCAATGACTGAAATATTGCCTACGCCCTAGCAGCATTAGACAGCCTACTCATTTGAATAATTAATGCATTACATAACAATAAGTTATATTGTTTTTAGGTCACAATTATATATGTTTGAAGTATCATACTAATTATGACAAATCAAGAAGGAAAAATCCTTATTTGACCATTGTCAAGAATTAATTACTTGTATTTTTTGTAATAATAAAACCTTTGTATATTTCTGTGTTCAAGAATGATCATGTAATATTAACATAATGAGAGAAGAAAGGTCAAAAAGGTCTTTGAGACTAGACATAATCAAATTTAAAAAAAATTAATTCCCCTTAAATTCATAAAATATTGTTGGGAAGTTTTTTGAGGCTAGTGATTATGTTATGTGAGGTGTACAATGTTCTTTAAAACAAGATAACATTGAAAGTCACATCTTTCCTACAAGCTTGTTGCTCTTATTCCAAAGGCCAAATTATCAATTATGTTTATCATTGTATAAACTGTAATGGATTTTTAAAAAGATATGACAATATTGACTGTTTGCCATTATGAAATGAAAAGGAATCAATTCTAATGAGTGTAGTTAACAAACTTATTCATCTTTTCAGGTAGATGTGTACTTTCATCCGATGCAGAGTAAAGGATAAACCGTTCTAATGGATGCTGTGACATACAGATCATACAAACCCATGATTTCCCAGTGTGTCTGTGAATCTCAGTTGGAGAATAATGACTTGATACATTCCTTTTTGGACAACATACAATAAACAAGGATTTATAGTTTCTGGTTGAGTTAAATTAATATTTTGTGTACCTGACAAGACACATTTCTCTAGGTATTTTATGTGCGCTTCAAGTTGACCAGTTGCTTCCCTTTATGATTTTTTGATTTTCTGTACCTTTTGAAATGTGGTGTGAGAAAAGAAATAAATTGTATTTTTGTGTTATTTCTACTGTTTTGTATTTTCTTCATGTTGATTTATTATAAATCAAAGACATATGGTGTGTTTAAAGGGAAAAAACGTGTCTGATGTATTTTGAATTAATTCATAATTTTGCCGACTCATCAATTTTCAATTGTAACTATCATTTGAGCCAGTTTTATTTACTGTTTATCTTAGCAAGTAGATGTTGTTGAATGAATATGATTTGTATGTATGCATTCAGGTAGATTTTAGATAATGAGTGGAGGAAAGCATGTTTTTAGTACAAAAATAGCTTGAATGTTGTTTATTTAATTGAAATGTTTCAATACATGTTGCGCCGTAGTGGCTAAAAACCCACACTACCATATATATTTTTTACCTTTTTCTGGAAGAAAATTATGTTAACTCTAACATATTTTCATATTAAAAAAAGTTAAATACAGGAAATAATTAAAATTTAAGATTTCTCAAAAAAGGTCAATATTTCTCCATAGACTCCCATGTTAAAACTGTGACTCACAAAGGGATCTTTGTCTTAGAATATTTCGAAAAAACTCACACTAACCCCTATTTTTTTGGGTTCATATTTCAAGCAAATACACTTAACTTTTGAAAAATACAAGTTAGAAAAAAAGTTTAATACTTTAAATTTTAGGAGCGAACATCCTTAAGCTTTATAAATGTCTACTTCTGTCCGTCTGATTGCATTTTTGAGAGCTGTTGTTTACATTACCAACATTACTCCAACTCATTAGTGTATTCAACCGTATTAGTTCTCGTATCATCAATAAGCCTTTTCCTACATATCCAAGCATTTTCATTTTCAAAGATTACGTTTAAATTAATATTGAGCATTGATCTTTCATATGTTGTGTAATTAGTCAAGTTAAAGAGACGGACATGTTCACAGAATCAAGACGCTGTATCGGTATGGATGACAAATCACAAATTGCAAAAGTTTTAGGGCAAACTGACCGAGGTTCGGACACTGTATCGATTCAAATGTTTTGAAACTCTGCATTATAAAACATACTTTGAATAATGTAAATATGAGCAAACCAAATTATCAAAAAGTAATATTTATTTTGGATTTCTATCTTAAAATGCAGAATTGTTGATAAATTATCCGAAAATAACGGCTTTTATTGGCAATATGAAATCGCCCGAGGTTCGGACAGTTCTGACCTAACTTCGGACAGTTCCACATGATCTTCTCGCATGCACCCTTAGCTTAAAATATTTACAAAAATGGTCTCATATATTCCAAAACACGCATTGAGTAGTTCATGTACAATAATATGTAGGTCTTTCGGAAACATGAATTAATTTGTCATCTGTACAGAGCATGCTTTCCGATGTCAAATTCTCCCTAAACCGCCTCATGCGTCGTTACAAAATTATGACATCACAATCAGTTTCGTAGGCATTTGACGCAAAAACGCCGTACTCGCTAAAACGTAGGTTTGAAAAATTCATCACTTTGTGAAATATGTTAGTTGTATGTTATTGCATGTTTCCAGAACTTTTGTTGGTTGAATTACAGCATTACAAGTCCGTATAAAGGAAATATAAAAAGTGTCCGAACCATGGTCAAAACTGTCTGGAGCAAGGTCATTTTGACATATTATCAATATCTCAACATTTACTTAAAATCCGCTTTATATATACCAATATTCAGCACAATTTAACTGTTTGGTTGTTTATCTTTGTTTATGGATACAGTTTAAAATGTTTTGGTGCTTCCTATATTTCCTAACCTGATAGTCAACATTTACGATGAAACAAATATTTTGCCAATTCCTTACATGGATCTATTATTTGTACATTATAGCAAAAAGTCGATTAGATATACTACCTTCGATCAATTGTCTGTTTAATGAAATGGAAAAAAATGACATTCGAGAAATTCATATTTCAAAACAAATATATTGCTGACGATGCACATATTATTGCGTCACCTACTAGTCGAAAGTGTCCGAAGTTCGGGCGACCTCGGGTGGTGTCCGAACCTCGGTCACTTTGCCCTAATGAGATTTATATCCAATTTGTGCTCTCCTATAAAAATGTAATAGTTCTTTGCTTAATGATGACATTAGGAAATATGTTGTTTTTCAAATAGTATTTATTAATTGCATTTCGCTACATTCTATATGAGATGCATATACAATGTACTTGTTAGATTGTTCATTTATTATCTGAAAAGCAAATTCCAAGAATAATGAAACTTCTACAGACAATTCAGCAAGTTTTTTATTTGTTTGAATTTTCCTGATTCAAGTGTATGAAAAATATTTAGAAGGTAAAACATCCAAATCCCAAAAGTTGTAATGTTTCGAACTTAAGATTCTTGCAGCCATTTTAGTGTGAACACCTGTCAGTAATTCCAGATAAGCAATTGGATTATCATCTATCTATTTCTTTCCTTATTATTGTAATTTTTTCCCTTTTTTTGACGTCCCATTATTTCCAAGAGAACATGAGACAGTGTCTTTAAAAAGAAAATAAGGGAAATCTTTTGTCATATTCAGGTAAACAACAGCTCCATCCCTGTGGGATTTGAAAGTGAGCCTATATACCTCACAATCGTCTACGGCAACCCGTCTCACTTCAGTTCTGGATATCCAAAGAACATCACTCTCGGAGAATTCCGGTCTTCCATTTGTGCTCTTACGGATATTTCGGACTCAAATCTCAAACTTGATAAACTTGTCGGTGCAGAAAACTGCCAGTTGAATTCTTTATGCAATGATGATGTCACGCTGCCTCTGGCGGTGTTAGGTTTTCAAGATGGAGACACAATCGTTGCCTCTGACAAAACACTCAAAAGGTGAGTGAACAAAAGAATTTAAAAAATTTGTCTTTTGAAATGGGTTTTTTTGCAATAAACAGATGTTTAACAGTATGCTTTGAATACCTACCAAAACAGCACATGACTGTTGTTTTTAATTTGAAAGACACGACCTTATATGCATATCAATGCTGAAAATGTCTCATATATATGTGTAGTCTTAAATATTATCAACAACCTTATATATGTGCAGCATTTATAGTCACACATTAATTTTCCATTAATACTATAAAAAATAACCAATTTATAACTATCTGTATTTTGTTTTTAGGTTTATCTTTTTATGAAAAAATTTGCAGGTTGTATAAATATTGTTGAGGGATAACTTAAAACTACATCTGCATTGTTATATTTTATTCCGCCCATATTTGAAAAGAGGAATAAAACCATTTTTTTGGTCAACATATTAGCACTGTGGTGGATCCTGGGAGAGAGAGAATGGGAAGGATTCAGGATACTTTTTCTTTAAAATTCCTCATAAAAAGGGTTAAACCCCTGGGTAAACTCCATCTGAACCCCTAAATGGGTAGTCACCTCCAAACTTTATTTCTGAAAATATATCACAAGTTGGCCGTTCTCTATTGTAAAGTTGAAACTCTGCTGTCAAGGATATCAGCTGGACTTGAGTTTTTTAGCCTTACACTTGTATGCAATTCTCTTTCAGTGATCCGGTAGTGGAGACGTACATTGCCGCTGCAAATCAGCTGAACATTCTCGTTGAAAACAGATGCATTGAGGTAGTGTGGGATATTGGTTATGAGATGAAATTATATCTACCCTATATGTGTGTATTTCAAATAATATCTAGGTTAGTTTATCATGGAAAGTGGTCTGTTTAGAGATTATTCCATTTTGATTATCACAAATGACCCCTGTACACTATCCTTGCAGAAAGGTTGAATTATAGCCCTTCTTTCTATCTTCAAAACCAGGGATGTTTTTGAGAAAAATGTGATTTTTGTAAAATAAAATCAAATCTACCTAAGAAGTATAACTATAACCAGATGAAGAGAAAATGTGTTTTCAAATATATATTCATTTTATTGACCTTTTTAAAAATCTATTACAGCTGCAAAGTCGTTGGAGCAAACAGATTCAAGTAACAAAAGATATGGTATGTTTTGTTGACATTTTTTTTTTGGCTTGTCTATTTCTTTTTTGTCCTCCCATGTATTCATTTACTCTTCAACAGACTCCATGGCAAAAGGGGATTTTATTTTATGGATTTGGTGTACACTTAACCCTTTATAAGGGCCACAAGGGCCTAGCCTCAGGAAAACTTTTCAAAACTTTTCCTCGAGAAGCAAGTTGCCTAGAAAGCTGAAATCTTGTGTACAGACATCTTACTTAACAGTGATGTATCTGTAGGTTTGATAACCCAGTGACCCTGATAAATAAATAATGTATTATATGAAGCCCGATGAGCTACAGAGCCACTCTCTCTATTTTTCTTTCCTCATCAGTTCGTTCATTCATTCATCACTTCATTACTTAACGACTTGATAATTCATGCTGATTGTTTTTTTGTCTTCTTTTCCCCCATCATATTTTTATTTTCTATTCATCCCCATTTCCATGTTTGCCCATCTAAATTCCTGTTTCATTCTTCACTCTTCTATTTGTATCTGTACAATTTATTAAACACTCATAATTTGTCAGTAAATGTCTTCATCGTTTGTACATTCATTCCTTCTCACGTTTCTCCATGTGGGAACATTTTTCAAAGTTAAAATTTTTCAAAATATTTCAACGATTGTGATTGATGTTTTGCTATAAAGCTTAAAAAATCAGTCTTTTATTTCAGACAATAGGAGAACTCAAAGTGATGGCAATATCTGCCTTTGGTGGTGTGGATATACTGGACGGTGGGAGATTGCGGGTTGACCACCAGTCTCTTGGACTAAGGCCTCCGCGTAAGTTTTTCAAAGATCTTTTTGGCCATCTCTTTGGGTAATGAAGAACCAATGAAGATAAATAGTTTGGTTTCTGCTAGCCGTTAGTCAAACCTTTTACTGAACAGTAGACAGATACATGTAGGCTGTATAGCTGACGCTCCACTCTTCTTACCCTGGGTGTAAACCCCAGCAATAACTTCGTGCCAGGTCCTATTCCCTACAAACTTTCTAAAAATATTCAACCAATGATTGCGCTTGAAAGGCGAGTCGGCAATTTCATATGGCAGCGCCCTTCCCTTCAAATTCAAACCGAGTGAGTGAGTGAGTTTTGGATCAACCATATTTATGTGACACGTGACAAGCATCCAAAAGAGGATCGAAAGGATGAGGGAAAAGACGGAATGAAAGGCATTGTGAGAGATGGACAACAACAGGTCTCAAATTTGGTCTGACTTCTACCCGACGACCTATAAAGCTCATTCCCCCCAGGAGCATGTAAGCTCCGGCTGGCATAGCTCTAGGGCTCTCTGGACCACTCAAACCACAACGATAAGGTATTGAGTTGAGTGGTGGAAAATCAAACCGATCTTTTAAAACTGCATGCATGATTTGTTGTAATAAACTAACCAGAATCACAAAATTGGACTCGGACACTGTCACCATGGTCGATCGGTTAAAAAACTTTTGATTCCAGTTTGTTTATCTACGGACGACGCCATTTAGCGTAAGAGTGAAAGCCAACTCTTGTTCGAGAGGCTCTCTTTGTTTGGCTGAAATTTAATCGCACACCATCGCGATAAAAGTATTTCATTGGCTGATTCATGGGTTACGGTGCGAAGTTTTTGCTGGGGTTTACACCCAGGGTAAGAAGAGTGGAGCGTCAGCTATATGTCTTACCCTGAGACAGGATGGGGTGAAACTGTAACTAGCAGCTGCTATGTCACCCATGATAGGGATATGTGAGCTTTGCTCACTTTTGTTTTATTTCATATGAAATGATGCAAAAGTTACGACTTCAGGTATTATACTTTGACTTTGGTGTGGTGCTATGTATCTATATGCCAGAAAACTAATGTGACTTGGCATGTTAAATTTCAGGAAACAAATGGTCTTAAGACACAATATGTTTGCATCTCTTACTGTTTATATTTTTAGAAAAGTTTTTGTGAAAAAGGTAATTTTTATTAGATGTTTTTCAACAATATCTTCAAAGTATTAATTTGAAATAAAGGGATTGCCGAAATGATACTTCTATAACTTGATAGGACACTTGTGTGATATATTGAGAAGCATTCACCAACATTTGTATAAAACTAAGCTTCATTTGGTTTGAAAATTATTTTATGTGTGGCCTTTTTCCCAAGATTTAAAAAAAGTCAGATAAACTTAACAATGATGATAGAAACATAAAGAACGTCAGATTAATGACTGACAAACCCAAAACAGTACAAATTAGACTGTGTCAACCAGTGAAGGAGAGCATAGCAATTTATCTAGGGAACCTGTCAAACAGGTATACATGAAACTACGTAGTTATGTATATAACTAGGTCAAATCCTTGTCACGTGTAAAGAACTCCTGTTGCATACATACTGCATCTGAATGTGACGTATGTTTGATGAAAACCTTATAAATGTCTAGCAAAAAGGGAAATTCAATTCAAAAGAAAAATTTCTCGAAATTTTTTGTTTTATCACAATGTTAATGAATTCACCTGGAAACTATTCTACCTATTTTTATGATACAATATCTTGATTATGATAGTTAAAACTACACTTTATTGAGTCTATTACACTATGTCAACTCAATTTCTTACAAAGGTAAAATGAAAACCTAGGGATTCTGGCTGGTACGTTCGCTCTGCCTTTTGGCTCAGAGCAAGTGTAGTATGTAATAGTTACTACAAACATTTCCGAGTTGAATCGGAAATACATGGACAGTTTAACGGTGAGGCTGTCGGAGGCCGAAGGGTCTCGGACAGCCTTACTGACAAACTGTCTGGTATTTCTGATATAACTAGGAAATTTGGTAGTAACTATTACATAACACTTGGTTTGATTTAAAAAGTGGAGAATTTTTCAAGATTTTAAACAATGTCAGTTTCCATCACTTTTCTTTGGCCCCTTTATTCCTTACAAAAATGGGGTCGGGATAGCGCAGTGGTTATCGCGTTCAGCTTCGGATCAAGAGGTCTGGGGTTCGAATCCTGCCCGGGGCACGGCAACTTTGTCTGCAGTTGAGACCTTCACGCAGTAAAGTTTGGGCGCATTGATACACTGAATTTCAACGTAGTGCCACTCATGGTTTGCTAGTTCCAGCCGATGCTCACTGGTTTCACCGCAATGCAAAGCCACAATGGTGTTGCAGGCTTTGTTCTAGCAATAATGCTAGCAGTCATGATATAAGTGAAAGGGGCTTATAACCCTAAATTGCCTCACCTCCTTTTTAAAATGGTGAGTTCACAGATTTAAAACTTCATCTACCTACTGAAAGCTTTTACCCCCTATAAATTTGCCTAAACAGATTTGTTGCAAAACATAAAGTGATCTAAAAAAAACAAAAATAAATGCTACCAATTGTAAAGCAATGTTTTAAAATCAAAAGGAGTTCTAGTTGAATGTACCATGTTCAGTTAAGCTTTGCTTATCCATTTCCCTACCTGAATGATTTAAAGGTGTTCACACAAAAGTGGCCACCAGTGTTTTTCGCTTGATGCTTGATTATTTCTGATATAACTATGGATAACCAGGATGAATAACGACATGTTAAACACTCTTTATTGAATGCATTTGGCATAAAATAATGTTTTTGGTCAAATTTGATTTTGAAATTTTTTTTTTACAGCCCCGTTTAGATGACTATTCTAAAGTCTTCTTAGATGAACATATTTGCTTTGTTTTGCAACTTCAACATTGCATAGGCCTGTGTGACAACAAATATGTTATCCATGCAAGTGTTGTATTCTTTGGCCGAAATATTGCAAGATAGTTTCCATTGCAATGTTTTGCCGCTGGGGGAAACTGCCGGAAGCCCACAAAGATCTTGTATGAAAACAGAGGTTGTATAGGAATTAATGATGGAGCTACCTCTGTGGAAAGAAAATTTTTGTCATGATGACTTCTCTATCCAAGAGGAAATTCACCAGATTATTAAAACAAATTTGCTATGACTTTTTATTGAGGCCCTAAATGATATGAACATTTTAAAATTTTAGCAAAGAGAACATATTATAAGAAGACTAATTATTGGAAACCAGAAACCAGAAAGGTATCTGATATGAGACAATGACATACATGTATAATGTTCCAAGATCATGTTCTTAAGTGTAGTCAGAGACCATTTTGTTACTTTGCACAGTTTACTTTTCCCATTTATCCATCATGTTTTAGGTTGTTAGGGATTCTGATTTCTTATTTGTAATCTTCTGTATATATCTTTATTTCTTTTCAAATATGAATATATTATTTGAATATCTTAATAAATTATATATTGTTATTATAGAAATGATTTAAATGTGTGTGGTCAGTTATTGTCTAATATATATAATTTGACAAAAGATCAATTAGATAAAACAATGAAATTAAATGAAAGTTGATTTTTAAAACTTTGGACACACTTCAATATTCTTAGATACAATTTGTTAGATGAATAAATCATTACAATTATTTACTCATATTTAAACTTCATTTGGGTTGAATATTTGCTAGGTATGGATTGATTTAATTACTTAAGATCAAATCAAACTGAACAACAACATTACAGACATGCGAAAACTAAGTCAACAGCCATGACTTATATACCTCAAGGTTTCATGCAAACTGGTGTCCTTCTTGAGTCAGACATGTTGTGAGGACAGAGCAGAGTAACTGAGCTGGAGAACCAGTTTAACAGGTCCTGTGCTATTAATAGTCCAACTAGGTCACATTCTTGTCATGCGCAGAGAAAGCCTCTTGCGTACAGCCTACGTTTGAATGGGATCTATTTTTGGAGACCGCTTAGTTATTTCTAACCAAATGAAAATTAAAAGAAATAGAAAATATTCTCTAAAATAAATGTTTCACCATAAAACAGATAAATTTCCTTAGAAACCATATAAAAATTTCCAAAATTAACTGCATTGAATAAGATAACTAAAATAACAACTAACCTAGACGGGACACTCAGTTGACACAATGCATAGCCCAGATACAATTCAAAGTCTCGGGACTTAACCGGTATCGCTTCTCGGCCTTTTGGCTAAGATCAAAGTGTAGTATCTGTTCTTATCAGCTTAATATCTGATACGTCCCCCATTGGGGGACATCGATATTAAACTGATTTTTGGTACTCGGCGAAGTGTCAGGGGCTTGCTCCACCTTTGCCACGGGTTGACCTGGTATTGCAGTACCTCCAGGACTGGCCCACTCCCTCGGGAGAATAAAGAAATGAAAATTAGATCCCCTTCCCTCTTCCAAGTCCTCTAGAATATCTGGGGAGAACCTCACTCTCCACCCTGACTATATGTTACATTGTGACAAATATCTCGAGTCCAAGGTAGTCCCTTTGAAAAAGTGTTAAATCTTGAATTTGTTTTTTGCTTCTCTATTCGTTCTCTCCGTATTCAAATCCCTTCCTCTCTTCTTAGTCCTCCATTATCAATGGATCCAAGTCTATTATCAATAGATCCCATAGTAGGTAGTCAAGTGTTTGTCCCTTTGTCAAAGTATGACATCTCTACCTTGTAGTTTTTTGTTTTTCTGTTGTTCTCTATGTATTCAAGTTACAAATTGTCCCTTTTTAAAAAATCGTCTTTTTAAATTGCTTGCTCAATTCATCGGGAAAATACTGAAATAAAAATTTGATTTTCTTTCTCACTCTTATTTAGTCCTTTTCAATTTGTTCTATGGTCATTAGCCGCGAGAGAAAATGGAAATGAAGAGTAAACCCCAGTCCTTTTCTGTTTACTCAAACCCACTGCCTCTGGAAACTGAACTGAAAAAATGAAACCATCCCTACCTATTCTGTTTATTGTTATACTGTAGATATATTGAAGTACGTTTTTCTCTTTGTCAAAGAATCAATTTATGTAGTTTTGCTATGGTCAACTTCCTCTGGAGAAAATTGTAGGATAAACCCATCTCCCACATTTTCCCCTTCAAAGGTTACTCAAGTTGCCTTTCGTACCAAGTAACTTTCACTTCCCACAACATACACCTTTGTCAAAGTATAAATATTTACCTGTATAAAACTACCACCTACCTACATGGAAATGAAAATAACAAATTGAAAAAAATGAAACCTTTTTTCCTAATAGTACTTTTCGATCAAATTGTTCCTTATGCTCTTCCATCGAACATGACCAGACCCTGAAGAAAATTTTAATGAACACAAACCTTGCTCCTTAGTAGTCCTTCCTAGTGACATGAATCCACTACATTCGAAGAATATCAAAATGAAATATGGAACCCCTTCCCAACTCTTAAAGAGTCTGTTTCCATTGTTGATCCTGTCCACTTTCTTGGGAAAATATTGAAATGAAAAATAGACCACCCCATCCCCAACATTTCTTCTCCTCAATGTTCTCAAGTGGCATTTCTTACTTGGTAATCTTTGTTGCAAGTAGACCACTTTCCTTACATATAACATCTTTGTCATATAGAATATTCACTATGCAACAATTTTCTCACTTGCTAAGAGAATATTGAACCCTCCCCCCTCCCCCCCAATATGTTGTCACTGATGAAATCTTAACCTAATTTCCAACAATCTGGACCCTGGGGTTACTGAAATTAAAAAAACATCCTCATCCCTTCCTCTTAAGTGCCAAGAAACACATTCATTACTCATTGGTTGAAATATTAAATCGTGATCTGGCTGTCCACTTTCAATGGATTTTTCCACTGCCTTTAGAAGTAGAGTATTTAAATAATGGCTTATCTTTTACAAAGAACTTCGTCTTATTTCAGTTCATGAACAGCAGACTGTTGCTGAAGCGGATCTAAACAACTCTACAGTTGTTGTGCTGGAACCAGGGAAAGCTCCTCTAACAAACGAGGTAAGTAAAGTTTACCAACCGAGTTGGAGGTGTGCATGAATTGGAACACCTAGGCACGTGTGAAGTGTGATCCCGAGACGCGAAGTGTGAAGGGATTACATCGCACGTGCCTAGGTGTTTCAATTCATGCACTCCGACAATGAGGTCGGTAACTGACTTACCATTCAACCATTGAAATCTAATCCGAACAGCGACAAAAACATTTGAAAAAATATATTAAGCACACGTTAAAATAATAGAGGTACTTTTGTTAATATCATTGGTATAATATTTATGCCACTTCCAGATAAACATACGTTGTCTACATGCGGTAGGTGACAGAAGCCTTAGGAAACACACTGTACGTGCAGCGTGCTGAATGAACATGCAGAATAACAGAAAGTGTAAACATCACATGAGTAACCACAAAAAACTAAATTTCAAAATGGAAATTAGGAGATGTTTACCACCGTAGACGTTTTGGATTTACAAAATTAACAAAGTAGAACCCAATCCTATCACTTAAAAAAATCTAAATCATTTGGTCATAAAAATGTCTTTTACTTGTAAGTTGGATTTGCTGGTCTAGTGGTTAGCTCACTGGAAATTACTCAGGAGGTTGTGAGTTCGATCCCTGGTTTCGACAAAAACATTTCTAAATTCTCTTGTCCTGAAGTCAAGATATTTTACGAATCATCTTCAAAATGAGAAACAACTATTCAAAACTTAGAAATTGTTTATAGGTGAGTAAGTTAGATGAACACCTGTATTCATTAAACTTACCACCTGAGCACGAGCATAACACGGTGATCAACTTAGTAACCGACCTTAAGAGAACAATAGAGTTTAATGGTAAGAATTGATAAAAAACTCTTCCTAAAGAAGGCACTCTAAAGTGGATCTAGACTTGAATTTTGATTGCTTCATTCAAATTTTGTTGTGCAATCATCAACATTGTTACAACTTTATAAGCTTTCAATCTGCTTGTATATCTTATTGAGATTGCAAGAGTTTCTCAATCTTGGCCATGCGAGTATGTGTCATAAAAGAAAAAATTCCTAAATCTCTGATTGGATAAATTAAAAACAATACCTGTGTCACAAGTTTGCACTGATTTTGTGAAAGTACAGAGAAGTATTGCCCAATCATCACCAAATTTAGTTTTGGTTGTTTTTTAAATAAATTATTTCCACGACAACAATTTATCTTTATATGTAGATAGTTTTTTATTTCCGGGGCATAGTCCAGAACCTACTTAAGCCATTTATACCCTGTTTGGTAACCTGCCTCTCTATATCAATTTGATCATAGGAAAACGTTCAGAGAGAGTTTATGGTGTTTTATTATAGTTTTATTTAGAGATTTTGATAATGGGGAATGGAGATACATATGTTTGTACAAGCAAAACACTTTTAGTTTGATTCTCAAGGTAATGAATTTGTTGTGATTATTTTTTTCTTATTGGCTTTTCAATAATCCAATTATCTTTTTTTAACCTCTCACTCCTCTTTGCAGATGACCTTGACCTTTACACCTAATGACCCTGCTGGTGATAACCCTGACCTAGAGGTCACTGTTGAAAAGAATATTTCAGTCAAAACCTGTCTTCAGAAAATGTTACAAAAGGCAGGGCTTGAAGGTAAATATAATTGTTTTTAATTTATTCAAATTACAATTTCTTGAATTTTCATGCTGATTGTTCACAAAAAGTTAAAACTAGAGATATGGAGATATATTCTTAATAAAAAATTTTTAATTATGCTGATTAAAATTAACTCATGCAGGTGAGTATTTCATTTATCATTTTTATGTCTTATTTGTGTTTAAGTCACCTGTTGAATATGGTCATGCATAGATTTTCTTGCAGTTCTGGCGATATAATTCACCGAGTAATGAATAAAGTACTAAACTCAGTCAAGTTCCATAACATATGATAAATCTTGTAAATGGTATCAGTAATAATTATATATATTACCTTGAGAATACTAAATAACCTTCCATTATATGACATATTTATGAAACGTGTGAGTGGTTCTGTATTAAATGAGCATGTGTATAAGGCGGTCGTTTGATTTTCATTAAAAACTATAAACTGTCATATTTTTGCAGTTAAAAAAAATTACATGTTTTTAATCAAAAACACCAATACTTAGTATTTTTGATTGCATCAATGCCAAATAAAATATATGAAATTTCCAGAGTGTCAAAAAAAATACAATGCCCTGAAAGGGTTGTTTAGTATTCACTTTATGTTTACCAAGGTGATGATTGGCATTTACGGAAAACTAATTGGTGTGGAGAAGCAGCCGAAGTTCTTGATGACCTTGACCTCGACCTTGACAGAAGTCTAGTTCATGATGGCGACCATCTTCTTTTGTTACCAGGCAGTCTGCCACCGAAGGTCTGACATTTATGATTTTTTAGGTATCTTCTTTCCCCTTCAAAGCAATAACTGAAGAAGAACGAGTTCTTATGGATAGTCAACTTCTTTATTGCACGAAATTGCTACGTTTCGGTTCGGTGTAGATACTAACACCGCTATCAAGCAAGTGATGCTTGCTTGATCACTTGCTTGATAACGATGTTAGTATCTTCACCGAAACATCGCAATTTCGTGCAATAAAGAAGTTGACTATCTATAAGAACTCGTTCTTCTTCATCCATCCAGCTTCTAAAATGCCCCTTAAGGAAGAAAATCAATAACTGTAACCAATCTTCAATTCCATCTACTTTATACCCTGTTGTTAAAGGCATCCATTTTGCCATGTCATGTGTTATGATATCAATCATGAAATTCTCTTAGCTCTAAATTATGTTGTCTTTTTTATAAACTTTAACCTAAATCTTTTGAATGATGAATTTTTAGAATTGATTATGCTGATGTTATTTTTACATAATTTCTTGCTAGAAAGATATCAATTGAATAATAGAATCTAATTTTTTATATTTTGTGCAGGGCTTCATCAGATTACCCATCAGCCTCTTCCCTACACCTGACAACCCTCGGCATACGAGTCCTGATCAGAAGGGCATGATTGCTTGGATTACCTCCGGAATACAAGGTGGGGATGAAGTTTAGAAACATCCAGAAAACCGGGTTAAACAAAACTTGTTAGTGAAATCCTCCACCCCTCTGCCGGCCTGGGAGTGTGTTACTTTATGGAAAATCAAAGAATTGTTGATTTGCAACAAGTGCCAACCGAAACTAACCATGTAATAGGCCAACTGGCAGTTAGCTATATTTCAAATACTTCCTGAAAAGAAGTCAAGATTGTGTCGAGCATTCATCTAAAATCCTTTTTTCTATGACGATCCTTTTCAATAACATGATAATGTGCAAAGACATCTATATGTAATTGAATTCCTAAATCTTTGAGATAATTTTACTTTATCCCTTGATTTCAAACAAAATTTAAAAACATTGATTTAACTTCACAAAAATAAATGATCAGGTACTTTGCTGCATGGTTAAATATCAAGAAATGCTTGACTTTTCTGCAGCATTGATGTCCAAGTCTGGTCCCGATGCCGTGAACACACTGGAGCCAATTCAAATCGGGGAGGTCGAAATCTCAAAAGATGCAACTTTGGAAGACCTCAAACTACAGGTCATGACCCTTCCGTCTGTCCAAGACATGCCCATTCCAACTTTTGATTTTCTCCGACTTCGACTCATCGAAAATCATAGACTTACAACGGTACTCAAAGGAGCGCAGGGAGTCACTCTCAGGTCTGTTTCATGCATTTTCAAGATGGCCGCCTAAGATTTTGTAAACAAGAATAGATGTAAAGTGCATCATGATACATTAACATTATTTATTCATCCATCCTTTCATTCATGAATCCATCCTCCGTCTGTTTTTTCTGTTTGTGTCTACAGTTTTTGTTTATCTTGTTGTCTTTTTATACATCCCTCCGTCTGTTCATCCATCCACCAATCTATCAATCCCTCTATCCATCCACCGATCTGTCCATCCATCAACAGACCCATCATTTTTCTATCAGTCATCCCACCTACCCATCCATCCATCCATCCATCCATCCAATCCATCCATCTATCAATCCTCCCACCCATCCATTCATCCATAAATTCATCTATCCATCCATTGATCCATCAATCTATCTATCCATCCATCAGTCGTCCATTGTCTGTCTACCTATCTATCTGCCTCTCTGTCTTCAATATGTTGCCTATAGACACCACCAAATTGTTTGTAAATGAAGTTTATTAGAAGCAAGATCTTTTGATAATGCAGGAGATGTTGTTTGCATCTTGAACAACTGAAATGTCATTAAAAGTGATGAATGTACAAAAAACATGTTTTTTCAACAGGAGGCTAAAAGTTACTGCTGGCAGTCAGATTGGTGTTCAGATACTTCCTCTCGAGGAAAACCTCACGTGAGTAGATAGCTGATGAATTGATATATATATATATATATATGGTGGGAGAATATTTTCATCAAGGATTTATGTTATATGATTCATGTAGAGGATGAACATAGAATTATAAGAGATGTCAGCTGTATGTTTGATTGAATTTATCATGTTTGTCAGAATTGTTTCATGTACGAAATTACTTTTCAGTGTGAATGACATTGTGTTGAATATCCAGCAACGATTGCCAGGCAGTCTGTCCTACAGCCCTGAACAGGAATTCATTTGGGATATTTCAAGAGGAGCAACCCCAGGAGAACTTAGACAGTGTATTGCAGATTTTTTTGTTTTACCTGTTGAACAGATTGTCGTCGCCAAACACTTTCCTCGCCAGTTTCGCTGGATGATAATTGAAGACCCAAAACCAGTGAGATAGCTTTGCTTTTTACAGAAAAGCATTTTGATGCAAACAAACTTCCCCAAAAAAAGCTTTAAAGGGGCAGTAGCACTTTTTTGGAAAAGATTTATTTCTTAAAATTTTCCAAAATAAACATTAGAGTATGACACATGTATTAGTGTCAGTGGGTTAAGAGATTTCTTGAAACTACCCAATCATCCTTAGTCCTAGAGGAAAGAAATCAAGTACCAAGCCAAAACCACTAGTGGCCATTTTTGTGTGAATACCATTTAATCTTTTATGTAGGGAAATGGATTCTTATGGTAAAACCGATCATGTTTTTGTTCGTTTAAAAACTGCTTCTTTTGATTATAACATTGTCTTATTTCTTAAACATTTATCTTCTTTTTTTTGTGATATTGCTATATTTATACATGAACAAATATGCTCCTGCTCCTTTGATTCCTGTCTCCATAACTTGCTGTTTTAAACCTTGTAGTTTATCATGAATATTCAAAGTTTGAGTGGCAGGATCCTCATTGCCAAAAAGTTGCAATCTTGATAAGAATTCTTATTGAACTATCGAGCACTGTCCCAGTAGCCTAGAAAGCAAGCTCATATAAGTATGGGGAAATGCTGCAAGTCTTAAATTAGCGATTCATTGAAGTTACACCTTGTGGGAGAATTTTGATGCAAACTATGATTCTTGGAAATGGAATTACGTTTTTATTTAAGGTTTATCATGATTTGTCAGGTCTGATTTAAAATATTTGATATCACCAAGCAATGCTCTTATATGTTATGACAAGCAAAAGATATCTTGTTACTCAACTAACAAACCCTTCCTCAAAAAAAAAAACAAAAAAAAAAACCCTTCCTCTTCTTACTCAACAGAATAATTATGGAAAATACGACAAGATCAATAATATGTTTAGTAAATTATAAAATCCATTTTTTTAAAAACAATACGATGTTTTTCTATTTATCTGAGGTAGAAAAGATGAAAAGGAAACAACAAATCTAACTCTGAAAACAGAATCAATTGAAGCTCGATCGATCTTCATGACTCTTGTTTAATTTTCAGCAACTGTCAAATCAGAAAGGGAAGAAGAAAAAGGGCGGAGTCAAGCAAAGTATGAAACAGGCCCCGTATAATATTCAAGATGGTGATGTCATCGGTGTGAAGGTAAGATTTGTGGGGACAAACTTTAGGATACACAAAGAAATATTCAATCTAAATATTATCATTTCTAATGTGTTAACTAGTGATTTTGAATATTAGATAGTTGAAAATTTTGCATTGCTGAAACTTTGCAGTGTCCAATCGAAACCTATATTACAAAATTGCATCTGAGGTAAAAAAAAAAAGAAGCCATGACATTATTTTAAAATGTTTGGTAAAAAAACAAACGATTTTTCCAATTTAATGCCAATATAGTTTTTTATACAGTGACAGTTGGTTTGAATTTTCATATCTTTCAGGTTATGTGCTTGCGATAAAAAAATTTTAAAGTTTTTTTTCATTAATTTTCATTGCTTAATTAACAGAAGGATGTAAATGCCTATTTTCTGAGTCCATTTTCACTGAATAGAACTTATGGCAAGGTTTTCTACAGAAATCAAATTATTCTGTTTCCATGGTTACAGACAATACAAGGAGATCCTGATAACCATGACGATTTCAGTACAGAGGAAGATGTTCGAGGGCGAGAAGAAGCTCAAAGGGTCGCTGAGGAGAAGAAGAAAATGTAAGTATTTTTGGATAGATTTCCTCTTAATCAGCTGTCGAGAGTATCTTTTGGGTCTTTATCAAATCTAGTTAATCTTTTACCTTCTGATGTAAAATCTTTCTGAGTGCATCTTGGGTGACCCTGTTAGACTACTTAAAAGTTAACATTCTAAAGCGAGTCATGTCGGCTTTTGGGCCTCAATTTTATTTTTGGTCATGACATAAAGAAAATCCTGCCGTACTTTTACTGATTTTATAAACTAGGGAAGATAATAACAAATTCTTTCAATGTATAATGCTTAATTACTTCATCAGGTTGAATTGTCAGAATAAAGAAGTTGATATTCAGAAAATCTTCCTGTTCCCATAACAACCTCATATTCTTAAAGATGGGACAATTGTTTGTGTATAAATGGATCACCCTCCCTTAAAATTAAAATTCCAGAATTGAAACCTGGAAAAATTGTAACTGTTACAGTGGATGTTTTCATTTGCAGGAGAGAAGAAAGAAGGAAAGAATACGGAGATGGACCGACCGGCAAACACAAACCAGAGGTCGCGCTCACTATAAAAGTTGATACCTTTACGTAGCAATGAATTTTGAAAGTGAAACCACATCATATTCTTTGAAGTCTTTCTTAAATGTTCTCGTCCGGTGATGCAAGAATGGGTCCACCTCAGATCGTAGCCTTGAGAAAAGCATAATCTATCATTCACTGAGTTTTTCAATATCATTTTGAAGAAGTGTTTATTGTCCAGTAATAGATTACCATCTGTTTCAACAATGAATTCATATCTATGAAAAGTCCAACGATCTCCAATCTCATTTAAAGCACATAGAACATTCATTAATTTTATTGATATACCCTGCAAGATTGTTCTTTTAAGATGTCAGCCATTGAAGGTTGAAGCGGATGTCCCGGTGGCCAGGCCACAGCATTAAATCATCCATTAACACAGCATTTTTAAGATCTCGGCCATTTAGATTGCAGCTCATGTCCTGGTAGCCATGCAGGGCACAGCGTTGAATTATCTATCAACACAGCATTTATTATGTTGAGAGTTTTTGACCTGCTTTTGGGCTCACTCACCAAGCTATTGGATGTCTCTTCCTCCGGCACACACAACTTTATAACCATGCTCTATTGATCTAAAACTAGCACGTCAAAAGTTGAGAAGAAAAAACAAAATGTAACCAATATTTTGATTTGAAGGGGCAGTACCACGTTTTTGTGAGATTTTATGTCTTAAATACCCCCCAAAATATGTGTTTATGCCAAATGTTTAGACGGGGAAACTCTTCGTTACGCAACCTAATTACCTGATTATAAACTACTGCTGACCATTTTAGTGTGAACACATTTTTATCATATAAGGTTTTAGAACTGCTTCTATTGATTGGAATAGATGGCCTTGCAATTTGTAACATTTGTTTTCATGAGATCACTTTGTATATCTGAAAAAACCATCCTGCTAAATCAGCGTACATGAATGCAATCCTCACTCCTTCCTAATACCCTGATCTCTTTCAGGCTAAATCCCTCGTACAGCTGGCGGCTTGATATTCGTGGCTATGCCCACCTGTTTTTTTTCAGCCAATGAAATGTGGTTAATTAAGGAGCTTGAAGCTACTAATTTGAACTCAACAAATTTTTTCCATCCGGGTTGTGCCGCTGTTGCTGAATGCGAGTTGTCTCATTGGCTGGTTAGATAGCTAACGATACGAGAAATTTGGCTTGAAGGAGATCAGGGAATAAGGAAGGAGCGAGAGCGGATTCATATACCCTGATTTGGCAGGATGTGAAAAAACATGCTCCTTCCCCTTTAAGTTAACTGATGATCTGTATCAGATATGAGGCAAAGGATGACAAGGCTATCAGGAGAATGAAGAAGCACATCTACAGATGTTACCTGTTGGAGCAGGATGCAATTCTTATGAATATTGATGAACTCTTTTTATGTTATTAGAAGGCGACGCTTGACGACCTGTCTAAATTAAGTTTTGTTTAAGGAAAGCAACATGGGGATACACTGAAGGATACTGAGACGGTACCAACAAAAGTTGGGTTGAAATTAAATAGAGGAAAGAGCGGCCATCAACCCAGGCAGTTATGTAAATGATGTTACATGTTTCGGAGTCGGTCGACTCCTTCATCAGATGATTTTAATCAGGGTCCTGGGTCCCTGAAGTACAAATCAGCGGCGCAAGTGTTATGTTATGTTAGTTCTCTGAGCAATGACATTTCATTTGGGTTCAGTTTTTAATCATGTGTCAGAAGGATAAATAATTTTAGTATTAGTTTTGTTGCGGGGATTATATGTGTGCACGTATCAAGTTTCCTCTAACAGAGTGTCATTGCAATATCTTTATTACATTTGCATGTCCTGAATATAATTGTTCTTATGTAAACATGTATCAATTATATAAATTCTATAAGTTTACAATGATTGCCTGATCAACAGACTGTAAAATGATTAATTTCAGTTATGACTGACTAATTATTGCAGTTTTTTCACTTTTATTTTGCATTCAAAATTTGCAAGAATTTTTTGGAGTGGCTTCTTTTCAGGATTATTACTTATGGTAAGTGTTAATTATTCATTCAAATTTTGAAAAAAAACCTGATAACTTCATAAAATTAATTTTAGAGACATTGTTCATGAGATGACTATTTATTAAACTGCAGCCATTAATACAGTCTAGATCCTCACTCAGCAAATCTAGACATTAAAAATGTTAGAAATTTCAAGACAAAGAAATGAACATAATTTGATAAAATAATTCATAGAATTTGTTATTATTTAGGTAATGATCGTGTGGAGTGTAGTCATGTTTCCTGCAATGTGTATGTTATTTTGAATTGTTTAGAGGTATTTGAATTAAATTCCAGGATAGAAAGGTTCGCACCAACAATTCTACCTGTAAGTTTTAGTCAAATCACATGACAAGGCCAAATAGTGACATAAAGTAACACAAAGTGAAGTTTTGATCAAAGAACTCTTTGGGAAAAATGGAGGTTAAAGTGAAAATGGTACCTTTCAGGATGAAAGACAAAATATAGTACCTGTATTTTCGAGCTCTATTAGTGGTAAAATGGTCATAAGTACCATACATTAACATTGTCAGTCAGCTATCTTAGCGCTAATGGAGCTTAAAAAATCTAAGCCCAGGACTGTTGGACCGGCCTGTTTTCATACCTTTATTTTAAATTTCTCAGTTACATGTATATTTCAGGGTCGGTTACCACGGAAAAATTGGCAAAATTTAGAAAAAAACATTGAATTTAAAGTGACAGAGTATGTTGTCTGAGTCAAATATGGCAAACTTTGTCAATGGTGACATTTCATATAGAAGTACTGACTGTTAAAGATAATCACTATTAAAATGATGATAGATTTAGAATTTTTACATTATTATGGTTTAATTTGTTATTTTTGATTTGAAACTGAGCACAATTTGTCAAACTTATTTCAGGAAACTTATCTATAGCAGACAAGAGACAAATTTGATTTGGTACTATTGTAGTGTTAAATAGGTTATGTAACTATCATAATTAATATTCATTATAGTGTAAATATCAACATGTAATTTAGACTTTGAAAAATTTTAAGTCTCTAACAAGTTTTTTTTTATTGAAATTTGAATTTTTTTATTTATTATTGTAATGCATTTAGTATTTGGGGATAAATATGCAATTTCAGGGCAACGATTTGACATTAAACTATCAAAATCAAATGAAATTTCATTAAACATACACATCTTTTAATGGACACAGATACTTAGGGCATTTTGAAAACATTTTTGTTCAAAGTTGAAATAATTATAATTTGATAATAATGTGACAATGTGATTTCAGATGAAATAAACATAGGTGTAAAGGAGAAGTCTGAAAATTATTAATATTTTTGTACTGTTGATTGTTGCTGATAAAATCTTTATTATGGGAAAAAAAGAAAATGGAATGTGATATGTAATATATTTCATGTTTATTTGATAACTATTATGTTTTATGGTTACGCTGTCTGAAAGGCCATTTGATGGCTAATCTCAGTCAGAAATGTTCTAAAAGATATTTTTCAATATGATTTTGAAGATGTTTTGTCTGTAAAACTGTCCTGTAGATTGACTGGGAATGAGGTCACAGGTTTGCTCATGTTTACTGTTGTGTCATAAAAAATGGGAGAATAAATGATTGGAGTTTTCTTGATTGTGTTTTGTTTTAAATCTTCACATCAAGATTTATGAAGAAAATACACTAAGTAGGCTTGTGATTTGCCATAATTGCAAATTGATTATAAATCGACATGTGGTGGATGCGGAGAGAGGAGTTGCTGTTTTATTTGCTGCTTTGATCTCCCCTTTCCCTTTAATGTTTAAAACAAATTCCCGATAAAAACAGACAATCTCCATGATTGACATCCCCATTTTTAAGAGGTGATTCTTTTAACAAGACAACAATACGCCTGCCGATTGGAGGCAAATGTTTATAGACAATTGTTGAGAGGCTACTTTGATTTGGCAACAACCAGATACGAACCCCATTGAGTTTATTGGGATCACTTTGATTTCAGATTACTCAAAAATACTCCTGAAAACGGGGACATGTTCAAGATAAGGAGACACATTGGCTAACATTATTTCATATAAGCGTTCATGTATCTTTGAATCTCCTACATTTCCCTGAAATATATCGCAGAAAATAACTCAAATAACTGACAGCTGGTTATTCAGGGGTTCTTATTGCGTGTAACTTTTTCTGTCAATGACATTTTTATACCCCCGCCTTACAGCGTAAGCGGGGGTATATAGCGTTCATTCTGTCCGTCCGTCTGTCCGTCTGTCCGTCTGTCTGTCTGTCTGTCTGTCTGTCTGTCTGTCTGTCCGTCTGTCCGTCTGTCCGTCCGTCACAAATCTTTGTCCGGAGCATATCTCCTAAACTGTACATGCTAGCTTCACCAAACTTCATACACTTATCAACCATGATCCCTAGATGTGCCTTTTGAGGGTTAGACCAACAAATGATTTTTATTTTTTGCAGTTTCCATGGAAACATGACTAAAACAGTGACTCTATGACCAAGTCCTTTGTCCGGAGCATATCTCCTAAACTATACATGCTAGCTTCACCAAACTTCATACACTTATCAACCATGATCCCTAGATGTGCCTTTTGAGGGTTAGACCACCAAATGATTTTTATTTTTTTAGGTTTCCATGGAAACATGACTAAAACAGTGACTCTATGACCAAGTCCTTTGTCCGGAGCATTTATCCTAAACTATACATGCTAGCTTCAACAAACTTCATACACTTATCAACCATGATCCCTAGATGTGCCTTTTGAGGGTTAGACCACCAAATGATTTTTATTTTTTTAGGTTTCCATGGAAACATGACTAAAACAGTGACTATATGACCAAGTCCTTTGTCCGGAGCATTTATCCTAAACTATACATGCTATCTTCATCAAACTTCATACACTTATAAAACATGATCCCTAGATGTGATTTTGAGGGTTAGACCAACAAATGATTTTTATTTTTTGCGGTTTCCATGGAAACATGACTTAAACAGTGACAAAGTCCTTTGTACGGAGTATATCTTCATAACTATACATGCTATCTTTACCAAACTTCATACACTTATCAACCATGATCCATTGATGTGCCTTTTGAGGGTTAGACCAACAAATGATTTTTATTTTTTTGCACTTTCCATGGAAACATGACAAAAACAGTGAATTTATGACTAAGTCCTTTGTCCGGAGTATATCTTCTAAACCGTACATGCTATCATCACCAAACTTCATACACTTATCCATATTGGTGCGTCTCTTGAGGGTAAGACCAACAAATTATTTTTATTTTTTGCGTTTTACATGGAAACGTTACTAAAACAATGACTATCTGACAAAGTGCTTTTTCCTGAGCATATCTCCTAAACTATACATGCTAGCTTCAACAAACTTAATACACTTATCAACCATGATCCCTAAGTGAGCTTTTTGAGGGTAAGACCAACAAAGAAAGCCAGACTATAGTTTGAAGCGGGGGTATGTGAGCTGTGCTCACTTCTTTACTTGTTTTATACAAGGGGCCTGAAGCAAAATATCTGGAAAAATCAACAGTCCAATCATCATGCATCTTCCTACGCATGGCCCATAATTTCGCCAGCCCCATTGACTTGCTAAGATAGGCCTTGCAGCATTTGCCGAACTTTTCTGTGCCTGTCATCCAGCTGCAGGTTGCTGCGACTGATCGCAATGGTCCGATGAGAAATCGTACGAGAGTTGAAACTTTTCGCCGAAAAGGGCGCTGCACTCAAAACACGAATTTTGAGTGGATGGTAGCAAGATTTATGGCCAGTGAAAGAGAATGGTGCCATTTACAGCCATGTGGAGGAATATGATCATCCTGGTAAAGTCAATGTTTCTCAAAGGGCATGCAGCAGGATAGATATCATCGTAATAAATGTTAGAAATACGCTTATCTAAGATGACAGTAGGTAGCAGGATGGTTGGCTAAAAAAAACAATCATTCAAGAAGAGGATGGGGAAAACTTTTCCATTATCTACAGATAAATGACAACGAAATTTGCTGAGGCTCTTTTTGTTCAATCAATAGTTTAGGTTTAGTACAGTGAAGATATAAGTACAAGAGGTTTATCCCACCAGGGGCTCGGCAACTTTGTCTGTAGTAGAGAACTGTTCTACAGGCAGTAAGGTGTGGGTGCATTGTTACATTGAATCTCAGTAGTACCACCCATGGTTCTCTAGTTCCAACCGATGCTCGCAGGTTTCACTGCAATGCATAGCCACAATGGTATCGCGAGCTTTCTCCGTGCAATACCACAAGCCGCGTTATAGTGAAATACTTTTGAAAGCGGCGTTGAACCCATTATCACCTATACTCGCAAGAGGTTTAGTACTAGAAGCTAAAAGAAGACGTGACCAAGATCGAAATCGGATAATAAGTTAAACGTCCTTTGGAAACTTATATAAATAAAGGAGAGTGACCGGTGTTGATAAAAGTTGATGGTGTATCTTACTAGTATTGATGTAAATAACACATGTGATTTCGGTTTCTGCACATGTATAAGGCTGTTTTCATTGACAACCATCCTATATTCCCTTAAGAGACTGTATTAAATACTTGTTATTTGGAGATGAATATGTGAGACATTATAATTCATATCACCATATATGGTCAAATAAGTCAAATGATACGTCATGAAAACACGGAGTGACTCTTTATTTTAAGAAAAACGTATAATTGATATACTATCATTCGTACATCATTACCAATGCCACAACCATTAACCTCCCTTCTTGCATCCCAGGAGATTTTTATGCTCTCAAGTTTTATTTCTTTTAGGTCAATCCAACAGGTTATAATGATAAGGCAAACTTTTAATCATCGACACACTTACTGCTAAAAAGATAAGATGTTGCATACAGATTTTTCTCACGATCTAAATTATTTTAGAGGCGTCGAAAAACAAGCATGGTGTTTGGTGCAATTATCTTCTTTCTTATTCTCCACGTGATATTTTGTCAAGGTGTGTTTCTTTTTTAAAATTTAGTATTAACCTGAGTAAAGAAGTACAGTATTTATAATTTACCGTTGATTTAAAGGCAATGCATTACGTTCTCTGAAAATGAAATTTTATGCCCTTCCTTTGGTCCTTTGTTCGTAGTCATAGAATAAAGTGTAACATGTCAGGCGAAAAAGGCGTGTGGTCATTTTAGAGCGTGGAGAAAGTAACAAGAATTTGCGTGGCTTAACTGAATTAAGCACGCTTTTTCAAGAAATCCTCGTAATAGTATAACGTTGCCTTGCAGTTGGTTCTAGTTGTTTTCATTTTCGTGAGATGGCCGACTCGAAATGATGTAAATATGATGGAAATTTAGTAAAAGGCATATTTCCACGATGATTAGACTCTATGTGAGTCACATGTCCTAACCCTCATTAACGTTTTAAATCTATCGAAAAATATCGACTGTTGCTGTAAAGTAATATCTTTAGGTTTATGGCTCCAGTACTGTTACAAAATGATGGTGTCAATTTGCCATGTTGATGGAAAACCGAACAATTTTAATGGTGTTTCACTCAAAGGTAACTTTGGAAACTTCAAATAAGTACTTAAGGCATATTTATTTGGGTATGAATATGTGGATATTTCAAATCATATCACAACATCTGGTATAATTTCATATTAAAGTCAAATAATATATCATGAAAAAACACGGAGCGTCTCATATAAAAAGTCACAAAGTCAAAGCACATTTCTTGGAAATTATTATTAGTTTTTCATTAAAATGTCCCCAAATAAATGTTAGTATATCAAAACGTGAGGGTCACACACATCACTGCTAAACCTCAACCATCTATCCATAGGTTTTGAAAAAATTATCATGCTGAAAGCGAAACTGTATGGGGCTGTGAACACCCTTTTTATCATTTGAGCGAGAGAAATGGATTCCCGTATCGTTACCGAATTTGAATTTCGTACGTTTATTGACTTTTTATTATCTAAAAACGATTTCTTTTATGAGATCACTTTTTTCCCTATGAAAACGTGCTGCAAAGCCATTATAGTATATTAAGACAGGTTATAAGTTGAAAATGTTCCTCCCCAGGTGCCTGTCCAGATTACTGGACACCATTCCATGGTTCCTGCTACCATCTCTTTTCTGAACTGGAACAATGGACACAGGCACAGGTAACCATAGAAACCAAGAGACATGAACTTTCAAATACCGTCAAATAGCAATCCCGATGTATGAGATCACTTTATTTCCTTATGAAAACGTACTGAAAAGCCATTAAAGAGCCACGCCGTGAGTTGTTGAAGTCATATATGCTAAACTTAATCAATGGTGTCATTCGATCGAGAAGTATCGACTGTTACCTAAAGAATCATTTTAAAGCTAATTTGTTTTGTACAGTGACAATATGAAGGTAGAACGTCGCAATTATGATCGAAAACTGGACAGTGGCGCCCGTCAATTAGTGAAACGTAATTTTGGAGACTTATCTAAAACAGCCGGGAGGGTAGTTGATAGCGTTTGTTAGGTTATATAACTAGTATCCATGTATATTAGACGTGATATCTACACCTCTTTGCATTTGTAAGGCTGTTTTTAGATTTTCATGGAAAACCAGTATTTGTCATATATATGTCTTTTGGACATGAAAAGTTAAGATGCTATGATTTTATATCACCACATTTGACATTTAGGTTCGTATCGAAGGTAAATGATATGTTATGAAAATCACGGAGTGGCTCTTTAAGGTATATGTAGTTAAGGTGTCACACTGTTATTCCAAATAACAATCTACGGCGATTGATACTAATTTTACTTTATTGTATCACTTCAACTAACTTACCATTGCTGTTTCAATATACCTTGAAAACAATATTGTAACACTTTTTTAAAAGACTTTCGTGATATCATTTAATTATATTCATTTTGTTAGAATCCAGTTTATACAAAATTAAACCGGTATGAAAAAATGTAAGGAAAGCAACTTACTTTTCAAAAATTACCTTGTACCTCGACTATTTTCGATCTGATTTCATTGAGATTGAAAGTTCCTCTCATCTAAGGAACATTTTGCTAAATTCTCTAAATACAGTTTTAAGAAGAGCTCTTATATTACCTGGAAAAGTCTTTGAATTTATATGAGTTGCAGAAAATTGGTAGAGATAAGGGGAAATACTTCCATACAAGCAATTTATGTATATATATTCAATGTAGCTTTGGCAAAAGGATCCTAAAGTACCAGACTAAAGACTATATCAACCCTATAATATAATCAAAAGAAGGAATATGTAAATGTTGTAACGGTAACGTTAAATAAGACACATAAAATGTTCTCATGATAGCATATGAAACTTTTTTTAAAACATTAAAAAAAATATTTTTTCCCATCCATCAATTAATAAAGTGTCTATCTTACTGAATTATTTAAATGTAACTGAAACCTTTGAAGAAAATGTATTTTTAATAAACTGATGTTGGAAGGGGAAAAGTTTAACAATTAGATATTCCCGAAAATGTGCTAGATCGTCTTCAAGATAGTTTTATGTAGGAATTGTATTCAAATCTGTAGTTTCTAAGAATAATGATGAAAACACAGTTGTCTTTCTTTTTTTAAAAAATCACAGTTGATGTGCTCACTGGAAGATTCAAATCTTGCAACGATTGAAACAGCTGGGGAGAATAGATTTCTGAAGAATATAATAAAGAATTCCAGTGGTAAGATCAACACATCCATTGTATGTATGCATGTATGTATGCATCTGGGTATGAATGAATGAATGTATGTATGTATATATGTATGTATGTATGTATGTATGTATGTATGTTTGTATTTATGTACTAAGTATGTATGTGTAAGTGTATGTTTGTATGTATGTATGTATGTGTTAGTGTATGTATGTATGTATATGTGTATGAATGAATGTATGCATGCATGTGAGTATGAATGAATGAATGTATGCATGTATGTGTGTATGAATGAATGAATGAATGCATGATTGTATGTATGTATGTATGTATGTATGTATGTATGTGTTAGTGTATATTTGTATGTATGTATGTATGTATAAATATTTGAGAAAGAGGGATTTGATGACCTAATTATTCAAAGCTGTCATCATATATCATTTTTAATTTTATCTCAACCGAACAATCCATCACTTCCCTTTCGACGAAACATGTACGAGGCCAAAGACATAAATGTAACGATGGTACTGGGACATAGGACCGAATAACACAATCTTTAAGAGCAGTCATCCCATATTATCGTTCAGTTCACCAAATAACCCATAACAGTGGTCCCAGGACAGTCATTCAAGCAATGACATATATGTTCAAAACATCCCGTATTAGTTTTAATATTCATTTCAACCAAGCAACACAGCCCCTCTCCATCACGCAATGACAAAAGATGGTAAGACTTAAGTTACAATATATCAATGGTGTTATGACAGAGGAATAATATAATAGTATAAATTTCATCTCAACTCAACATTTCCATTCCTCTTTCCAACAACACAAAAGCTTGAGAATAAACCATCCATTGTTTCTCAATCACTTCAGGTACTATTGCGGTGTGGTTTGGTGCCTCTGACGTCGTCAATGATGGCGAATACAGATGGATAAAACCATCTTCCCGTGAATTACACAGATTGGGGGCCTACGGAACCCAACGGAGCTGACAGTCAGAACTGCCTTCAATTCTGGCATTTCGGAAATGGCAGGTGGCAGTGGGATGATGAATCTTGCACAGAGAAACATCGGTTCTTCTGCGAAAAGAGGTAATAAAAGTTTTTTTGAAATAGGTAAAGTACTCGAAAATAATGAGTATGATTTTTAATATTTTTGAAAATCACTTGTTAAGATAATGTTCGTCAAATGAATATATAGTGTTCAAACTTTTACTCTTTCTAAAAAAGCTACTCTTTTGTTTATTTACAAGTACATGGCTTCATGTTATTCGTGTTTTCAATTCAAACAATCTATCTTAATGGCATCAATCTTTTAACAAACTTAATCATGTTTCCAAAGCAACCAGACGGCAAGTACCGCGATGAGTGTATGACACAATAGCTAGAAGTCTAATTCGTAACCATAAGTCTCACCCAATATCAGTATTATCTTCGCACTGATTGTTGGCGGTAGTCGTATAATGAACAAAATAAGTAATTGATATTTGTATCTCTTAAGAATTTACCGATAATTATTACAGATAATTATATCTATTCATTTACACACTAATGAAAATGATATCGATAATTAAAAATCGAATATCCCGCACTCAGTTCCTAGTTTGCATATATACCAATTAGTCTTATGCTTTCATCGAAGTCTGAATATTGTTTTGAATTTGAGTATATACTTTTGTTTTTATTGAAGTATCTCTAATTATGCCCCATGAGTAGAAAAGTTACACCACCCGTCCGTATTTCAATCGGATTCCGCTTGAAATATGTAATTAACCCCGATCCTGCAGCCCAAAGCTTCTAAATGTATAGACTACAGTTATTCAAAGTTGATAAAAAGTTGATTTAAATAGGCGCTCTATCATTGACATCAGGCTTACCAGGGTTTTATTTATTTATTTTCAGAGACCTTGAAGTGATTGGCTGACATTTGTGGATCTTCAACGACTTTCTGGAGGTCTTGATCTTCTTCATATATATTAGCGTTTTAAAAATGTTAACTTTCTTGATTTAAAAAAATAATAAACGATGTTTTAACATGTGTTATCATTATTCTATATCAAATAAGCGTTGCCATGACACAAAAAGTTATAGAAAACGTGTCATACTGAAAAAACCCCAAAGAATCGACTTTTCTACCAGCGTGTTACATGGTTTGTCCCGCCAGGGGCTCGGCAACTTCAAAGAAGAAAACTGTTCTACACACAGCAGGGTTCGGGTGCAATGCTACATTGAATTCCATCGCAGATCAACCAATGGTTGGCTAGTTTCAGCCGATGCTCGCAGGTTTCACCGCAATGTTTCCCACAATGACGCTACGGGCTTTCTATCTGTAATAACACTAGCAGCCGCAATATGAGTGAAATACTCTTGTTAGCGGCGTTAAACCCCATATAATCTCACCTCATCTTATAAGGTTTGATTGAAAACCGTAGTCAAGTTTATCTGTTTGAAAGGACGAACCTTAGCTAGTTAAAATCCTTCAATTTTAATAATATGTTATTTTTTGCCAATGTTAAGCGTACCTTTATCTCGGAAGTAATCAATCTACAATGTTTGGAAACAAGACAAGCCTATAAAGGCACTATAGCACTCTTTTTAGGTTCAAGTTCGCTATATTCAATTCTTTGATGGCATTTGCATTCGCTTTAGCTTTCTATCGATGCAATGAAATACCTATCATTCTTTACAATTAACCTTTAATCAACAATGGAAAAGTTAATACGGCAGAAGTCGGCTAATAGATGTGTAAAATCTGTGGTCAGCTGGAAAGTTTGGAAAGTTGAAAACGGTGAATTAGTAATGTGTGCAGCTTTTGAATTGACCATTGAAAACTCTGAACTGGAAACAAATAATGAAATATAATTTATCAAAGCAATCTTATAACTTAACCAAATGAAAAAAATTGTTGCGCTCGTTTAAGAGGCAAAACGTGATTGGTTTTAACCGAAGGTCTTTCGATACTCATGAAAGATGTTAGATAATATATAATAACACAACATAGAATTCTTGATCTAAATTTAGTTAGATTGGTATGAAGTATTGCGCGGTCTTGATATCCTGTTTTGATATATGATTGCAATATGGTATTATAATGTGTATAATATCCTTATATAGATTATCATACTGTTGTGTTTTATTATATGTTTTATCATTGGATGATATGATGTGGTGTCTGGGTGTCATGGTCAGGTGTTAAATACTGTAGAGTATTGTATTTGTGTGTGATTTGCTATTTATGCTATGACGTCACATTGTATCATAGTTTGTTCTGATTAAAAAAATTGACAAGAACATCTTAATTTGTTGCCTGAGATTCCCGAGAATGTTTAAACCAAAGATAGAATAAGAAAACTTATATATAGTAAAACAGGTTAAATGTGACGATTGAAATAGATTATATAAATAATAGGCAAAATCTTTTACCTTACTGATAAGATAGCGGATATTTCACAGGGAACTAGCCACCCTGTAGGAACCACCATGATTTTTGGCGCAGTCATAACCCTTCTTGTTACTGCTACATATTGCCAAGGTATGATTTTATTTCAATGCCACTTGAATAAATGAAATAGATATTAACATTGAAATATGAAATTGCATACAATTGTCATTTATAAATGACCTGTAAAGAATATTTATCTTTAGATTCATTCTCTTACATATGCAGACTGTATTCTGTAAGTAATAATGTTTCATGATAAAGATACGTTTTAATATTCATGGTTTAAAAATGAATTCTTATAGGCATTATAAAAATTCAGATACAACTTTACATTTTATAAATCACAAATAGAGCATGAATTTCATGTCATTCTAGTATGTCCAGTTTATAAATACATGTTCGGAGCAGATATCTTCGAGCTTATTGTCATCACCACCCACATATAGGGGGCGGGATAGCGCAGTGGTTAGCGCGTTCGGCTTCGGATCAGGCGGTCCGTGGTTCGAATCCCGCCAGGGGCTCGGCAACTTTGTCTGCAGTAGAGAACTGTTCTACATGCAGTCAGGTTTGGGTGCAATGCTACACTGAAATTCAGCTCAGTACCACCCATGGTTCGCTAGTTCCAGCCGATGCTCGGAGGTTTCACCGCAATGCATAGCCACAATAGTGTTGCGGGCTTTCTCCCTACAATAATACTAGCAGCCGCGATATAAGTGAAGTAATCTTGAGAGCGGCGTTAAACACCACCTCACCTCACCTCACCTCACCTCACCTCACCTCACCTCACCTACATATAGCTTGTTTTCAATCGTTGATTATGATAACTTAATAAAACTTTGTATATTGTATTGAAGGTGTTTAAACTGAGAGACAATATGAACGCATTGAGTAACATTTATAATTTAGAAGAATCTTGTCAGTGGCATAGTTATTGTATGTATCATATTTTTTAACATGTTGTACTGTTGTCTTCATGGCCATTAATACGTAATAAAATTAATTGAACTGAACTGTTTCATTATCACTTGAATATATGGAGTTGTAAATCTTTTTTTGTAGTCAAAGGTTAAGTTCTTTTTCGAAGAAGTTCGACTTCGTACCTTAACTGGAGTATATACATGATGTGAGTTTCTTGTTAAATTTTAGATAAGAATAGGTAGATAAGGACGATGTTGAATAAGAAAATGTTTGAATTTTTCCTTTGCAGGTGCCTGTCCTGACTTCTGGGTACCATTCCATGGTTCCTGCTACCATCTATTTTCAGAATTAGAACAATGGACACAGGCTGAGGTAACTATTGGCAACCAGGCAATTTTGTTAGCACGGTATCTCATGAACTACTGAAACAAGTCTACACATTTGGTACCAGACTTCAATGAAAGAGTACCAAGACACCAGTCGATTTGGTTGACCTTGATGTCATCAAGGTCACTATTGTCACGGTGTAACGATATCTAAACTCAGACTAGATCCGTTTGTCCGGCAAAAAGATAAGAAAAGAAAATAATCAAGCCAATAAATAACTAGAGAGAAGCCAATCCGTGAATCAAGTGGTTTATTTGCAGTCTAAACAAGACGATAACAAGCTACCCGTAATCCACTCAACAGGAGTTAACAACTAATTAAGGAAGTCAACAACCCATGAATAAACAAATAGGCAACTGTGGGGAATCACTCTAGCATACCCCAGACGTTGTAACAACAAGATAAGCTAATGGCCGTCTTAACGAGAAAGCATCAATGAGACAAATCAACACTTAGCGTGAATATACAATGGAAGTGAGGGGACACGGGTGGACTAAAAATAGGGGTGAATAAACAACAAGCACACAGTACTTTAGATGATCCCTAATCACTACTTGAGTGAGTAAATGAATAAGAAATTCTAGTATAGGTATAGTAGAACTTATAAAATATTGGGAGGGAAGGTAAGGTTAAAACTGTAAGTTCTTAAAGGAAGTGATCACATACTCCAGATAGGTACAGAGAAAAATAAAGGAATATCAACCTCACCAATTTACTTCCAACGTCCCAGATCAACCCGTGACCTCTCCCCGCAAGGATCAAGCCAAGACTACTGGTACCAGAGCTTAGCCCGCTATTTATTGGCTCCGTACCGACGTCAATGAAGACCAGGCCGATCTCCAAGAGGAGATGGTAGCTTATCTAAAGGATATCGCGAATCTGTGTTTCTTTGCGAAACTAAATTATCCCTAGCTCCATAAATATTTAAGTTATGGAGCCCTACAATGGCTTATTTTAAAGGGCGCAAACTCCTCTACAAGCAGATATAAATATATATATATATATCATGAGTATTGGCATATTGATGCTACATGTAAAAAGGCTGATAAATGGAGCATGAAAATGACATTTGAACATATGAAAATAGCCACAGTCGGCGAATTAAGACATGAATGATAAAAATAGATACATGAATGTTAAGAACATAATATGTACTTTCCATATATACAATAATTGGTGACATTTTATGAAAGTACATTAGGGGAGAGAAAAAGGTCGCAAGCTCGAACCGCGTGACACTATGATACTTTGACCTGTTTTCAAATTTGTTAAATTGTATCTATTCTTTTTTGTTTGTTTCCTTCTAAGATACCAAAATGTTTAACGTGTAGATAGGGAAGACTGATGTTGTGTATTCTAAATTTATTAATGAAATATTTCAAGAACAAGACATATATACCTTTTGATTGGACGAAGGATATGTGAAGGTCAGGACTAATTTGTCAATGTATTACTGCGCGGTGATGAAACGATAATTGCATGCTTTTTTGAAAATATGTTTTTGAAAGTTCTTAGATAAGACAAAATATTCATAACAGAGTTTGATTCAAACAGTTGGATAAAATAATGATAAAATACTTTACATAATCTTTTCTATGACCTCCTTTGTGTTAATGATCTCACATGAGTGAAGCGGTTCACATGTTTTGCAGTAAGGGGTAAAGTATTTTGACACTACGGATAAATTCTTTCTTTTTTTCTAATTCCAGTTTATGTGCACGCTACACGACGCCAATCTTGCAGGTATTGAAAGTGCTGCGGAAAATAACTTTCTGAAGAATGAAGTGATAAAAACTCATGGTAAGACCAACTAATAAATTTAATTCACGAATGCAAACATAAAATAAGGTTATAAAATGTTTTTAAAGTAAAATCATTCAATAAAAAAACCAATTTTTTTTCACTTACATTTCAAATAATGACTAATCTGAATTTTCCAATAGAAATGTAGATTAACAAG
The DNA here is from genome assembly GCA_921293015.1 of Phorcus lineatus. NCBI lineage: Eukaryota > Metazoa > Mollusca > Gastropoda > Trochida > Trochidae > Phorcus > Phorcus lineatus. The sequence continues at coordinate 28,537,454 of OV121092.1, read as the reverse complement.
GAAGATACCAAACTGAAGTAATTCAAATAAAATCTTCAACAGTTTCTATTCAATGTAATAATCTTCTCCCATCCGTATTACGAGCCTTTATTCCAGGCAGTAGAAACGGTTGCAATGACATAATCGACGGACCCGATATTCTTCCGAAAACTCATTTAAAAAAGAAAACAGACAGAAGTCTACGGGTGCTAAATCAGGCGAGAAGGGTGGATGATGAAAATGAGGGAAGTCATTGTTATCTATCAACTGCTGATACGTGCACTAGCGCATTGTCTTGGTAGACCATCAACAGGAAAGAACTGCCTTACATTCCAAACGAGGAATAGCATGTGCCTTTAGTTGTTTTAACCTTTTGGTGGTAATCCACTACGATAACACTCTCAGAATCCAAGGAAACTGTTTTCTAGCTAACGGAAGAGCTTTTACCTTCTTAAGAGTCGGTGGCGTCACGTGCTTCAACTCTTTCTAAGCCTCTGGTTGAAAGTTTTAGAACATATTTCATCCACCGTAATAATTCGTCTTTGGAAACTGTTAGGATCGTCTTCAAATACAAGCTAGAATACCCTTTGAAATTATATTTTTAAACCTTTTGGATCATTTAACAAACGTTTTGGCACCAATTGTACTTTGTCAGTTTCAAATTTCCAACGATGATGAAATAAACTAGTTCCTGCCAACTACTCAAGCTATAAATCGTAAGACCTTTTTACGTAGATATTTAATGACAATTTGCGATGAGTTATGAAAACAAATACCAAATTTGATAGCGAAGACCCGTCTCAACTAAACACTTTTTAACAAATGTATTGGACGTTGGTGACAGATCCGTAAAGTATTTAAGTATAACTTTAAAGTTCAGTCACCATTTTATTATATTGGGTAAACGACCTTACACCGGGTTAATCTACCTAAACGTAAAAGTAACATCCCTGCCATCCACTTTTCTTTCAAGGTTAAACAATGCTATTTACATATACCAGTGTCCATTCCAAAAGATTATATTTTCAAATTTGAGATACATAGTATTAACGGTTTGTGGAGAAAAGAGAAAAGAATATTCGAGGGCGGACACCCTGCAGCGCCTATATTTTAAGACCAATTCTAATAACTAAAGCCTCAATATATCAAAATTGTTATTTGAAAATAGTATGTTCTTATTTCACCTGCTTTAATTGAGTACTTCATAGTAAGAGTGCAGTAAAGAGCAGATAAACGATTCAAGATTCTATAGTAAAAGATTATTAAAGATACACATCTCATAGTTCCTTTATAAGGACATCATAGAATGTTTTTAAATGATTTTACAGATAACGATCCGGTTTGGCTCGGAGCTACGGACATGCTCAATGAAGGAGACTTTAGATGGACAGGTTCGAATGTTAATCTGACTTTCACAGATTGGGGACCTGGTGAGCCAACTACAGGAGAGGATTACCACCAAAACTGTCTTCAGTTCTGGCATCCTAATGACGTTTGGGTTTGGGATGACACGATATGCACAGTAAAAAAAAGATTCATCTGTGAAATGAGGTAGGAAAAGTCGCCTACATATTTCTGAAAAGCAAAATAATTTATGTACGTTTCTAAATAAGTCATCTTTTTATAAAAGGGTCATAATTTATCAGGAAATATGAATTCCAATTTGGGTTCGTCAGATGAGCTTAGGTATTGCCCATCGCTCGGCGTCCGTTCGCTGTCCATTGTCCGTAAACTTTCAAATTCTCGACTTCTTCTCAAAGACTGCTCTTCTCCAAAAGCTTAATTGAGGTAGCATGCACCGAAGGGTCCAAATCTGTAGATTACTTAGAATTGCATCCCTGTCAAGCTCTTATTTTGGAGTTAGTTGACATTTAAATTCACACATCACAATCCTGAACGATGTTCTCAAAATTTAAAGACAAATGAAGATATGAGGTAGGGTACCCTCCTATACTATATTTAAAGGAGATTGGGGGAAGACGAAATCTACATTTTGTCTTCATGTAACAGAGATGTTTTTCTGAAAAATTTACCTTCCTACGCAAACAAGTTTAGATTTGTGGGAATCGTCATAAATATGCACCCTAGCCACGTCGTATTTATTGGAGACAGAACAATGAAATATATATATCTCCGTCTCCATTCTAGAAAGATGTAGATGCACAAAATCATCATATGGCAAGGAGTCTATACACAAAATTATAGATTTCTAGCGTTTTCGGATTCATAAAAAGAAAATGAAAGTAGGCTGAAAGGCACTAGTGCACGCTTTTACGGTTTAAATTGGCTATTTTAAGGTTTACGAGGACTTTTTCATTCACTTAAACTTTCTATCGATGCAATGAAATACTAAACATTCTTTACAATTTACCTGCAATCAACAATGAAAACGTTAAGACAGCCGCTGTCGGCATGGGCATATAAAAATCTATGGTTAGCTGTGCACAAAACGGATAAATTATTGACACTTGGAAACGGCTGAACTAGTACTGTGTGCAGCTATTGAATTTACCTAAACTCTGAACTGAGAACAAATCATGAAATATGTTTTATGAAAGCAATGTTGTAAATTAACCGATTTAATAACACAGTATTAGCATTGTTATTAGATTCACCATAGCGGCTGCCGTTTCCGCTTTTCTGGTTATGAGCAAAATCTTAATATTTCCGATATCGTAGTTCATGCGAATTTCATTTCAAATTAAATACTTCCGGCCTTTAAAAATCCACTAAAAATTTACTACCTGAATACGTAAATATTTGTTAAATAACTTGCGAGGTAGATTACTCGAGTGAGGAAAATGAGTAATATCGAGAGATATGCAGTATATGTGCATTCCTTGTGTTTACGAAATATTGGTGTGCACTAGTGCGTTTAAAGGTCGAGGCCAATATGGTCCTTATCAATGGGTCACAGGGTTACCAAATCTACAATTTATAATCCCTATTGCTCAAGGTACCTATACACAAGATTTCAACTTCTTAGAGTTGCAGGTTAATGAGAAGAAGTCGAAAAAACGAAAACTTTTACGGATGGACGAACGGAATGATGCATAGACGCCATGCCATAAGCCCATCGGGCTTAACGTATTTCCTCGAATACAACCCCGGGGTTCTATTTCACTCAGCACCCCCTTACCCACCGGGCTGTAAACGAGGCCCGGGTTGTAATCGAGGCCGGGTTCTATTTTTTCAGACCTGAAAAATCTATTGCAAGAGTGAGAAAGTGACATTCTATATCTCAAAACTTTCCATCTGGAAATCATTCTAAGAGTATTCAGTTATTATGTAAGGCCCGGGTTATATTCGAGGTCCTGGTTGTAATCGAGACCCGGGTTTTAATCGAGGAAATACGGTAATTTGCTTGGTTTATTTAACAAACCACAGAGGCATATTTTCTTGGTTGATTTTTGTTCGTAATACGTATTTGCTTTTTCCACACTCGTCTTCAACAACCCTCAAGTCTCTTAAATTTCTAGTAAACTAAAAACGGTTCATGTTTAAATTTCATATAATTTGTTATTTTAATTTTTGTATTTTATATTATAAACTTTAGTCGAGGAGTTACTCATATGGAGACAGCCGATCAACAACTAGCGCTAACATTAGATGACATAAGATGTCAACAGATGTTTAACATTGTCAACCTATACTATCTTATAGCCTTTCTTTACTTTTCTTCCAGAACTTCCGCCGTAGTTGGTTGAGAATCGATCAGCATCCTCTGAAAATCTTTGAACCGTCTTTGTTTAAGCACATCTATGTTCAAATCTTTTATGGTAAAAATAAATTATCCAATCTTAATACTTCTTTGTAATCTTATCATTTTTATTAAAATACATAGAGAAATTAACAGCTGAAGAAGAATATTCCATAAAGAAAAAACTTCGACAAGTGACTTATTTTCTAATCGTGTGAACATGTATCATATGTTGAATCTTCTTTACAATCTTAAGTACCTTGGTAAAGTCATCAATTTTGAGAAAATATTTCCCTTTTTTCGGGAAATACATGTGAGGTTTCTCTTTACGTTTAAGGGGTTATTTTTATGACGTAAGGAAGCTTTTTTTACATTATGTACTCCTACTCTCATCTGATCGATTTAATTAGATAAGATATAATTATATAGTATTTGAAGAAGTCAAAGAAAAATGCAATTAAATACATTCTTTTGAAAATACTAAAATTTCGGTGTACATGACGAGGTCTAAGTTAGAAACACATTGTTGCCAACAATTAAAGACCTTTGAATTTAGTCTACACTCAAATGAGACTAATTCGCACGACCAGTGCTTTTTAAAGCTGAAATCTATAAAGAAACAGATTTTATAATGTTATTGTCCATTTATGAGGGAGCAATTTATAATACAATAGATCATGCAGCTTGTCGACCGTATTTTTTTGTATAGTTTAAATAGAATTTTCAAAGTTTATGGCCAATAAACAAAAACATTTTATAATATATTTCAGATATGAATTCAAATTTTAAATTTAATCAATGTTGAAACAAGAAATGAATACAAAAGGTTTGATGCAATGATAAGGAGCCCTGAAATATTTCGTATATACCTTAAAGTGAGGAAGTTATCCTTTTCAACCTGTTTATTTGAATGGACAAGTCACATAACCTTGTTTAATCCAATCAGAAAACAGCATATCGCCGAAAGGCTTTCAGTTCGACCTTGAATCCAGTTGGACACCAGTCGACGAACTGGATGTTCCTCTTGGTCTTGGTGGTGGCGATGGCAGCGTTGACATCCTTGGGGACGACGTCCCCATTTTAGAAAAGTGTACATGTACTTGCCGTGACAGTAATTATATTTGATTGTACAAATTTGTAAATTGCTATAAAAGTTCAAGGTGCCTTTAGATGATGAGCCCTTTATGTATTTATAATTCTACAAATAGTTTTCAATGTATAAGATAAAATTAAAGTAAGGCAAAAAACCGCATTCAACGCAAGCAAATGAAAAAATAGCCATGCTAACTAAATAAAAGTAGGAAGAATGTTTAACGTGTTTAAAGTTGAACCGGCCTTTTTATGATTTGACACTGTGAATGATGCACCACATGAGATGATTTTCAGCTTTTCGGCTTTCGAGAATGATTTCTATCGGTCGAGGCCCGAACTTGTATGCATACTGCAGTTCAATTCTTCTACTTGCAGCAAACACGATTGCATTACAGGTGATCTTTGATACTTTGATAAGATAGTGAAAATCTAGCTAGGCTGTCACTTCCTTCTTGGTTCACATAGAAACAATCACGATGTTGTGCGCAGTCCTAACGCTACTTTTTACTGCAACATATTGTCAAGGTATGACATATTACAATGTAACATTGATAAATGATATGGATATTGTCATCAAGTATAACAACATGTTATGTATATACTGGTGATTCATAGAATGGACACTATCAATAGACGTTATTTGTAAAATTATTTTAAATATGCTCAATTTGTTCCGGGAATGATAATGTCTTTGATGTATGGCATTATAAACTCTTCTTTACCGTCAAAGGTTAAATTCTTTATTAAAACGGTTCTACTTCATATGTTAACTGAATTTGTACATATTGTGAGTTTATTGTTAATTTTAGAAAAGGACACGTAGATAAGACCAAATTTTAAAATTTATGAATTTTTCCTCTCCAGGCGAATGTCCTGATTTCTGGATACCATTCCATGGTTCCTGCTACCATCTTTTTTCTGAACTTGAACAATGGACACAGGCTCAGGTAAGTTGGACAACTAAAGGTGAAACGAGCTTTCAAATGTTGTCAAATCTCATTGAAATCAGCCCGAAACTAATCGCTCGTACCTCGCTGCGTTTCTTGATCTGACCACGGCTACATAAGAGCCGCGTCAGACGGCCTTGACCGCCAGACTGTGCCAGCTAATTAGAATCGAGGCTGGAAAGACTTTGGCAACTATTGAATTGACATTAAAAAAATCACATGCTCATTCTTTGTTCTCATTTACCTACATGTCCTTTTTGACAACGCTCATTGAATTTTTCCTTTCATTGAAAAAACAAATTTGGTAATTTCTAACAAATTCTTATCATAAAGTCGCAAGAAATATCATCAACCATTTACTTAACATTAATTAAGTTACATTCAATCACAGGATTGAAATGTGAGTCCATTTGCTCCATGAATAAATTTTCAACAATAACACAACGCACGGCTGTAAAACTAAGATACTCTTTTAAACGAAAACAATATGAATATTCATTAGGAAAAGCCATCGGAGTTCTTCCCGGCAGTAAGGTTTTTCTCATGCACAGAATACCTCGTGGACGTGTTTTTTTCCTTCACGGTAATTTTGTGTTCATGTTCTTGTTCCTGGCGTTCTCTGCAAAGTGTATTAAAGTAAACTATATCTACCATATGCAAGTAAAATCTCTATATAATGACAAAACACTTTGACAATGCAGATTATGTCATTGTTTTTCTTTACTATTACCAGTATATGTGCACGCTCTACAACGCCAATCTTGCAAGTATCGAAAATGCTGTGGAAAATAATTTTCTGAAGAATCTTGTGATAAATACCAATGGTAAGCCTTAATCATGTTTAAAGTCACGTTTGTAAATATAAAACAATAATTAGGCTGCAAAATGATTAATTAAAATGGTAAATTCATAAGATACAATAAGGACGTTGATTGTATCATATTTTATAACACTAGGGAATTTTGTGTTGACATCTCTGACGATTCGAATAAAAATTAATACATTGTCTCTTTAATTCTGTCTAGTTTTACGGCCACAGATGCCTTCAAACTAAAATCTTTGAGTCTGTACACATGATTTCATCTTTCCATGCCTTTTTGTTCCTTAAGAAGATGATGAAAATAGTTAAGGGCGTCACAATATCATGATATCAAAATCCCCAATGGCAAAGGAGTCTATACAACTAACTTCAGCTTTTTAAGACTAATGTTCTGTAAACCAACATATGAATAAGCTAAAAGCGTTGTCCTCGTGGCGCTTATCAGGGGCCATATTTTTACCATATCAGTTGATAATCCATTTTGCTATGGACTTAGCTGGCTACACAGTTGTGTTCAAAAGGAAAATGGTTTTCAGGTCGTGGCCAGTGGGAGCCTTATTAAAGACCGCAAAATCACAAAATCTCCAATTGATAATGGCCTCATTAAAAACAAGAAAATATCATAATTTTTGCAATTTCTAGATAAAGATGCAAGTGTAGAGAAGTTATTTGAACTTGAATCAGGACTGACGGTTATTTGGCTCTTATTTAAGCCACATATAAAATTATGAAACATACTCTGTGTCACTTTAACAAAGTACGATGCGGTAAGTAAGAATGAGTAAGCAACGCCATGCGTTCTGCTTCAGCTATATTTTATTTGCTGAAGAGTTTAATAAAACAATGTTTAGATGATCCATCGAGTTTGGATTGACTATACGAGTCTGGATTTATGATACGAGATAAGATTGACGATACGCGTATATTTTCAATGTAGCAATTGTCTGATGTTATTTATTTCAAAGATCATTTTGTTGATACTTTTTAAACCTTCTTTTAAATTTACAAACTTTCTCAGATGACATGCACAGTGTATTGCGAACCCTCGTTATCCATATAGCCAATAATAACAAAAAATTAATTTTGATAGATTTAAAAAAAACCCAGCCATATTGACTTCCAAAACTTAAGGATGTTATCTTCAGTGAATATTTTTCAGTTCATACATCGGTGTGGCTCGGTGCTACGGACGTAGTCAATGAAGGAGACTTCAGATGGACAGATTCGAATCTTCCTCTGACCTACACAGATTGGGGACCATCTATTCCTGACAATCATCTGAACAACGAAAACTGTCTTCAGTTTTGGTATCATGATAACTTTTGGCAATGGGACGACGGTACTTGCACAGCAAAAGGACGATTCATCTGTGAAATAAGGTACTAAAAGTCTACAAGAACTAACGAGTAAGGAGGCGTATCGCTCCTCATTTCCGAAATGCATTATATTGCTATGCAGATAAACTTATATGCTCTGTTAAGAAAACAACAGCAATTAGAATAGTGATCAAAGCAGGCCGTAATTTTGTAAAGAGAGATAATTCAGTAACTGGTTCCAGCGCTTTATACATGTTTGTGCTATTTTCACATTGCGAGTTCAAACCTTATTTGCAATTTTCAGTAAAATCACGGTTTTTGGATTTTCTGAAATTCTACACGGAAATTGTAAATTCTATAAACTCCCGATATATTGTATAGTTTATGCAGAGTGTACCGGTACGTATCACATTGTTTCTGTTTTGCAATTGACCGATACATCGACAGTACCTTGCATCCTTATTCAACTGTATGAGAAGAACATTTTATTTTATATTTAGGATCATTTATGGATAAAAGTGGTTGTGGATACGAATTCCATGTTAAGCTTATGCTGTGAAAACGCAGTCAGTGGCTTGACATATTTTTCAAGTTCATGAATATATCGTAGCAGCGTTGTTTTGAACAATCAAAACATTTCGTTTCTCAAGAAACCAGAAAAGTACTTTGACGTATGACGGAGAAAACTCTTCTGTATAACGGTTGATTATCCCGAACATTAGTGTTGGTCTTCCCCTTGATACCATAGATATTTGTACAACGCTTCCGATTACCTAATTGGCAGGGTATTTCACATATCGGCATTTTTGTACAAATGTTTTGTTTAGTATACGTTTTTTATGGTCTCCAATGACCTTTCTGCTCAAGAACATATCAAATCAACGTCGCGTGTACAGTCTGTAAAAAATCGACCGTGTTCCGAAAACGTGAAACAATGTTTTTAAAGGGATTCGAACATGTTCCATCAAAAGCTTACCGGCAATGTGGAGAGAAAATCCCTCGTAGAACAAGTTCGAGTCTCGCACGAGTTATTGTTTTCCAAATGTTGTTCAACGGAACGGTAGATTTTGATCAGACTGTCGCATGTATATATTTCAGTTACTTCAATTTAGTAACTGCTGTAAAAAGTCTGGTCTACGAGATACGGAACAAATAGATTCAGACTGTCACATGTATATATTTCAGATGCTTCAACTTACTAAATTCTATATAAAACCTCTGGTCTACGAGAAACGGAAAACAGAGATTAAGATATTAGATATTATTCAGATATTAAGTACAGATACACCAGTTTAAATGGACAAGATTCACGATATGAAAGTCAACAAACTATTTCGTATGTTTATTCTCTTTTATCTTTTTAGCAATTCCGCTGTAGTTGGTTAAGACTGGATCGCCCCTTGCATCCATGAAATCTGTGAGCGTCTTTGTTCAGATTTTCCTCGTTCGTTTCTTGGAATGTTCTGGCAGTAATAAATTATTCATTCCTTTGATTTTAGTTGTCTTATTTTATCTCCATATAGATATAAAATAAGGGGGGGGGGAAGAACTTTCGCATGCTTATGACAATGAATTTTATTTGGAAACAAATTGATTTGTTGTGTGTAAACATACAATGATATCTTCACTACCAAGTCTTATGGCCATAAAATAAAGCGGTGCTCAATACAGGATCGAAACCAAAGCTAACTCCCTGAATCCAACAGCAGTTTACAATGCCCTATTTTCGTTAAGTGATGCAACTTGGAAAATAAACTTCTTCCAATGAACTGCATTTTAGTTTCAATTTACTTTTACGAGGGTTTGGTTATATGGTGCGAGGTAGGTGTTTGTGAGAACGGCTTTGTCTGACTGATGTAAACAAACCCGGACTCTATGCGAGTTACGTAGTAACTACTCAATTTCATAACAAAACTCTACAATCCCATCGTTTCCTTGTTCAGTTAGGCTTTCAATGCAAGCATGTACTACTAAATACAACGTCTAAATAACTATTTCTAGATGCGTTTGCTTCCGCTGCCGACCGAGAATTCACGGATATTACCGATGTTCCTTCCGAAGTCTACCGATGTTCCTTCAAAAGTGGGATGATGTTGCTTCCGTTAGGGACGGAAAAATCTCTGTTATTACCGATTTTCACCGATGTTGACGTGTTTGTTTCGCCATTAAGCTGTAGTCCTTCCATTATGGAAGCTTTCCCTTCTATAAGGCACTGTTTTCCTTCAAATTTGATGCATTTCCTTCATTTACTAAGGTGGGTCTGGAGAAAAGTCCTTTAAAAAGCTTTTAAATCCGCCAAAGATCAAGTATGTAAGAGATAACACTAACTAATGCATAAGTCGACAACTTTCATCTTTATTCAAGAACTGTTACCATTAATGTGATAGTCAGTAAAGAAGAAGATGTTTGAGTTGAATATTGTCTCAGGTTTGGAATCAGAGCAGCATCTTGAAATATTCAGAGATGTTGTTTTGGGGAAATAAAATTAATATTCATCTCCTTCGTCCTCTCCGTCGCCTTCGATGGAGTCGACTCCAACCTCCTCGTAGTCCTTCTCCAGGGCTGCCAGATCCTCACGGGCCTCGGAGAACTCTCCCTCCTCCATACCCTCACCGACATACCAGTGGACGAAGGCACGCTTGGCGTACATCAGATCGAACTTGTGGTCAAGACGAGCCCAGGCCTCGGCGATGGCGGTGGTGTTGCTCAACATGCAGACAGCTCTCTGTACCTTGGCCAAGTCACCTCCGGGGACAACAGTTGGTGGCTGGTAGTTGATGCCGACCTTGAATCCAGTGGGACACCAGTCGACGAACTGGATGGTTCTCTTGGTCTTGATGGTGGCGATGGCAGCGTTGACATCCTTGGGGACTACATCTCCACGGTAGAGAAGACAACAGGCCATGTACTTGCCGTGACGGGGATCACACTTCACCATCTGGTTGGCGGGCTCGAAGCAAGCATTGGTGATCTCAGCAACAGTCAGCTGCTCATGGTAGGCCTTCTCAGCAGAGATGACTGGGGCGTAGGTAGCCAGAGGGAAGTGGATACGTGGGTAGGGTACCAAGTTAGTCTGGAACTCAGTCAGATCCACGTTCAGAGCACCGTCGAAGCGGAGAGATGCAGTGATGGAGCTGACGATCTGCCCAATCAGACGGTTGAGGTTGGTATAGGTTGGTCGGTCAATGTCCAGGTTACGTCTGCAGATGTCGTAGATGGCCTCGTTGTCGACCATGAAGGCGCAGTCAGAGTGCTCCAGGGTGGTGTGGGTGGTCAGAATGGAGTTGTAGGGCTCAACAACAGCGGTAGAAACCTGAGGGGCAGGGTAGATTGAGAATTCCAGCTTGGACTTCTTGCCGTAGTCAACGCTCAGACGTTCCATGAGGAGAGAACTGAAGCCAGATCCGGTTCCACCGCCGAAGCTGTGGAAGATGAGGAATCCCTGGAGTCCAGTGCACATGTCGGCAAGCTTCCTGATACGATCAAGGACCATATCGATTAGTTCTTTGCCTACGGTGTAGTGGCCACGGGCGTAGTTATTAGCGGCGTCTTCCTTGCCGGTGATGAGCTGCTCGGGGTGGAACAGCTGACGGTAGGTGCCGGTTCGGACCTCATCTGGAAACAAAAAAAGGCCATTGAATATTACATGATAGTTTGGTTACGAGCGTGTGTCTGAGAAGTATTACGTGTAATTAGACGAACAAGTGTTACAGTCTCATTTGAAAGCTTGTATTTAATCGGAAATTTACCATAATTCAGTTATAAGTCGATAGACTAGATTATCTCTACTATATTATGCTTGGAATTATTTAGATCCCGTTTTCTTTTAACGTACCGACTACAGTTGGCTCGAGGTCGACGAAGACAGCCCTGGGGACATGTTTGCCTGCCCCAGTCTCGCTGAAGAAGGTGTTGAAGGAGTCGTCTCCACTTCCGATGGTCTTGTCTGAGGGCATCTGACCATCAGGCTGGATTCCGTGCTCAAGACAGTACAACTCCCAGCAGGCATTGCCCATCTGGACTCCGGCCTGGCCGACGTGGATGGAGATACATTCCCTCTGGACACAAAGGAAGCAACATATTATATAAGCCGAAGTTATTCTCTCTTATTAGTCAATGATTTCCTTCTCACATAAAATGCAATTCACAGTTTAACTCGTATATCATGGTCTTGCATATTCTCGAACGCATACGTTTTTGCAAATAATGAGTTGAAATGAGTTGAATGTTTTAAGAAGAGTGGAATTTTTGTTCAACGAACTCTCGTAATAAAGTTAAGGTTTTGCAGGTCTCATTTTTATCCGTCTAAAATATGACTTTCCCCTAGACTCGAAAAGACAGTTGCATTTCATTTCGTTGCAAGAATGTGTAACTACTCTGTGTTGTCTTTTTTACCAAAGAAGTATTAAAGAAAGCCGATTTTCTGTGGATTGCTGAAGTACAATGGAATTTGGAAATAACAAAGCAAATGTTTTATACAGATACGATATTTTTTCTTATGGTAAAGAGGCCGTAACGATTTAAGAAAACAGTAAATAAAGTGTTTTTAATTTCTAAAATTTTTATATTCTTCAAAATTTCGTTAAACAAAGACGTGATTGTGTTATTTTCTAACCACATGTTTCGTTTGGCAAAGTTCATGAAAAAGTCTAACATCCGGCTGTAGTCAATGCTATTTTGACCCAAATATAACCTCTTTAAAAGCAAGTCTCGATTTGAAGTCAACTACATCTCAAATAGTAATATCTCTGACGCTCCTTTCCTATATCTATCAAAATAATCCTTTTTAGAAATATTTGTCAAGATTAATAACTGCCTATTGAACGTGTAATTAAAATGCATATGTATAAAAGAAAATTCGCATAACTTCATCTTACGAATTACTAGCTACAGGGTTTTTATCTCAGAAACTTTAAAATGACACAAATTAAAAAAAAAATTCTTAATACTTGTTAAAATGTCATGTTACCCTACTATTCAAGTCCGCCTAATTGAGTTTACCTGCCCTTTTATATATTTATTTTACCTTGAGGTGCAGTGTGTAATTTGTGATTCAGCTCAGTTTGTCCATACTTGACTGTTTTTCTGGTTAAGTCTAAATAACCATATATGGTAGCGTTGCATTCTGGCGATACATCTAAAAGGAACGCATTGCTGAATGGACTTTTTGGACGAGTCAGCACTTTTCAAATTAATTTTGTAACTGCTCATACCCGTTCTAATCACTGTGAGGTTACATATGAATATTCATGGCGCATTAATTGCGTATATACTTTGCAAATATATTATTCAAACCACCTATGTTGTAATTTGACTTTTCATGGACAATTTTTAATTTATCTATAATGAATAATTAAAATAATTGATAACACAATAAATAATGTGTACCATATTATGCTTATTCATGATAATAATTGTCTAATTTTGTGATATGAGTCACATATACTTCATGAGCACCTTAATTATGTCTATGACATTTGTTAATAACTATTATTAATGTTAACACATATTTCATAACTCAAATCATAGATCATGTCAAGCTAGTCCAATTTGTATCGTGTCATTTTCTAGACAATTTTCAAAACTTAACGTACTCTCTAAACAATCAAAATTGATAAACTACGAGGTTCATAGTTCGTAGAAGTGGATATAAAACAGAAAACAATGATTGACCTCCCCTCGTAATGAATCGAAAAATAGGAATAATTCAACTCATAATTTGCAAAATAAACAATGTTACGTATGATAACTTAACGATCAAGTTATATTATTATAATACATCTGAACTAGTGAAACCATTCATTTTAAGTTTTAAAACAAAAACATCGCCGCTTAAATATTCCCCCTATATCTGACCAGGAAATAAAAATTTAAATTCGAAATTTTTATTTGATTTATGACTGCGAGAAAAGAGGGTTAATGAGCTAGTTTCTATAACATTTTGATTATTTTTGAAATCATAAGACTGGAAATAGCGTACTATTTATTTGAGGTATTTGCCTATGCAAGAATGGGGGTACAGCTACAATAATGTGGAAATGTTGCGGTTTGATTTTGTTAAACCATTGTAAGAATTTGTATTGCGTCACCCTCATTGATATTTCTTTTATTCATCAAATCAGTTTTGAAATGTAACCTGACGTATTCTTAAAGAAAAAATCACTTCCTCAGACAAAATATGCATATTATGCAAAATTCGTAGTAATAACATTTACACTATCATTATCTCGGCGTCCCATCATTTCAAAGACATTAACCATACCTCTGTACCCAATGGCCACGTGTGACTGACGGATACATATTTCATAAATTATTCTCTCTTAATATACAGTACAGACATCTGGATGATTTTACAAAATTCAGAAGTTAAAGAGCCATTCCGTGAGTTGTTGGAGTCATATATGCTAAACTTGATCAATGGTGTCATTTGATCGCCAAGTATCGACTGATACCAAATAGACACATTTTAAAGCTTATATTTTTTTACAGTGACAATATAAAGGTAGAACGTCGCAAATATGATCGAAAACCGGACAGTGGCGCGCGTCAAATAGTCAAAACGGAGACTTGTCTAAAACAATCAGGAGGGCAGTTAGAAGTTGATAGCGTTTGTTAGGTTATATAAAAAGTATCCATTTATATTAGACGTCATATCTACCCCTCTGAGCATTCATAAGGCTGTTTTTAGATTTTCATGGAAAACCAGTATTTGTCTCATAATTTATCTTTTGGACATGAAAAGTAAAGATGTTTTGAATTTATATCACCACATATGACATTTAGGTTCGTATCAATGGTAAATAATATGTTATGAAAATCAAGGAGTGGCTCTGGAGATTCGACCCCGCGCCTCTTTTAAAAAAAAATATTTAGAAAAACGAAATAGTGAATAACCGAGGGTGATCTCCCTGTCCCCTTCTTTCAAAATTACTGGATCCGCCACTGAATACTCCACGTAACTGCTGAATAAAATTCTTTATGAGTGCCATTCTCTGGGCTATTAAGTGTCAGGGAATTTATGACAAACGTAAGAGTAATGGTTAAACGCGAGCGTAAAGGATTAAACAGAATCGTCAAGGAAATGGCATGTTGGTTTGAAAACCTCATTTCCCCGAGCTGATGGTGAGCATTCTCTCACATGTCAAACAATCGCGACTGTCGTTAAGGTTAACTGAATACTGTTGTAAGTGCAGACAGAATGCAAATTCCACACCGTTTTTAAGAATGTTGAGAAATTTTACACAGTGGTGGTTCCAGAATTCAAGAGTTTGGCAATTCACCTATTGCATCTATTGGGGGTTGGGGTGTTCGTATCACTCTGGGGGTTACCCGTTTACAACAAAATTCTTAAAAGGAGGGGTACATACAATGTTCTGTCGTTGGGCTTTTATAATTCCATTGTCGGTTTAATTCACTATCAACATAAGGAATTTACAACCGCAAAGGTTAATGGTTTCTGTGATGCTCAAAGACAGATAGGTCATATCCAGTTTCCATGGCATGACGTGGACAAAGGGTACAGAGGAAACATCCGCATAAAAAGCTGTCAGGAGCGATTAAATCTTTACAGTCCAGTCTTACATACCTGTCTCCTAACACCAGATGCTAAGTTTCGCCTAGTTTGACTCCATGGCTGTGTGTGTAAGGAACCTAGACTAAAATTTAGTCTATGAAATATTTTAATAATTAAATGTTCCTTCATCCATAATTTATTTTTTGGGCTCCTTATTTCATGAGTATTCAGTCAATCTAGACTTGCTGTATGATGAACTAGACTGTATTAAAGGCTCCTTTATATACATAGTCATGAAGCAGGACTATAAGGAACCCTTTTTACCTCTAAGCAAAGACATACTTTAAAGGGTCAGTGGCAGGTTTTTTTAGGTAAATAAAAGATATCACGAAAACGAAATAGATGTTACCAATCGGAAGACAATCTTTTCTAATCTGTTCTGTTCTAAACAATAGAAGCAGTTCTAAAACGAACATGTTTTGTTAAGCTTATTTACCTAAATTTATTTACTGAAAGGTGTTCACACTGAAATGGCCGCCCACATTTTCTTTCTATTTTTTTTTTTTACTGTTATATCAAAGAAGGTGTTTGACCCTATGACAATAATGCATTTGGCATAGACATATACTTATATATCTATTGGGGGAAATAAGAAGAAATGATTAGCATTTTTATTTCATTAACTACATTTTAGTTCTGCAAAATGTTCGTAAAGAAGTTCTGAAATCTCCTTTTGCAAGTCTTTGGCTGTCTTGATAAATATGTAATCAAGCTTTAATAAAATATGTTTAAGTAGGTTAACATGATTTGAAATATATAAAATAATATGATTTCATGGTTCGAAGGTTTCCGATATTTGCTTTTGAATCATGGTTTTAGGTACAAATTGTAGACTAAAACATTTCAAATCAATGCACATTTTAATAAATCCACATCATAAATAGTAATTAAATCCATCTGAACACAAACTGCATACCAAAACGATCACATAATCTCTCTCGTTTGAATGTTGAAATTCAACCGTTACGCATGGCAATAATAACAATTCAATTTAATGAAAACTTTTACATTTATAGTTTTGAGTCTTCGTTCTTAGCACGTGATTGTTTCAGAGGTCTAACTCCGAACATGACAAACGAGACGAGCGTGTCTTCATCTGTGAGTAAGGATCTCACAAAAGATGCTCATCTCGCGCATTCTCAGATGGCCAGATCTCGTTCAGCGAGGCATGAAAGAAAATGTTTCACCACATAATGAGATTCGAACCTGAGACAACGTAGTTATGGATGGGCGCGGAAAGGTTTTGAAGATGACATGTAAGGAATGTGGTAGGTAAACATTAAACAGGACGTTCACCGGTTAGACCTGCCTAACAGAATAGCCAAAATACCTAGACTGTCAGTGAGTCTCTTTCTGACAAATGAACGTATATTTGTCCTTGTGTCTGCTGCAAATACGTTTCCGAAATTACGTTTGAGTCAATGGCGCGCGCCATTGTCCAGTTTTCGATCACAAATCTCGACTTAAACCTGTTTATTGTCACTATACTGAAATAATAAGTATTAAGGTGCCACTTTTAAGAAACAACCACTACTTCTCGATCAAATAACGCCGTTTATGAAGTTTGACATATTTGACCCAAACAACATACCTTGTGTCCCTTTAATAACCAATAAAGTGACTTGACTTGATGATAAAACAGCTTATTTGTTAGACTGTCGGTGATTATTCTTATGACGAATAAAGATGATGATGATAATAAAGAAAATGAAGAAGAAGAAGAAGAAGATATAGAAATAGCCTATACCTCCCTTGTATATAAACAGTTGATACCTTTACGTTTTAATATTTTGTTAAAAAATGAAATTCAACACCGGTAAGGTAGGGTATGCTCAGGAGTAATGAATACCCTTCAAAAAGAACATTTATTGGGATGAAGTTTTCTCTCTTTAAAGTATAGGAGGATCGTTGTGTACGTATCGGCTGTACATAATATTAGCATATGGGAAAAGATGAATTCAAATAACATTGCGGTACGTCAACGTATTACAATTTGGAAAAGCGTTTTTCTTTTTAAATTCGACGTAATTATGTAAAGCGGTTGAAAGATTCTCTTTTGCTACATTAACTCTGGCGAATTATGCTCCCAGTTCGCATTGATTACACGGTACATTTATCACGACTAACAGAGTACATACGCACTATGAGTCATCGCCATGTTATGACACCGCCAAGGGACACGGTGTGTTACTATGACAACCAACTGGTCTACCGCGGACGACTTGTTTTTAGACCGCTCCTGTCCAAATTTTGACCTTCCATCATGTTTATATCATACAACTGTCGGATGTCAATCTTCTGTTATCAAACGACTCGCAATGCTTAACAGGTGTCAATCTCTCCGTTGAGTTATATAACTTAAGGGTTAACAACTTCAAAGATGATTGTTTCGGTCTTATTTTATTAACCAAAGCGGATATGAGCTGCGGAAGGCGTCAGTTTAACATATAAACCCTCCTTTTTCCATCGACACCATTTTCAACTAATTATGCAGATATTGTACAACTTTTCCTCGTCCCTGAATATGGATAACGATAAGGTTTAAACTTTTATGTCCTGGTATTAAATTTTACTTGTATGAAGTTTAGATTTATGTTTAGACGCCTCTGTATCAGTTCGTTCCATTTCAATTTTAACAGGACAAGTCTGGCAGTAAGAATCTCACGTCGGTTCAAACCTAAATCTGTAAATTTAAAAGCGTTATGATTATGGACAGTGTAAACAAGGGAAGTTTATTGTCCATCACAGTCAAATTGTTTATTATAGGTTTATAAATCGTTACTGTCGGCGCAACTAGACAAGGCTAATCGTTACATACCACCTGTTTCATGCAAATGTTCTTTTAGCCGATGTTGAACGCAGTGACTCATTACAGCGTGATATGACGTTGAACTCCAGAAGGTCGCGGAGAGGGAATAAACCAATTCAATGGATAGGACTATAAATGAAGCATATATTATGGAACTAGGGAAATATATGCAGTGTTAGAATGCAGAATGCCTCTGTCCGAACATTTTCATTACGATCCGTGAGTGTTTTGCTAGGATGAAAATGACCTTCAACTTCCATTTCGTGCATACAAAACTTCGATATTCGAAAAAGAAGGCGTTTATGATTTCAAATCGATTAACACGAGATGACGACCTTATCGCATTATTCTACCGCCGACGGTCGATTTGAGCAGGCCTCGTTCTTAATCAATATGCAGACGATAGCCAAATACACCAATATTATAATAATTTTACCGAGAGAGGTTTGAAAAGAAACTTGTATCATTTGTATCGTTAAACAGGCACCTGATAAAGTTGCTGCAATAAAACCTGCCAACAACATCCTGTTGTGCCTCGTTTGGCGGTAAAGTCGGTAGCAGACGACAGTAAAATTAAGCATTGATGCAGGGCTACAGTTCTGCTGTCCTACTTTCAAAGATCTCATCTTCTATGAAAGATAAAATAATTTTCTTTACAGTTACATAAAATTGATGATAAACATAGAACACCCAGCTGTCATATAGTTTAGGTTGAGACCCAGAAGCAGACGACAGAGGAATAAGCGAATATTCGCCATGATTTGGTCCAACTTTACACGATGCCCTCATTTATAAATATTCCGTCCCCGTTCCATGTTGTTCAACAAACGTTAAAGTCAGATGTAAAACTCAAAACCACCTACCATTTTGTATTAGAACAGGTTGTCGACGTGGCAAAGCAAAGGAGTTACGACTCTTCACTCACGCAGCTCTGATGGCGCTGGTATGAGATAGAAGTGGTGAATGAGGATGGCGGGAGAGGCAGTATTTATATAGCAGCTCACCGACTGACAAGCCGGTAGACTTTAGCGCCACGCCTGGCTCGGTTAAAGGTCCACCGTCACGTTTCACTGAACATAAGGACTGGGATGGACTGTAGACTCTCTCATTGTGTCTCCAATGTGAAAACAAACACTATAAACATACACTTTGAAAAAGAAATTCTTAAAATATACACCTTTTACTAAATTAAAGTTTGATATACTGACCTTGCTAGGACTGAAGCATCTCTCAAATGTGAATACACATTATAAAAATTCATTTTGATAAAAGAAATTCTTAAAATATATATCTCATACTAAATCATAGTTTGGTATATTGACTTTCCATGGCTAAAGGTCCACCGTCACGCCTCACTCTATAAGGGAATGTAGTCATCATTGACATACATTCTGTCTATGAAATGATGATTCTTAAAATATGTTAGAAAAATTGATTCTAGTTTGGTATATTTGCCTTGCTCAGCTAAAGGTCTACCGTCACATTTCACTGAACATGAGGATTGAAAAGGACTGTAGCTTCCCTTTTCTGTATTATGAATAAAAGCATTGTAGACATACACTTAGTAAATGAACCAGATATTCTCAAAAAAATGTCAGAGCCTGAATTAAAGAGTTGCCTCTGTTAAAATGTGTAAATTCATAAGTTCTATAGTCGCCGATATGAAAATATTTATGATAGAATACATTTAAGTGTAAAATGTCAAAGTCTTTCGGAAATAAGATGGAAACTTAACACTCTTATCAATCTCTTCTAAAATGTAAAACAAAAATTGAAATATGGTCAAACCCCGAAAATCTACATGATATAGCGAGTCAATATACCTCATTTGATGATGATTAATCAATTAGTTTTAGAGTTCTGCTCCGGAAATGAACACTTCCCTTGAAAAAAACAATTTGTTGCCATGGAAATGGAACAAATAAAAGATGTTCAAGCCCTGCAAAGACAAATCTACATACTATAGAGGCAGTGTACCAAATTTGGTTAGAATTGGTCAAATAGTTTTACTCCGAAAACGAACAAGAGCCATGATAAAAAGCAAATTGTTGCCATGAAAACAGAAAAATGTTAAGATGTTCAATCCTCAAAAGACACGTCAAGAACATGACATGGAGAGACATTATACCAATTTTGGTGATGGCTGGTTAACTAGTTTTAGAGTTATGCTCCGGTTATGAACACAACTCTTGAAGAGAAAAAGTCCAAATTAATGAAAATAGAAAAACTAGAATTGAAAATGCGTTCAAACCCAATCTGCATGTTAATGACAGGTTCTATACCAAAATAGGTTTTGATATGTCAAATAGTTTTAGCTCCGGAATCAATATAGAAACGCCGATCCAAACGGAAAGTCAACCAAAAACAATGTCTCCCGACCCTTCTTCGGGACACATAATTATTATTATGGATTGAATGGAGAATACAGCTTCATTGCCATTGTTCAATATGTTTAACACATTTAACACTTTAATGAGGATGTAACAGACTCTGTCTGCATGTTTGGTTTTCGAATTCGGTTAATAAGAAAACGAAAGGGAACGTTTGTCCAGCACCATGAAGAGCAAACGCATATGGAAGTTGACTAGAAAATGGCAAGTATCCAAAGTGGAATAATCTGACGTTTGAAACCAAGAATGAAGTTGTTATGTGAGAAATATAAACGTCCTAGGGGTCCATCTGGTCTGAAATGGTTTTAGATATTCATTTAGAGATTTGACGCGGATAGCTCCAGGGCATTTATATCTTGAAGTATTGAAGTGATACAAGCCGAGTACAGCAAATGCCGCCTCGACACTGAATGTGTATTAGTGGTTTAAAGTGCAAACCAGATGATTTCTTGCGGTAAACACACACATCTATTTTTGATCTTCAGTCGACTTCTTTCACTATTTGCTTCACAAATATCACCTTCGTAATTGCGATCATTCTGAGCACTTCAGACGGCCACGGTTACCCCTGGTCAAACCTGACTAGAGTCTAGCATTCGAAGCAGCATCGACATATTTGCTCAGGGAGTTTCGTTACTTAGATCTCGTATTGCATCTTGGGAGTAGCTTTAAAAAAATATTTGAGTCTGAGTGAGACATAACTAGCCTGTATCTAAGCCTTGAAACATTCTTTGGGCTTCACTGAATATTGTGTGGAAACGCAAAACGATGAGATATTTTCCTCAGCCTTTTAAATATTGCTTGGACTTCACTGAATGTTGTTGAAAAGTAATACGAAGAAATATATATACCATCAGCCATCACTACTTTTTGTGGAAACACAAATCGATAAAATATATACAAGAGCCTTTGAAATATCGATGCCAAAAGGTACTTTAATAGCTATTTAACAAGCTTACTAAATGAATTAGCTGGTTTACAAAATCATTTTGTCGGCCTACTAATTCACCCTCTTAGTAAGCTTACTAATTCATTTAGTAAATTTACTAAATAGAAACGATTTAGTAAGCTTTCTAAACAAATTAGTAAGCTTTCTAAACGAATTAGTAAGTTTACTAAACGATTAAGTTAGTTTACTCAACGATTATGTAAACTTACTAATTATTCAATCTTGACTTGAACCGTATATAAATAAAGCTAAAAAGGTGATATTTTGGGTGTCAGGCATACTGCTACATCAGCGTATTTGTATCCACAGAACTCCTTCAATACCCTGTCAATCAAATCCCTCTTATTGCTAAAGGCTGGTTATTCATGGATACGTTGAACTTGGTTTATCAAGCTTATCATATATCATTATGCAAGGAGCTTATAGCGTGATTCGAGTGGTGTATTCTGCCCTATATCAGGGTATTGTAGAAGGTCTGAGAATACAAATGTGCTGATGTATCAGGATGGTCTCAGGATAAAACAATATGAATTTAATATGAGAATGAAACACAATATATCATCTAAAAATACCCGCCACAGGGTATGTCCTTACAGTGTGTTGAGTATATATATTATAAAAGTACAAGTAAACAACTTCTCACAAAAATGTCAAGAAATGTATGTGGACATACGTGGCAAATTTGCCTGAGTAAAATGCCTGACGCAGCCTTTCACATTTAACACGACTAGAGTAGAGATTTAAGATGACGAGACTGGAATGACATGTATACTTTACCTGTGATTAAAGCAAACAGAGGCTGTTCGTCGCAGGTAACTTACACCTGAGATAGGTAAACGTGTAGTGGGAGAGGGAAATGTATCGTGAAGGTGTGACTCTATACTCAAAGCTACTGACATATGGGTCACATTGACACAGTAAAGCATCCGAAATCTACACTACGCGTTGTTAAAAGACATTGACAAGTCAATTCATAAATATCGTGTTATAATGATAGCCATTAGTCAATGTGACTTACATCTCACCAAAGCACTTCTGCAATTCCTGGTAACTAAGGTTTTCAATTTGAGGGAATCCAAAATCCCCCCCCCCCTCCTAAACTGCCCCACTTTGACATTCTCCTCTGTTTTTCTATGTTAATAGTGTGTATGAATTTAAATACGATTTTTTTCCGGAGAGGTTGTAAACATGACACCGAAATATTGCAAAAAGATTTGATACCAAAAAAAGATATTGATAACAGCCAAGGAAAATATGGCAAAAAAATTCAAACCCCGAAACATCTTGAACCCTAACCATCTTGAACCCTAACCGAAACATCTTGAACCCTAACCATACGTGTCAACCACTGGGCCATTCCATCCCCAAAAATAAGTGAAGCATCTGAACATTCCTCTTAGGTAACCAACGATGGGTTTATGGTAAAGGGTTTACATTTTCCTCTCTATTATCATAAAACATCCATAAGGGTCAAGAGGACATAGAGGGGTTCATACTGTACATTGAACATCACTGATAAAGCTGTTTTATCTTCCTGGGACAATGAGAAGGAAATATTTAAAACAAACGCAATTCATCATTCATAAAACACTTTTATATACAATTGCATATACATATTATATTCAGAAACAGGAAGTTTAATGTTAGATACATTGCATGCATTTGAAAACATTTCTTATGAAACTTTAATTCAATTCTAGCTAAATTTCTAAAACAAAACCCACAATTTACTGGTGTAAATGATATTCAAACCTCTTTAACATATTTTGAGATAACCAATATATATGTACAACAATATCGTTATGAATTGAAAATGATTGAAATAAAAAAGAAAATTACTATTTCAGAACAACCATCAACTTAATCTTGATGAATAAATAGAGTGATGGTTTACAAATTCTGACATAATTTACATTGAAACTATTTTTTCTCTTATTCCTACTTATCTTAATAATGTTACTTCAATCTCTTAAAATGGAAATCCATTTGTCTATAACATTACAGTATAGAGGCAGATTGTATTTCAGCAGGGAAAAAAAGACTGAATAAACCTCTGACTTAGTCTTAAAACCATTTTAGCAATGTTTTATTTGCCCATATTTTCCAAATTAAATGTTTATTTATGCAAAATATTTTTGTCAGAGGCTCAACAAAAAATTACTGTCTTGTAATTGGTATCAATTGTGTTCTAGATTGTGAGATACTTTACTCCCAAAAGGAACATGCTTCAGTACCTTTCAAGAACAAGTTTTAAGATTTATATCTTTATTAGTATAGGATTGTATATATGATGGTTTGCAAGAGACACCATTCACTGAGATCTTTGTTAGTAACTCAAACCAGACTCTCAAAAGTATTCACACCCTGAACCAGTCTGTTTAAAACTGCACATGTTTTGTGGAATAAGAAAATAAAAATATTTCATCATCCATCATGGTCTAACAACAGCCTAGATAGACATAAGTTATATTACTAGTTTAGGCATAACCTAGTCATAAGTTGAACCGATCACATAGTTACTATTAGAGGAAGATGGCCGCACATATCAGAAAAAAGGTGTTCATAAGAGTTACTTGCCCCGAACTACTGACAACGAAGGGGTTTTGATGCATTACACCTTTCAATATAACATGTACAACAATCTTTTATTCCATCCTGTGCCCAAAACTAATTTCTTACTTCTGGGCACGTGAAGGCATCCAATATGGTAGACTCCGTTGTACCCTGTCTACATGGTTAATAGATGGGTATGAATACTTAAATTAAGAGTCTGGTTCCTGTGAAGTAAACCAAGAATTTGCCAAGCACTTCAAACACAGGTCCTTCATGTGAATCATGAGAAAGACAGCAGTTTGTCTGAAAAGAAAAGAAAAATTCATATAATATATACATAGAGAACAAAGTTAAGCACCCCCCTATTTTCAAAATTGCAAAATGCATCTGTGGAGAAAAACACGACAATATGACTAATTGGATCCCCTTGACATAGAAACTAAAGTTTTTCGTGACTTTGTATCTTTAAAATCATCATACATGATGACATTTTGAGAACTTAAGATAAAAAACGTAATGGTACTGATTTTTCACCCAAAATAACTATCGTCCGTAACCCTATACTTCTTTTTGCTTTATAGTCGTTGTTACGGTTAAAACTGCCCCATTTAGTCCCTTTTTATGAATGGGTCATTTACTGGTCCATACTGCTGTAACTAGTGACTTTTGCTTAAGAGATCAGTGGAATAGGAATAATGGAATGATACACATTAAAACAAAACATACTGACTTTTTGAACATATTCACCTTTTGATCTCAAAATTACCAATTTGTATAACTGCAATTATTCAAAATATCCGAAATGATATTTTAATGAAATTACGTTCTTAAATTGCAAAATTATGATTCTTTCATATCATACAATTACTTTTACTGCAATGTGGTCCTGTTTATTCTCAGACAAAACTTACTGGTGAAAAACTTGGGGGTGCTTAACTTTTTTCCTTATGTATATATTTTTCGTGAAATTCACAACTCTTTCATCATTCAAGCATGTGCTCTGAAACATCATGAATTTCACAATGAAGAAGATGTTATCCAGAAAATCTTGTCTTCCTCATGATTATCACTTCTTCATGCCCTTCAAAACTTTGATCTCGACATTTTAGTTCAATGTATCTTACCTTTTTGGTATCAACAGATCAAAGGCACATCACACATCTCAGGAACTGAAAAGAACATGATTACAGGTAACTGAATGAGGGTTTGTTCTTGTTCACCTATTACTTTACAGTTCAACTTCTATATGAGTGTATTATTGTATGATGTGGTGCAGTGAATGGGTGTCATGTCATAGTGTGGCACATAATGCTGTAAAATTAAGCATTTTGGTGCCATTTTGTATTTTGGTCTTAAGGATTGTATTGTGTCCTTATATGGTATATTGTGCTGTGGTGCTTTGATGGGTGTTGCATTGTGGTGTTATATTATGTGTGACTATGTGTCATGGTGTCATGTAAATGCTGTAGGGCCTTACATTTTGGTGTACTTGAATGGTATATATCCTGCTGTGGTAGTATGCAGTGTTCTAAATTGTGGCATGATATCATGTGTGTGTATATATGTCATGGTGTCATGTAAATGCTGTAGGGACTTACATTTTGGTGTGGTGCTTCATTGCATGTTGTGATATTGTATGTGGTGTAATGTGTACTTGTATTGTACGTTGTTCTGTGGTTCTTTGCTGTGGTTTGCTTTGTGGTGTGATATTATGTGTGACTATGTGTCATGTAAATGCTGTAGGGCCTAACATTTTGGTGTGGTGCTTCATTGCATGTTGTGATATTGGTTGTGTTGTATTGAGTACTTATAGAGTATGTTGTGCTGTGGTGCTTTGCTGTGTGTTGCATTGTGGTGTGATATTATGTGTGTCTATGGGTCATGGTGTCATGTAAATGCTGTATGGCCTAACATTTTGGTGTGGTGCGTCATTGCAAGTTGTGATATTTTATGATTTTGTATATATGTAAGACTCGAATCCATGGCAGGCCTCAAATCTGTGGCGGATTTCCAAATCTATGGCAGATTTTCAAATGACAGACATTTGTACCTTTTTTTGTATTTTTCTGACTGCAATGATTAACCAAACCTTACGCTAGACAGACTTACCCTAAAATTCGTCGACAGAAATCCAAGGGTTACAAAAGATAGTCTTTCAATATCTTAGGGCTAAAAAAGACAGACTCACCGAGGGCTAAACAGATCCTACAAAATAAACACAATATGATGTGGCATGAAGCCGCAACTATCTTACTTAAGGTATTGTTTAATGTATTTTCGTAATTGGGATATTGACTTATTATTTGGTCGGTATCCATTTGCAATATCCCTTTATGAGTTCCCTAATTTTTTCGCTAGCGACGCAATTAAATGGGTTTGCGACGGGAACAGTCATGAACGGGAACTATTATGACGTCATCGCACAATGATGTCACGTATCATGACGTCATGAAACAGTAAAACAATCAAACCCGCCACAGATAAGGAAATCCGCCATAGATTAGAGACCCGCCACAGATCTGAGTCCTACATATACTAGTATATATTATTTGGTATATGTCATGTTGCCTTGCGTTGCGGTTTGGTGACTTGGTATGTTATGGTATGTTGTTGTATATTATTGTCTATTGTTTTATGATATGGTAAATATGATATATTGCGTGTTGGTGCCTTGCCTTGCGGTATCATGTTTTGGTATAAAATAACATATTGTGGTATGCAAGATGCATTTTATTCTGGTGAAATGTAATTTAGAGTCTGGTTTTGCAACATTGTTTCAGATTAGTTCAAAAATTGTGGTATGCAATATATTACACAATAGTTACAATTTTGGAATGGATTTCAGGTTTATTTCAGTGTAATAAGATGTAGCATTTTTCATATTTGTGAATATAAGGACGACAGAATTCTTTCATTAAAAGAGCCCATAACAGAATTAACAAACTCTATTTTTTAAGCTTTATAATCTTTTATCATTTTATTTCCCGGAATCTCCTTGGTATATTGGTATACAAAGGACACATTGGTAGTACTTAGTTAATACTCACATCATCATAAGCAAACACTGTTCTCCCGGTCTCCACACCATTGCTCAAAGCATCTCGCTTACGGAAGGCATCTGAAATTGGTTTAGGGCAAACTCGCATAAAAAATCCTAGCCTCTGATATTTGATGGGAAAATGATTTCCATGCCAGAAATGGTGAGTTTTATTGTAATTTTGGCATTGAATATAGAGATTATGGTATTATGTCCAAATGAATTTTTTGTCAGTTTCAACAAAGGTTTGGATACTTTGATACAAAACATGTTAACTTGCAAAGGTTCTATTTGACAACAGTGTGAGAAAGGAATAAACTTCATAATGACCTTACTTTGCATTGGATACGAAATCCTGTGGGAATTATATGAAATCTTTTGGAAAATGATTTCAATTTCTACAAATTATAATAGGTTGATAACTTAACCCTAGTGTTGTTTAACAATTATCATATTTTGCATGAAATGAAAAAGTCTTTTTCCATCATTTCTTCTCATTCAATGTTTGCGTTAATGCATAAACCTGTGTTTTTCACGCATAAAAATCATATAAACACGCAAAATATATTGTAACTGCGTGTTTTGCACGCACATATAATTATACGCTAAAGTTTATATTTTTCTATAATGTTAAAATGATTGTCTGATTACGATGTCCGGATAAAAATAAATTGAAACCTGGAAATCCCATTGCTAAAAGCCCTGTCATTAGTTACTTTACCAATGGAATTCCCCGGAAGTCGTTCGTTTCATCCAATCAGAGGAATGTTTACAAGTGATCATTATCCAGTCTCATGTTGTATAATATTATGAAATTCGGAACAGCAGCCAGTTACTTACACAGCCATGTGGCTGCATGTGTTTTATCATCAAAACTGAACCGTATATGGTAGGTTAAACTTTGATGTCTAAATTTGATGACAATTTATTACCTTTACTCCATTAACAAAAAACGCCAATTATTTGAATTGAAATTTTATTATTTCATTTCTGCACGCACTGTATAAAAACCTACCGCGAACACTGTCATTGAGTTATGAATGGGTTCAAACAAATTGGAGACAAGATAGTTCTACTGATCAAGTGATTATGTTTTCTTACCTGTGTATGCTCGAAGACGGACAGATACAGAGACAAAATCGTCAAACGCAACAAGACACCTGCCAGGGGGGACAACTCTCGAGTAACGCTTGAGTATCGTTGTAAGTGCTTCTTCTCCTATTTGGTATCCTGGAGAAGAAAAATTATTTATTAAATTATGACTTTCATTTTCTGATATCAACCTGTAATAATTTCAATTGACAGTATTTGACAATATCATTGACATTAATACAATGATATGTATATACATATATGTAAATATCATGCCAATGTTGTCACTTGAGAAGCATAATTTTGGAGAGTTTTCCTAGTTCACTTTTGAGTAACAAATGAGTAGCATCCTCTCCTTTGGGAATTTCTGAAGAAGCCCAAAAGATTTATTAGTCAGTCCAATGAATAATTAATGAAAAATCTACCTTACCAAACACATTCCTGATGACACAGATGAGTTCATGAGCTTCAATGTATCCAGAAGCGTTTGAGTCGTGTTGTCGAAAGAGGTTGTGCCACGCGACCAGGCACTGCTGTAGCTCCAGGAATTCTTCCCATTGCATAAACCCGTCCTGGGATCTCTGAGGTAGTTCAGGATTCAAACATTTCAGAGTCTGAAACTGGTACTAGCTTGCAGATGGCATAACTGATGCTTGGCTATTAATCTGAATGACCAGAGGACCAAATGTCCAATAAAAACATCCTGTTTGGACTGATATGAAATCTTTGGGAAAATGATTGTGAAGTTTTATTCTTTATATATATAATATAAATTAATATAACATTTAGGATGTTGAAATTTTTATCAGCTAATCAAATTATTGGTTATAAAATTAACCTAATTAACATGATGATGCACAAGTCAAATAACATTTAACTTATTTTTGATATATTTTGAAATAATATTTTTATGTGCATGAAATAGAAACAGGCTTGAAGTTGAAAACGCTTAAACATTCACGGACACATGATGATTGTGAGCTTGGACCATTAAGCCTTTGTACTATGCTCCTTCGAACCAAATGAAAAGTTGTGTGTCATTTTCAACACCTAGTTATAGAAGTTGAAAACCCTAATAGGTGCACATATGCATGATGTTTATTTCACAAACCAGGTTCTGTTTAGCTAGATCAACTTTGATTATTATCTGCAAAGGATACATCAAGCATAGCAATCATGATGCTGAAAAATAAAACAAAAACAGGATGAAAGAACTGCATACATATAGATATGTATAAGAAATTAGAACAGGCATTAAAAAATCCCTTTCAAAGTCAATAAGTCATTAATTTATAGAATGTTTTTCAAATAGATAACAAAACTTATGTAGGTCAATGCCTGTTTTTCATGATTTTAATGTTTATGGGCTTTTTTGTCAAGTAAGTGACCCCAGGAAATTTCTAAACAATTACTATTCTTATGATCTAAGGAAGTTTAATAAAAGATGAAAGAGTCTTTATCTATTATGGAAGAACTTACCTGCATAATTCCCGGCTCCAGCTCACTAGAAAATAAAATGAATATTAGATATCTTACCAGAAAACAGAAAGAAAAATATCCTACATTTTAATACAATTTTGTAAAATATATTTCAAAAGGTTTACAGAATATGAATTCTATCAATCTATTCTAATCAAATATATTCTTCATTTCACAATTGGTTCTATCCATGTATATTTGCATGCCTAAGATTGTATTATGTGAGATTCAAATATTTATTTTAACATCCCTATAACAGATTTTAATAGAATTAAGAAGGCAGAAATCACAAGTATATGCAAAACAAATTTCATGAAGCATTACTCCTTTTGACACACAACTACCATCATTGAGGAGGGGAGATGATTTGTGGTGTAACTCCCCATCGAGAGAATTTCACTCGTAGTATCATTGCATAGAGCAAGCCTTCATATGTTTGAATCCCTCTAGTGACAAAAAATGTAAGAACTGGATCATACACTGTGTCTACTTGGGCAAAGAAATTAATTAAATTTGCACACAGTTCGCCCTGTTGTCCAAATGGGTACATGGCCACAGGAAACATAAGGACCTTTGTGACCAAACCTCAGAAAAGGCAGCATTGAAAGTACAAATCCTTCATGCTAAACCTAAAATTTGTGTGTTATAAGAATGCTCTGTCACTGATAAACATGGGGTACAATAATGCTATTATTATCATTATTATTATTATCAATATTATTATCATCATCATATATGAATCAGACTTATATAACAAAGTCCAAATGACTGCAACCTTTTAAACTCTGTACAGTAAACTAGGAGACTTAAATCCCTTGACTTACCTTTGAAATAATTGCGAATGCACTGGGTGTTATTAAGAATATTCACCAAGTCCTCAGCTTGAATTGCGTTCCTCCTCTGAAATCAATTCAAATTATTTCTTACTAATATCTAAGACTGATGAGGTTGAATTAAACTCATACATAAACTACTAAGAAAAACTAATAATGAGGAAATGCACATAACCAAAGGATCATCTATTATTTTTTTAAGTAACAGAGAACACATAAACCTGGACTGCCATGTTTGTAAAGTAAGTTTTGATTTCGCATGAGTCATCTTGCCATTTACTTATATTTGAATCGCCAAACACCTACAAATACCTGATCGCCTTCTCATTATCTGCCGCATATAATCTGTAAATAACGAGATAATAAAATGACTGCGGATTGAGCAATATTGGTACTGCCTGATTGAGAGGTCAGGTAAGCGTAATTATGCTATAGCAGTCGTTGAAATTCTCAGATGAAAATGGAGGATTAAAAGAGCTTCTGGGTTATAAAATAATCAATAGATGGATAAGCTAAATAATCTTTTCCTGTGTTTTTTTTACAGTTTCACATACCTGGTTTTCAGGGTCCTTGTTCACAAAGGTCATATAAACATGTCGAAGCTCATCCACACTGCTGAACTGAAAAGCCTAGAACAGAAATAGTTAATAAATGAAAGTTTGAAAATGAAAAAACCCCACTCTTTATTATCCTCGAATCTTGAGAGTGTATTACTGTGAATCAAGCGATTGCGTCTGTATACTTGGACAGTGGCATATGCCCTCAGGTCAATGAATCTTTCACCTTTTTTTATAATCAAATGATTCATTTTTATGTGTAATATTATGGCTTATTCAAGGAGCTTTTGAGAAGTTTCAGGTGGGTGTCAAAACTGAATATTGAGGATTGCAGAAATATAGAGTGTCCGAGGATCAACAGCTCACAGTACACACTTTTTGGGCAATAAAGTTCACATTCCACTTAAAAAATGGAGGAAAACGGTGAACTGCCTTCTGACATTTCTGATGGGGGTACAACTATAGAATTGGTTCGCCACCCATTTCATAATTACTATTCATTACTTTATGTCTATGTATTCTTTGATATAACATCTTCAATATTATTTCCCTTTCAATTATTGGGTTAGGGTTTATGGTTAGTGTTACTGTTGGGGTTAGGGTTAACATTAGGTTTAGGATATGTATTCTAAGTGGCGAACCAATTCTATAGTTGCTCCCTGATGAGTTGTTTTTTGTTCAGAAAAGTGTAACTGAACCAGTTTTCTACGATTTGAGTCTTCAATCCGAAGTGCCTAACTGATGAATAAACTTTATCAATATTTACCTGATGTGCTTGAACCGAGAAAACACTTTGTTGGAAGAAGTTGCAATACTGTCCATAATGTTGACTTGGTTGAGGGGCTTGCCACTGTTGTTGATAACCCTGTGGTTGGGGTTGCTGGTAGGCATGCTGCTGATAACCCCCGCCGTACGGTTGTTGTCCGTATGCACCGCCGTAATGTGCCATATCTATTATTCGTACTAACTTTCCGACGCAACAAAATCTTCAATACGCTGTCAATGTCATGATTGACTTGTATTTACAATGGTGCTTCTAGGGCAACATGTATTTCCGGAAATGGAATAGCCAAGGGACGTAACTCTTACACCCTTGTCGTTAATATGTTTTATAACTGACGTAGGAATCTGCTTTTGAGATGGTATCGAATCCATCTGGAATAAAGTTATTTTTACTTTTATTTTTAACATCAACAGCAAGACACTCACAGTGTACTCCACACGAATGCTTGTTATAATTTGATCCTCCAATATTGACACACAGTTGTAATTTAAAAAAAAAAAACGAATTTTCAAGTGGAAAGAATTTATTGTAGCTTACAACTAGGTTTATATGCATTTATTTTGGATTTTTATTGTTGTTGAGATAGATAAATTATAAACTTTTAACAACCAACGATTTCTTCATTAATCATAAATACTATATACCATATTCAGGCATTTTATCATATAACACAATAAATAAGTTATGATTTGCTGTGAGACATTATGATGATATGGGTTGGATATGCCTCAACAGAGTCATTAGATAACTGCAATTGATGTGAAAGATCGTTTAGTTGACTATGCGATCAAAAGTTCTAATAAATGAACAAGAAAAGTATTATCTTTTAACCCTTTCGATGTAATTATCATCAATTTCTTCTTTTAGAAGCATTTTAGAAGTCGGAATGACGACAAAGATAAGGAATATGTGGATAACATCTTCTTTCTTCATTGTATGCAACGTGTCGACACAGATTCTTGTGTCGTTCTCAAGCAATGGTATCAACGTAGTGAGATGTGAGCACATATATATAAGTAGACCGAAATTTCTGTCGCCGAATGCTCTGTTCTCGCAATCGAGCCGCATACTATCCAATGGGGTTGCAGGTAGAGCCTCGATCTCGACCTAATATATAAGTACATGTAAACAATTAGCAGAGGAAAAAATTAACAAGGAGAGCAAATGCAATTACAACAGAGATGGAGAATAAGAAGCCAGTGATGTACAAAGCCAATCCCAATCAAAGAATACAATGGTAAGAAACCAACTGCCTTGTCACCAATCAACATGATTAACGTCTTCGCAAGTTTAGAGAAGCGGTGGAAATAAAACGGATTAAATCATTAATCAATCGTGATCAAGGTTATTACATCCCTTCAGCCTATGATCTTCTCCTCAATTAATTAACTGTAAAAACACAACTACTCTGACCATCACTGGCTCTATTACCTGTACACCAAAGCCGCTTACTAATACCAATATCACTGGTTCCATCTCTGTTGTAATTGAATTTGCTCTCCTTGTTAATTTGTTTTCTCTGCTAATGTTAACATGTACTTATATGCTCACATCTCACCACATGGGTTAATCACATTGAATCAATACTAAACAATTGTGGGCTTTCATATGTACTCTACCAAAACTTTACGATAGACAGTGGCTAGTGAATACCGTAGAGACGGTCCTAAGTGACAAATTTTATCAATCTTGGCAAAGCTCAAAAGGATTCTATTATAAGTACCACAAAAAGTTACCTGCTTTTGAAAACTACCTTTATCTACCAAAAGACATCACTTATCCCATACTTAAATTTAGAACCACCAACCACAAATTACCTTTTGGAAAAGTTCGCTGGCCATGCACTTAAAGAAAATAGAACTTGTAATTTATGTAATTCAACAGCTATTGCAGACGAATTTCACTAAATTTTCCGTTATACTGCGCTAGATATCCAAAGAAACAACCTTTTACCAAGTAAATATGTTAACAAACCAAATTAAAACTCGTAACGACTACTTTTCACCTCTAATAAAAGAAAAGAATTGAAATCCCTTGCAGCATTTATAAACATTGTAACAAGAAAAGTCGCATAACCTAATATTGTCTTCTTTGAATGTCCATTGATTTAATATTTATTAGCAAAATCGTCATCTTGTCATATTATTTAATGTATTGTACCCTTTACTATATTCTCATACCACCATTGGTGGTCATGACTAATAAAGAATCTTGAATCTTGAATCTTGTTACCATTGCTTGAGAACCACTCAAGAATCTGTGTCGAAATGTCGCATATAATGACGGTGATGACGTTTTTGATAAATCCTTACGAAATTGGTGTCGAACACGATACATGTATTGATGTTTTTAAAAGTTATGATACTTGATGACGACTATAAAAGGTGTTTAAGACAAAAATATTCAATGAATGATCGGTTGAATCCATTAATTTCGTAGCATAATTAATCATTCTTAACATGGAACAAAAATTTAGCAAACCATATAATTTATTTAGCTTATTTATTTAGGTTTTGCTAATCTCACCTCCAAATCGAATGTTCCCCTTGTTTCTTTTACGCTGTCATTTTGTTCGGTTATACATATCATATTTACATAAAGATCTTATAAAATGAAAATTTTATTAAAAGCAGCACGTAATATGATGTTATTCATATCATTATCAATATGTTAAAATTCAATATTTCACATAACCTTTTCTTCTCGCATGTCAATACGTTTAGAGCATGCACCATGTGTATGGTTATGGCGCTTTATAAGTACCCGTTATCATGATTATTATTAATGTGTAACCCTTTCCAATGATTTCGTTTATGTTGATGTCGTCACGTGCGATTTGTACATTGTTTACCTAGACAAACTGAGACAACAGAAATGTTGGTTTTTACTTGGCAGATGAATGCAGCATTTGATGCACAAACAATTGATTTTTCACAATAAGCGTTAAACAAAGACAGACATTTCTTAGTTAAAATCAACCTTCATTCGAAGAAATACAGCTATTATGATGATATTCATCCAAATCATCTCATTCTGAAAATTTTAATCAGTATCGCTGCTTTGTACCATTGTCAATATAAAATTTCTACTTTTCAGAAAGTCACTACTCTTATAAAATCACACCATTCATCACGGTTGGCATATGCGACTTCAAAAACTCCCGTAGCGTCTCTAAACAAGACAGAAATGGAATTAACAATTTTCCGTTATCTTCAACCATGCTTCTCCTCTCCTCTCAAAATTAGTGGTTCAAAGTTCATCCCTGATAAAAAAAAATTTCTTCGGAGAAGTTGACACTTTTACCAAAACTACAGGCGACGCCTAACAAGCGACATGTCATCTTCCCGCGCATAGTTTTTTTTAACTGCACCACTCTCTATCACTGGCTAATTTAAACCTTGCTGCAATCCCGTCAAAATTCATGCCCTCTTTCGGCGAAAAGTTTTAATTGTCATATGATTTCTCATTGGACTATCGCGATCCGTTGCAGCAGCAAAGTTGCGGAAATGCGGCAAGGCCTATCTTAGCAAGTCATCTGGGCTGGCGGAAGTATATGCCATACGTAGAAAGATGGCAACAAGTCTGTCAGTTAGTTTGTTTATCCTTGCAGATATTTATCACCACCATTAACCCCAAACAATGCGACACATAATAACCCTAGCCCCTAATAACAACCCTATCATAAAATATTTAAAAGTAACCATGTATCTTATGAATAATGTCAATTGGTTCAATTGATTACTCGTGCAATCTTATTCTATAAAATGCTAATATATTTTCATAATATCTTAAAATACCAATTTAATGGGTTTTTTTGGGTAATACGTTCTTATAATGTGAACCATTCAATTTCGTATGTTTTCCAGTGTGTAGGTTGATCGTTTAATCAATATTTATACGAAATATAATAAAATATACTTTTAGAAAGAACGTTTTACTGATGTAAGGTTACTCGATATTTAAATGTCATTATTAGATTCAGGACATGTTTTTATAGAAATGATTTCAAGAATTTCTTATACTATTAATTTGTATCCTCGCTTTGTATCCTTATAAATTAAAATGGCCCATTAATTTTATGAAACGTCAGACATGGGTAATGCCTAGCAGTGATATGTTATTGATAATTTCACAAGACATGTTTACTTAAACGATTACCAATAGTTATTGGCATTCTTTAAATGTCCATAGAAACTTCCCTTTTAATGTCTTGACAACTCGCATAAATCTGCGTTCACTTGTGGCCTTCATAAAAATAAAACCCTCCTTCTTTTACTTCAATATTGTATCTTATTCCCTAGTCCTGCTTCATGACTGTGTATATAAAGGGGCCTTTGATACAGTCTAGGTCCACATTCAGCAAGTCTAGATTAACTGAATACACAATAAGGAGCCCAAACAATAATGTTATGGATGAAAGAACATTTAACAATTTAAATTTTTCATAGACTATATTTTGGTCTACTTATTCCCGTACAGTGTTTCTTTGCGTAGTCACATTTCATTTGCATGTTCATCAACCTAGATCTTGTCATTGGAAAACAGGTGTTTGTCTTAAATCTTAACTTTCACTAAAAACAAAGACTGATGTTTCTGAGTTCAGATCTGCTTTAATAATTTCGTGATAAAATTTTTCAACTTCAACAACTGAACCAACTTTGGTTCACAACAACAATACTGGAAGATAAATTTGTCAGAGCCGGAATTATTTTTATAAATTAAGTGTCTTGAGCTGATTGAACGAACACGTGATCATCATTTGGAGTACTAGTATTCCTCCCCTTCATCATCTTCCCCCTCAATGACAGAGTCGACTCCAACCTCCTCGTAGTCCTTCTCCAGGGCTGCCAGATCCTCACGGGCCTCGGAGAACTCTCCCTCCTCCATACCCTCACCGACATACCAGTGGACGAAGGCACGCTTGGCGTACATCAGATCAAACTTGTGGTCAAGACGAGCCCAGGCTTCAGCGATGGCGGTGGTGTTGGCCAACATGCAGACAGCTCTTTGTACCTTGGCCAAGTCACCTCCGGGGACAACAGTTGGTGGCTGGTAGTTGATGCCGACCTTGAATCCAGTCGGACACCAGTCGACGAACTGGATGCCCCGCTTTGTCTTGATGTTGGCAATAGCGACGTTGACATCTTTCGGGACGACGTCACCACGGTAGAGGAGACAGCAGGCCATGTACTTGCCGTGACGGGGATCACACTTAACCATCTGGTTACTTGGTTCAAAACAACCATTGGTGATCTCTGCAACTGTGAGCTGCTCATGGTAGGCCTTCTCTGCAGAGATGACAGGGGCGTAGTTGGCCAGAGGGAAGTGGATACGTGGGTAGGGCACCAAGTTGGTCTGGAACTCAGTCAGATCCACATTCAGGGCACCGTCGAAGCGGAGAGAGGCAGTGATGGAGCTGACGATCTGACCAATCAGACGGTTCAGATTGGTGTAAGATGGACGATCGATGTCAAGATTACGCATACATATGTCATAGATAGCTTCGTTGTCGACCATGAAGGCGCAGTCAGAGTGCTCCAGGGTCGTGTGGGTGGTCAGGATGGAGTTGTAGGGCTCCACAACGGCAGTTGACACCTTTGGGGCGGGGTAAACGGAAAACTCCAGCTTAGACTTCTTGCCGTAGTCGACGGACAGTCTCTCCATCAAGAGAGAGGTGAAGCCAGATCCTGTTCCGCCGCCGAAGCTGTGGAAGATGAGGAAACCCTGGAGTCCAGTGCACTGGTCAGCCAACTTCCTGATGCGGTCGAGGACCATATCGATTAGTTCTTTGCCGACGGTGTAGTGACCACGGGCGTAGTTGTTGGCGGCATCCTCCTTGCCTGTGATGAGCTGCTCGGGATGGAACAGCTGACGGTAGGTGCCGGTTCGGACCTCATCTGGAAATCAAGGATAAAATTAGCAAACCGTAAACGAATATAAATATTATTAAACATTTGCCTGGTCACAAGTCCCTTTCCAGTCAATCTTCATCATTATTTGCTAACTGATAATTGTTATGAATGCATCAAAAAGAAAGAGGGATTGAACCTACCAACTACAGTTGGTTCGAGGTCAACGAAGACTGCCCGTGGGACGTGTTTGCCTGACCCCGTCTCGCTGAAGAAGGTGTTGAAGGAGTCGTCTCCTCCGCCAGGGGTCCTGTCCGATGGCATCTGACCATCGGGCTGGATTCCGTGCTCGAGACAGTACAGCTCCCAACAGGCATTGCCGATCTGTACTCCGGCCTGGCCGACATGGATGGAAATACATTCCCTCTGAAAAAGTAAGCAATATGTATGATAAACTACATCTTAAATACTGAACTATTCAACATCCATATGACAAAAACTCAATGTTCACAATATTACCCCGTAAGACCATTCCTGAATTTATATTTAGCTTGTAAAACTCTGTTTTGTTGACTTCAACACAGGGCCGGTGTAGGCGAACATGAGTTGTCTCCCTTACCGTAACCCAGTAACGACCTCATGCAATTTTATCTTAGCACAAGACAGAAATAGTCAATGCCAAGTTAAACTGAAGCCGACTTTATCTCTACGCAACAGAGAAGCTCGCCCAATAGCAACAAGCTGTAGCATAACGATTTTCAGCTGTACAATAGTTCAGCATAATTAAATATAATTTGGCATCTACACGTTGGCTATGACTAGTCACTGGGAATGTACAATATGTGACAAGATCGATGACAGCTGTGGAACACTTAGTCATCGTACATCTGGTACCATATGGGGCGGGGAGATACAGGTAGTAAATATGAGGTAGTGGGTAGTGGATAGTAAGTAGAATATAATCATATGGAATATGTGTATAGGCATTCAGCAACTACCTCACTCCCTCCCAAATGCATTAATTATGCCAATCTCAATCACTGGTTAACTTAAGCCTTGCTGCAGTGCGAAAAATATCGTGGAATTAAGCAACCTCAAGAAGATTTCGAATTCGATTAAGTTCAGCCGCAGTACGCTGAAAGTTGGCACTGACTTGACGAAATGCAACAATGCTCTTTAATTAGCCAGTGAATTTATTTCAGAAGAACGAGATATGTCTGCTTTAAGAGATGGTTCGAATCCAGCGAGATAAACGTCCCCCAGGAGGAAAAACAGATATCTTTGCAGATGTTAGTACGTCAACCTACATACAGAGAAATCGTTCATGTACGTCAATATGTTCTCTACTTGCATAATACATGTAAAACATCGTAGACCTATATAAATATTTGTCTTAATCCAAATTGATACATACATAACTGATCAAACATAGGTGAATCTACTGACAACATCTAATGATATAACTCTTACGTTTTGCAGAATTTGAGATCATGAGTTGATTTGCATAAATTTATGCCTCATATTGAATAAGAAACAAAACTTAAATTCAACTTCCTCTATGAAAATTTCTGTCATTTTGTTAAAAGTTTACTCTTGGCAACGTGTCTAGCAAAATGGCGGCGATGATTACATTCCACATCACACGTGTAACACGTCAATATAGGCTCAAGTCGGCATTTGTTATAGCCTCTTTGTCATTTCCCTTCCATTGTAGCACAAAGATATCATCTAGATATTGAAATATTCAGAACACGGTTGCATTTTCAATATAATAAATATCGATATTGAGTTCGGAATGTGTAAACTTTTATTCACAGCATCTCGTTTCAATTAAATTAGCGAAAACATCAAATTACAATTTCAGTTATATATCCAAATATCCACAAGTGGTTACCATGGAAACGTAAATGTGAGGTACTAATTGAGTACACGCTCTTATTACACATTCTCTGTCTGACATAGCCAATTTCTTTGTAGGTAGGATATAAGTAAACAGTAAACGAGTTGTCTATCTACGCAGTAACTTATAACGTATTATTCCTAAGAATAAGACCCTAAACCTGGAGTTATTTAAAGAAGACAAACCAATTCTACTAAAATGGATCACCTAATGACCAATTTTATATTTTGAAAAACTCTCTCTTATATATGATGCTAATAACGCTAACACCCTATCAATTAAGCGCTTGTTCTCGGCTGTTCCTTGTAAACCTGATATATCTAAAACGAAATCGATTGTTTTAAGGAAAGTATATTACATTTTGGTGCCTTATACCTAGAGCAAAATTTAGACGTGATATTCATTTCCCAAAATAATGCAACCTCTTCTAAGTCTTGGCATAACAGCTTGTATTCAAATTGTAGCTCTATTTCAAATATATCATGCTAGGAAGGATAATATCCAATTTATATAACGCTGATTGTTTCTCATCTGACCTATAACTAAACTGTTGTTATTACGTCAATATAATATATCACAGGGGTTTTCTGTCTACTAATTTACACCTAGACTAAATTTTAGTCATGAAATCCATTTCCTAAATTAGTACGACCTCTAAATACAGGTGTGGCAATGTATTTTCTTAAAAACAGCTGAAATGCAAGAAATTAAGGTTCCAGGATGGTAATCTAGGATTAAAACTACAGTGAGGGCCTTCCCGAAAACAGCTGAAATCAGCTGACCAGCTGAAAATTGCCATCCCTGTAAATATCATCTAGGTATTACGGTTTGTATATTACATTCTAGACTTGCCGAATAAAAACCTAGACTGCACTTAAGGCTCCTATTTAATTCACAGTGGTGGAACAGGACTTAGACTGGTCTATGTATATGGACATATGTAACAAATAATATTAATTCAAGGTCGTGCTTGAGTTTCAAGCTATTAGTGCTAATTATGATGTAAATTGTTATATTTCTCAGAATCGTGACTGAACCACAGTCTAGACAAATAGGTATGTGACTTCCATGTTATTTCAAGGGCAGGTATGTTTCCTACTCGCTGCTGTCTTTCGTGCAAAGGTTATGTATTACGTAAATGGAACAACGATCATCGCTGGAGTGCCACGTTACGTGGATCATACATGGATAAATGGATTAACGGGAAGCTCCTGGAGAAAGAATTCCAATCCAACGATATCAGGGTCACAGAGAAGATTTTTACGTCAAGCTAAAATCATAAGTTAGTCCATATATGGTATTATGTTGAACATCAGGGCAAATCACTTTCGGCACTTGTTTATCAATAATGGATAATAACTGTACTTTAAGTTTAAAGGGACATCTTTTCATAAAATTTCATTTTGCTTTAAAACGTGATACTTCTAAAGTAACGATTATTATTACAAAGCGGGTACGACTTCGAAATTTGGAATGTACTAATTAAGCGTCTGCACTGCCATTTAATTTGCTGGCAAGTTTGCGATACATTACTATATTAGGATGTTTACGTTTATGATGAACTGTTTAATC
Organism: Phorcus lineatus; assembly: GCA_921293015.1. NCBI lineage: Eukaryota > Metazoa > Mollusca > Gastropoda > Trochida > Trochidae > Phorcus > Phorcus lineatus. Next base: position 28,496,223 of record OV121092.1, on the reverse strand, counting down.
TTTTATTAAAGTAAAACTAATCATTCACATATAAAGTCGTCACCTATTTCCTTCAGCTGTAAAAAATAGATTCGGGATTGGTGATAAGTAAATTCTCTAAAAAAGAAAGGTCGAAAGGTCACCTTATGTAAATGGTTTAAATGTCAAAGCTAGTCCCAAACAGTAACTCAATTCTAAATATAGTCATTTATAATTCAGATCGTCAACTTCCAAGCACTAAAGATAAAAAATAGGGCATCTGACAGTGAATCACCCGATGGTAAGTGTATCACGTGACACAAGGCTCCGTACCGCGACATATGTGTATATTCATTATTACACATGTATACATTTATACGACACGCTTCATGGCTGCTGAGAATAGGAGCCTGTGTAAAAGCAGCGAAGAGAAAGTTTGAATATTTTGTTAATCTACAAACATCCCTGAACACGAAAACAAACACAAAGAAGAGGTCGGGAGTCAATGTTTGAATCTCTTCAGGGATGGGGACACATAATTGGGATAGTCTCACGAAATACGCCGAGCTGGAAATAGGTTTAAATCCGTATACAAAAACGTGAACTTCAAGTGTACCAACAGGGCAAGCAAGGGCCTTTCTCGCAGCGGCAGGGTAAATAAGTTACGTCGCTTGAAGGTCTAGATTACAACGAATTGGTACAGGCTATATGTGAAGAGAGGGTGTACGCAATGCTACAATGACTGACATCCCCTTCCCCTCTCTCTCTGTGACACAAACTGCGCTTTCAGACTATTTTTGGCAATCAATTATACATGTGTGGTGTTGACAGTAGTTTCCGACCCTAAAATACGACATGGTCACGTTGCTAAATGTCATTTCAGATTTTATGGAATACAAATTTCATGAAAATAAGATTTGTAATACGAATTATCTAAGTTTTGTTTATGGACGAAATACATCTTTTTCCTGTAATGTTAAAATAGACTCGCTAACATTTTCTAGCTTGAAGAAAAGTCCTCATTTTTCAACAGGGGTTTACATGACAAAACTTTTTGTAAAATACAAACATTTGATTACGCAAGATTGAACCGAAACAACAGTTTACGATGGAAAATGTGCGGAATTTCCACGGCAAACGACTGGAAATCGCCCAAATACGTATATTGAATCACCAAAGTATTTGTAAAATAATTAGTCGAGAAAACATATATCTACTTCCTGGAGATGCACAAACCCCGTATGAATCGTGTTTTTAGACGCTGTCGAGAGATAGATCACACGACAGAATTTTCAGAGCACGTCGTGAATTAGTTCTGTCACTATCAGCAAGCCGGTTTAGGAAGCGGCGACCACGTGTGTGAAATCAGGTCTAGATGGAATCTAGGTCACAGGAAATCCGATCCAAAGAAAATCATAGTTTTAGCACTTTTGTTTCACACGTGACACGCGTATGTGGAATTGGAAATTTTAATTAAAGTATTTTCAAATTCAGTTGATGGATTTGTTTAAATCATCTCAATAATATAATTCAACAAAATGATTTCCTATATCCACTATATCTCCTACTTCATCACTATCTTGAAAATTTTCGGTTCCTCAAAATCATTTAATTAACGAAATGTAATAATATTGAAACATTTTAACACGGAAAAGTGTTTTAATTCACTTATGCTATCAATGCTCTCCTACCCAACTTTCGATAATTATTGGAAAGCCCACTAACGCTATAACGAGGCAACACCTGCTACGAATCTTCGCTATAACGCATTGGCACGGGCAGCAAGGAGGGAATATCGCGCACAAATTTAGCACTATGGAGGTCGACGTGATATAAAAGGCGCAAAGTGTCATGTGATGACTTTCACGGTTATATTTATCACGAAGACGACAAAAATCCTTTATTTACTTAAACTGAAGAATAACTTGAATATTGTCATTTGGCATTGAATAAACCCTATATTTCCCTTCTAAACACGCAAAGAAAAATCGATATTTAAATGGACGGTTAAAGGGACGAGGATGCTGCCATTCTAGGTCAGCGGGATTGGGGGAATAATTAAATCATAAAACATAGTGTTCAGATTTATATTAAAACACCCTTTGCGATTTGAAAAACTATGAAATGAAGAAAAATATAGGGCGGCGCCACGTCATAATGTAGGCCAAAGTATACATGGGATGCTGTAAATAAAACATAAATCCATAAGAAAATGTTTGCAAATAGGGATAAGACAAGGTTTTGTTCACGTACCATTTTTGTTTCTTGGAAATTCGGAAGAATCGAAATGCGGAAGATATGTGAAAACACAAGAGCTCACACAGCTTTCTAGGTCGCTGACGTGAGTTAACTGATGGCGGTGACTGCTGCGCAGTCCGAATTTATACGTCTTCGCTTTGCATCTTGGGATAGCCAAGATAATGGCCATATTTGAATAACCTCAAATATTTCGGAAGTATATATTCAGTTCATCTTATCTTCTTTTTATCTGCGTCTGTCGCTCGCATATTACAATAAAGTGTAGGACTTATCGTGGTATATCGAGGATAAGTAGTGCGTTATAGCGGGGAATGGTTTTAACCTTCAGGCATTACTACGCAGGCGTTACAATTACGATTTTGTTCCAAAGGTACCCATGCATTTGTTATTTTTAAAATAATATTATCGAAATATGTAGATACTAAAAATAATTATATATTACAATTATGCGATGCTAATTGAAAGATGTTTGTTATATGTGTACGATCTATTGCTTATACATATGTGTGAATATGTGACTCACGTTTTTCAGTAATACGCAGTATCACTTCATGTATGAGACTTTATCTGTACAGACAAGGTGATATTGAATAAACTATAGTGATATTAAATGAATAAATGTCATGGAATTGTATATGAAACATATGTTCTGTTGCTAAATAAACCGTCATAATTGATCGTCTAAATATTGCTTATTTCTGGAAATAACCTCTCTCAGAAGAAAACGTCCCCATTACTTAATTACGCAATACTAGATTTTTCTGGCCTGTAAATGTCGGAAAAGTAATACAGTTTTATTTTACCTTAAATCTTTTCAATTTATTTATTCCATGGAAGAAAGAATTCGATTCGACTAGAAACATATTTTGGCTTCATTTGTTTATGTTGGTGAAAAAATTACTAAACGCACTAATATTGGCATGCTGAAAAGAAATAATTGCTTCGAAAATAGCTGTACTACCTTTATCCTTATCACTCGGCATTCGGCCTCGTCCTCTAGTTAAAAACATAAGTTATATGCAACAATACGGACAAATGAGGGTACTCTATTACTCAAGTCTGTATGACAGTACGGTAAAGCATCACTTGAGATGTTTTTGTTATTAACACCCAATATTTTAAAGGTTCATTTTTATCGATCGATTCATCACGCAAGTATTGATCGCAAGGAGCCATGCATAGGAAGACAAATTAACAGATAATCACATTAGTACCTATCAAATATTATTTAAATTTGGTTTTACAATGCCTTTCGCTTTCATTTACTAGTATCCCATTCTGAAAGGCCGTATCCCATATACTAAAAGATTGAAATCAACGACGAAAGGTGAAAACAAGGGCATTAAACATACCTGAGGATAGATACATTTATGTGGGTCTTCCGGCAAATATATATATTATTTATTGTTTTTCTTTTTTTAAATTCCGTCCTAGCACAATAAGAATATTCATTGTATTCAAGTATTTTCGATAACAAATACGACTAATCAAATGTGGTTATTTCTGAATGGATATTTGTTTATAAAAATATAACTGTAATTGTAACTGTTTCTGTAACTTCAACTGTAGATGTAACAACTGTAACTGGGGCTGTAACCGTAATCGTAGCTGTAACTGTAACTTTAACATGTAGATGTAACTATAACTTAACTGGAGCTATAACTGCATCTACATGTAGATGTAACTATAACTGTAACTGTAGGTGTAACTATAACTTTGATTAAATCTATAACCGTAGCTGTCAATTGTGCTCCCTAAGTAATATCAAGCAATTCTTATTCTTCATTATCATTGAATACGAGGATTATGACAGTCTGTTAATTCCTTTTTATCTTGTATGGTTTACGTCAAATACTGTTTTCTCTAATACTAATAACCTTATTAAACAAAATTACAAAAATGTAATCAGTTCATATTTCAACATCTAATATTTAGTTTTTAAATTTTATTTTTGAAGCAATACTTAAATTGCAATACACCAATTTGTCCAAAAACTTCTGTTTTTAAGAGATTTTTCATTTATATAGAAACTTTAAAAATCAGACCAAAATTATCTTTATAAATTGTTGTTGTTTCAGTTATATCATAAGTCAACACGAATTGGTACAGACACTGTGGGATACTCAACTTCCTTCCAAGTGTATGGTATTATGAATATCATAAACTTATAACGCATTCACATAATATACATCCAACTTTGCATGGCCGCTTTGAACCAGAGTATTTCTGTTTAAACATAACAATTTACAAACTATTTAGTCCTCCGTTCATAGTTAAGCAGCGGTCATGGTAGACAGTTTCTTGTTTGTTCATTATTGTCAAATCTCTAGTTTGGCTAATTTATTTGATAGGCGAATTCATACACTTATAATGCACCCACTAGGATATTTCGAAGGGAAAGCTGTCAATAATCCAGATGTGACTTCCGCTGTCGCCTTATGACATAATATCCGGTTATCTGTTTCATCTCATGTGTCAATCAACTGCTATAAATCAATGAGGTTACGTCATAAAGTGAAATCTACACCGTCCCAGCTTTAACATGGACAGACGGGAAGAAAAGAAAAAGATGCAAGGCCTTGATTATTGGACGGAGTAACACGTGCGTTATCCCGCCCCCTTATTAACCACACGCATCCCCATAATTATTTTTTTAGCGTAAATGCAAAACAATGTAGATAACATTTCCCTAACTTTCGCTCTTTTGTTTGTTATGTTATTCACATTACAGAGGGTAAGGGGTTGGGGTTGAGGGTCCATTTTTCTTTTAAAAATGAATTGTTTTTAAATGAAATTTCCCTTCTCTGCTGATTTCCCAAAATCATTAATCTTGATTTAGTTCACTGTACCAGTACTCCTACACTGTAACCATATTCATAGGATATAATTTTCAAAACATGAAAATCCAACCATGCGTATCTGATAAATACCTGTTTCCAACAGTTTAGAAGATCAAAGTATCCGAAGCATGGCGTTAATTAATTTTGGAGGTTTGGAGGACGGGCGTGAGGGTTTGCACAATTTTCTTTCAAGCCCCAAACTTCTCAAAACCTTTCTAACGAATTGATGAATTCAATTATAACAGTTCAGAATGAAGGTTAAAACTACATGTTTAATCAGAATTTCTTTTTCAGTAATGTAAGTATGACAAAGTCGTAAGTTGAAGAATATGTATCTTGCATCTTTGACATAATATACTCACTTTTGCAAAGCCACTAAATTGAACCAGTTATTCTTTTTGAGCAAAAGTTTGATCACTTACACCAATTTTTCCTGTCTCGTTTTCAATAATTTTCATTTTAAAGCACGTTTTACAGTTGGGTGACGCCTGCCGGTCGGCAACAAATAATCTGCACCCCATTAGCGTCGCATCGCGAATGCTATATCCCGAGCATATAGTATATGCATCGCCGATACTTGTGACAGACGCATGCCTCGTTGAGATGATCGCCTTTTTATGTTATTTCCGTAAATGAAAAAACGGTAAGGATAAGCTAGTCATTGCATTTTCAGCTAGGAAATGTCATGTGTTCTACGTCACGGCTCTTGCGAATGACGTGGTAAGCCCTGGTCTGCGACAACGGGGAAGGATAGGGTGTTTTTAATTTCAATAATTGGGGCTTAAATGCACGCAAATTTCTGAAAATGGTTGAAAAACGCCAGGGGAAAGATTGATGTGAGTGCCTTGCAAAAGTTAACCAATCACTTTTAAGGTTTCACGGTCAATTTATATTAGTTCATTGCTTAAAGGCACTAGTGCACGCTTTTACGGTTTAAATTGGCTATTTTAAGGTTTATGATGACTTATGCATTCACTTAAACTTTCTATCGATGCAATGAAATACTAAACATTCTTTACAATTTATCTGCAATCAACAATAAAAACGTAAAGACAGCCGCTGTCGGCTTGGACATATAAAAATCCATGGTTAGCTGTGCACAAAACGGATAAATTATTGACACTTGGAAACGGCTGAACTAGTACTGTGTGCAGCTTTTGAATTTACCTAAATTCTGAACTGAGAACAGATCATGAAATATGTTTTATGAAAGCAATGTTGTAAATTAACCGATTTAATAACACAGTATTAGCATTGTTATTAGATTGACCATAGCGGCTGCCGTTTCGGCTTATGGTTATGATCAAAATCCTAATATTTCCGATATCGTAGTTCATGCGGATTTAATGTAACGTAACATTAAATACTTCCGGCCTTTAAAAATCCACTTCACTACCTGAATACGTAAAAATTTGTTAAATAACTTACGAGGCAGATTACTTGAGTGAGGATAGTGAGTAATATAGGGAGATATGCAGTATCTGTGCATTCATTGTGTTTACGAAATATTGGCGTGCACTAGTGCGTTTAAGAGTTAAGACCGAATTATGTGAATGGAGGTCGAGGGTCCCGTTGAACAAATTCAGCCGGAAGTGACAATACATATAAGTAAGTAGATGGAAATATATAGTCTTTAATCACCCTAATCTATTTAAAACTAACTGTACGTAAAATATCACCGCTAGTTTTACCTAGATTGTAAAATTCTTAAGATATTGTAATGGTGGCGTTCACTAATGAAGAATGCCTACAGTCTTATCAAAACATCTCCATGCACCTGTGGCTCTAAATTTAACAACCTTCACCCTATAAGCTAAGTGGAATGTTCCTCAAATGAAAACAAAACACCATATTGTTAGCACATCGTTATTTCAAACGACATTAAATTATCAATTTTGTTAAAATTTGAAAACATGTTTTTATCACAATATTTCTACAATATATTTACAACATATACATTTAATGTGACATAATCACTTTTGTTAAAATTGATCTCGTTGTCTTGTAGCCAAAATCGTCGAAATTCTGCGTACATTTTACATGTATATTAGACATTTGTGTCTGCTGTAAATAACTTTCCAAATTATGTTTGAGTCATTGACGAGCGTCACTGTCCGGTTTTTCGATCAGAAATCGAGACTTTAACCTGTTTTATTGTCATTATACTGAACTCATAAGCACTAAGATACTAAATTTTGGAAACTAAAACCACTTCTCGATAAAATAACACTACTTATGAAGTTTGGCATATTTGACTCCAATAAGATACTCTGTGGCCCTTCAACACACTATAAACTAATAAAGTTCCTTCTCACTTAGAGTATTGCTTACAAAAATGATAGTTCCTGCTTATTAACATGACTTGAGAATGTTTAAGATTTTACTTAGTTTTAAAGGATTGTTTTAATTCATGAAAGCAATTCCCTCTCAATAGTACGAGTATATGAGATGAATCTATCAAATACATTGCTATCAAACCAATTGCTTGTTGTCTGTTACTTTCTTAATCTGTTAGCTTATGCTCTATTGTAGGCATTATTTCAAACTATTTGGTACAGTTCACTTGTGTGCAGGTAAGCGTGTCGCAGTCACAACAATCACTGTAGGCATTGTTCCTTGTAGGCGTTTTTCCCTGTAGGCATTATTAACCCTAACCATTGTAATGGTAAACTTTAAGTGAACCATTATGGTAAATGGTTGAAGAAAGTTAGCATGAGCTATTTTTTTTGCATTCTCAGCTGGGAAATTTGTTGTGTTTTACGTCACGAGTTTTGCGGTATGACGTGCTAAGCCTTGTCGTACGACACTATAAGGAGGATTAGGTTGAAATTTAACATTGAGGCCCAGAATGCACGCAAAGATCTGAAAAAGTCGGGGGAAAGATTGATGTGGGTAATGAACTTTTTTTGTGCGTGGCCTTCAATAAACTTTGCCTCGAAAAAGTCAGAGAATGACTTAAATAGAATTTTTTGGAGTCACATTAACCAAACTTTATCAATGTCATCTTTTGATCCAGAAGAACGGTTTTGTACGGTGACGATTTGCAGGTATAAAGTCGAGATCAGGATCGAAAACTGGAACAATAACTCGCGTCATTTAGTCTAACCAAGGATTTGTATAGGCCTATACACGTCCTTGGTCTAACGTAGTATTGGAAAACTTATCTAAAGCAGTCAGAAGGACAGGTTGGCGTCGATAGTGTATACTATATCACAAAATTATTGTCCATGAAAATTAGAAGTATGCGGATTTCGGCTTCTGCTCATATACAGGGCTGTTTTTGAATTTCATTGAAAACAATTAGTTATCATATATTTGTCTTTTGAGGATGAACAAGGGAAACATTTATAATTCATATCATCACATTTGACATTAGGTTCGTATCATAGCTAATGTGTGTCTTGAAAATCACAGAGTGGCTCCTCAAGAAGCGATAACATGTTTTTTAAAATATTATATTAGTATATCTTATTGTGAAATTATAGTGATATCAACTTTCTTCCAGGCTACCGTGACTTACAGCTTTCGTCACTAGCCACTACCCGGAGATATTTTTTTACGATATATACAAACGAGAATAACGTTGATATATGAAAGTACATTGTGTAACATTTTAAACTTAAAACCATCGTTAGAATAATAATTTAAATACTTGATGTAGTTTGTCAAATACCCCTGTTCGGTATATTTGATCTCTCGACATCGTGACTTCGACACAATACATTCTTTATAAATAATGTTTGAAAAGATTACTATGAAATAAGCAAGTTAATCAATCAAAAATATACTTCCTCCTTTTTGCGGCCGACATTGCCGACAATGTCGCAACAACTTTACCCATTAAACTCAATAAAAAATTCCATTTTACGAAATCCCTTAAGTACCCTCTATATATTCTATTAATGAACATATTGAGTATGACTACCTTTCGCTGATGATCGGTTCATTTCACTGAAAAATACGGTTTTTCACAGGCAATCATATACTAAAGCTATTTCATACTTTAAATATACCTTTGTGTTGGGCTAATTGGGTCCTCTGATAAGGGTACGCCAGTGCAAACAAATTGTCCGACATCCGACAAAAATTCCATTCATATTAAAGTGAAGTCGATACTATGTCTTTAATCTGCTCTCCTAATGACATACACATTTTCAATGATGGCACTGAAGGTTGCTATTGGTTACTGGTAAATGTTGTTACCATGGAAACAGATGCATCAAACGATGCGATTAAGGGATAGTCAACATGCAAGTGAGAACAATCAGTGATCTGAATGTTGCTACGAGTTGAGTAGTAACAGACATCAACACTATTTACTAGATTCCTATATAGTTTTGGAAGAATTGGTAATTTTGGACTGAAGCAAACAGTTGTGTAACTTTCTGTGCTCAAAATGGTAAGTGATGCATTTGTTTTAAAAAGTGGAATTTGTCCTCTCTTCTTGGCAAATAACGTAGGCATTTATTTGAAAGTTATTCTTGTTTGGTTAAAAAGTTAGTTTTAAATGTTATTTAGATTAGATTACTTACTTATGTTTCGTCAGAAGCATATAAATAGCTTTATTTAAATTTAAAAATTTAATTCTTCTTTTCGTTTATATGCCGATTGTTTGGGTGTTTTCCTTCAAAAGTATAACATTATTATCGCACACAAATATGTTTAAACAATTAGAGAAAAGGGAATATTTTGATACCATTACTTATAAGACTTTGATAACAACGAGCCATGACGTTGTCTGTCCTGAAATGAAACCTCAAAATTAACTTTTCTTATCTATTTTCTTTACACTTCCGAAATTACGGTTAACTAATGAAGGGATTGTCTGAATTTTGACATTATCGCGAATTTATGAATATAATACTTAACAAAACCGAGTAGACTTGAAATGTACTTTACTGCATCAATCAGTACTTCTGTGTAATTGGTTTAATACCATACGTGACTCTAACAACTCACGGACTGTCTCTTTAAGTTTATCAAATATAGCAGTTAAGTTAAGACAAAATATCGAAACGAACCTTTAAGCAATATGATGACATTTTGTTAATAGATTATAGCATCTGTGTTACAACCCAGAAATGAGAAATAAAGTAGTACAATGCAATTCTGTTGGTATGATAACAACTTTTATTTGAAGCTCGAAGATGACATATACATGTAATATAATGATGTAATGGCATTCTGTTGTAATTTATGTTTGCAATTATGTTTGAAGCAAATAGTGACACGGGTAATAATAGCGATATTATTACCATTTGATAATACAGTAAACTATATACAAAGTAGTGACATGTTAAATCTAACTTTATGATTTCAGTCTTTTGGTGTTATTAGTATTTATGTCATATGAATACACTGCAAATCTAACATTAGATATAGTAACAGTCTGTTGGTTAAGTAAATCATTTATGCCAAAGCCGAATATTGACGCGCACAATCTCACCGCACTCTGCCAATAAAATGCAGTAGTTATAATTAGAGCAAGTGATTTCAATGATAATCATTTATGCATAAATGCACTCAACAGATTACCATGTTGTATGGTAATGGGCTTCTCTCTAGCTGATTATAAGTATTCCAATCAATATTATCTGATGATAATGATAATCATTATGAGAAGTACAACTCTTGTTAATATGAAGATGGATAGGTAATCATACGAAGTGATTAGTGGTAATAATGATTGAGGTGAACACCGCTTAACATTACAAGCTAGAAAGGTTGATTAGTTAATGTATCGATACAAGTGAAAATTGCAGTTTGAAAAAAAATATGTTTTTGGGTAAAATAAGATTCTGAATAAAAAAGGTTTTGGGGTAAAATGATATTTTGAATAAAATTAGTTTGGGTAAAATAAGCTTTTGAATAAAACTGTTTCGGAAGAAATAAGATTCTGAATAAAATGTTTTTGGGTAAAAAAGGATTCTCAATAAAATGTTTTGAGGTAAAATAAGATTCTGAACAAAATGTTTAAGGTTGAAGTAAAATACGAACCCTAATGTTTTTCAGTAAAATTAGATTCTGAATAATAAATGTTTTTGGGTAAAATTACAATAAGAATCAAAATGTTTTGTTTTGTTATAAGTGTCACCTACCGCAACCTTTTCGCATTATTTCGTTTTCTGCACAGATCAGGTGACTTTCACAAATGAAGAATTCATTTAGTCAATATGAACTGATGTTATTCACATTAGTTTATCTAGCAGTAAACTGGGTACCCGGTAAATGCAGTCGTGGAAATAAAGATTACACAGAAGCTAGGGGTAGATTTGAGAACATGCGAACATGCATTATATAATGCATGTTCTCAAATCTACCCCTAGCTTCTGTGTAATCTTTATTTCCACGACTGCATATAGGTAAAAAGGTGAAAGGTTGCACGTGAAGTAAATGTATATTTGAAAAAATGAAATACTTCAGACGACACTTGCTGTAGATATCATTTTAATGATGACAGTCATCATTAAAATGATATCTACAGCAAGTGTCGTCTGAAGTATTTCATTTTTTCATATATATATATATATATATATATATATATGTTGAAAACAAAGTCAAAATGTCGAACATATTTATACAGAAAATATTACAAATGACAATGTGTAAATGCATAATAAGATTTATGTCTTATGATTACACTTAATCATAATAAAAAAGTAATGATATTTCTTTGAGAACTTGAGGTAAATGAATTCTATCAAAATAACTTTTTTACAATATTCGAATATATGATGATTTTTTTCTACAATAGAATATCTTTTAAGAGAACGTAAAGTGTTTTGTTTTCAGTATGTGTCTCTGATATTGGAACAGAAGACGCGTATTCGGAAAGAGTGTACCTGAGCAATTGAATAAGGTGTAGATAGAAGCGCTGAGATATTGTTCCACACAATCTGTATAATCCAAATTTGAATCTTTCATCGTGCAATGTTTTACAAAGTAGGCAATCGGAATACATAATCGAATATTTTAGAACACAATGTTCATACTGAATTAGATATTCCTGCTTCAACTTTCCAATGAAAGCATTTAAAAGGACAGTCCTATCGGGATATTTTGTGTGGAAACGAAATTCAAGGGGACATTTCCGTTTATGTTATCAGTTCGTGATTATAAAAAACCCAGATGAAACATGTTATTGAGGGTAACAATTTGGTTCATTTAGATTTTACAAGAAATTTGAAAGCGGACATTCGGTAAAATGAGAATGAGGAAGTAAAGCCATTCATCGGCGCTACGACCTTGATAGGCCTTGCTACGGCGTTACAATAAAGGCATTTTTGATTTGTCTTATGTGGATATTCTATTCATGCACATTGTTTATTTTTATGATGTTGCAAAGTTGATAAAAGTAGAGCGTCTTTTCATGTTATTTTCACACAAAATGATATATGGCGTACAGTAGCCGAGAGGCCGTCCTCTCTAAGTTGATGGTAAATCTTTCCGTCAGTGCTTTGAGTGCATTTTATGCAATTAGAGAGAGAGAGAGAGAGAGAGAGAGAGAGAGAGAGAGAGAGAGAGAGAGAGAGAGAGAGAGAGAGAGAGAGAGAGAGAGAGAGAGAGAGAGAGAGAGAGAGAGAGAGAGAGAGAGAGAGAGAGAGAGAGTTTTATTTTCTGTATTGAAGGCCGCATGGCCCAGAGTACAAAATTTGTGTACAATGTACATTTCCATGTAGTGACAAAATAGACATTAAAACAGGTATGCGAAGCAATTATCTATACATGTTTCTTTTTAAGTATAAAGCAAGTGATCTTAAAATACTTTTTGTCTTACATGATAACAATTGTATAAATTTCTGCTGCGTTGGATATTGAGAATAGTAATCAGGTATAAGTTGTTTTCTACTATCTTTAAAGTAAGGACATACAAGGAGAAAATGAAATTCATCACCCAAAGCATCTAAATCACACTTATCACAATTCAAACAAGATGATTGTACATTAGCATCATAACGCTTCAATTGTATTTTCAGATTGTGAGCTAAACATCTAAATCTAGCAAGAGCCTGAATTAGGTCAGAATCGAGTGCTATACTCAAATATAACTCTTGTTCGAATACAGTCTTAAACGATGCATATGGTTTTAAAAAAGTTGACTCATTTACTTTCTGATACCAAGCTTGTATATCTAAATCAATACAACTTTGTTTAAATATTGACATAAAAGTGTGTACATTTCCACAGTCTTGGAAAATCCAAGCATACGCATAACCAGTTTGAAAAAGAAGATTTCTTACATGAGTAACCCAATTGACACTACCATTTTCATCCTGTTTTTTTTGCATCTTATAGCAGGCATGGGGATGTCTTTTGGAATCCATTTGAATTAAACGACACCAATATCGTATACATCGGCAAAAGTACGTTACGGATAGATGATAACGCCCCATTTCTCCCATTACTGCGTTAGAAGATGTTTTCTTATTGAGTCGTAAATAGCGCTTAAAGTAGTTACTTTGTACCTTCTCAATACTTTCTCGGAAGGTAAATCCCCATATTTCACTGCCATAACATGCAATGGGTACTTTAAGGGTAAGATGTGGGTAAAATTTCATAAGTTGATATATCGGAAAACAAGCTTTCGATGCTTGAACAGCTAATGTTTCACATGCTTTCGACCAACACAACCTTGAGGAAAAAACAATTCCTAAATATTTGTAATATGTTACTGTCATCATTCGTTTCCCTCTGTAAAACCATTTCTCAACACTTTTTAGTACTCCGCCGTTACGGAAAACAATGATATTAGATTTGTCTAGATTTACCTTAAGACCCCACTTCTTACAAAATAATTCTAACACCTTCAGCTTTCTTTGCAAATCATTTACGGAGTCTGAAACTAAGACAATATCATCTGCAAACAATAGCAGTTTTATAGCTTCAATAAATTCATCAACAAATATCCCTCTTGATGAGTCAGTTTCCAGTTCAATAACCAGTTGATTTATGAAAAATATGAACAGCAAGGGACTCAACATGCAACCTTGTCGTACTCCGCTAGATGTAGTAAATATATCAGTGATATTTTGTCCTTTTTTAACACAAGCACGAACATTTCTATACATGTTTTCAATAACGTTGTATATTTTACCATGAATACCATTCTGCAATAGAATATAGAGTAACTTATTCCTTTCAACTGAATCAAATGCTTTTTTAAAATCTATAAAGGCGGCATAAAAACGGTGTTTTGGTTTTCTCAAATATTTCTGAGCTAAAGACTGAAGGACGAAAATGTTATCAGTGGTAGAATAATCGTGTCTGAATCCAGCTTGTGCTTCTGACAATAAATCATTTAGTTCTAACCAAACTCGAAGTCTTTGTTCTAAGATACAAGTGAAAACCTTTCCCAATGAATTTAATAGTGATATGCCCCTGTAGTTATTTGGGTCAGAGGGGTCACCCTTCTTATATAGAGGAAGTATCATCCCGACATTCCAGGAATCTGGGAATATACCATGGTCGAGAATTGAGTTGAATAGTAAATGTAAGTACTGAAGTAACTGGGGAGCATATTTAAGAAATTCTGCTGACAGTCCGTCAATACCGGGGGATTTGTTCACTTTTAATGATGCTATAGCTTTGGATATCTCATCCTCTGTTATAACCTCAGATAGCAAGTGTGAATTATTACATTCTTCACAATTAATACAATCGTGATTTTTAATAAAGATTTCCACAGTTTCATCAAAATCATCGGTTTGTCTCCCGGCAGGATTTAATAAATCTGAGAAGTAAGTGTGCCAATCTGCCATTGAAATGTCATTCATTTGATTTTTAACCTTCAAGAGAGATTTTACGGCGCTCCAAAATGATTTACAATCACCAGTTGTAAGATTTGCTTTTTCTGCTGTTTCTTTGTCAAATTTTGTTTGTTTATTTCTGCATGTTTTTCTGAAGTTTCTTTTAGCTTCAAGATAAGCTTCTAAGCTTCTTTTACAATTAGTGTTCCTTAAGACAAATAATTTTGCATACTTCAACTTTTTAAGAACAACACATTCTTCATCAAACCATTTTGGTTGTGTTTTTTCACCAGAATTTAGGTAAGTAGATTTTGGTTTCTTTTCAAAGTGAGAGCCAGCTGATTGAATTAGATTACAAAGAAGAGATGCTGCCTCATTTACATTTGTGTTGACACAGTCAAGAAAACTACTTAAAATTGCTTGAGCTTCATTTGACTTAAAATTTTCGATAAAAGTATATTTACCTTCATCATTCCATATGTACCTTTTTGTAGTATATGAGCTTGAATTTGCTAACTGCTCAATGTTTTTAGGGGCATCTAAATTGAAAGAAATTTGACACGATACTGGTAAATGATCAGATTCTGTCCTATTATGAACAAGCAAATCATGAACATGATTTACAAAGCTTGAACCACCTATAAAATAATCAACCAAACTGGTACCGCTATTATGCAATTAGAAATGTATGGAAACATGAAAGACACAACAGGGTATTGTAATTGATGCTTAATGAAAAGTGAGTAATGACGTCCGAAAATATGTCAACAAGTCTTTTTTCCCCAGAGGGAATGTATCTCAATCCATGTCGGCCAGGCCGGAGTTCAGATGGGCAATGCCTGCTGGGAGCTGTACTGTCTGGAGCACGGAATCCAGCCTGATGGTCAGATGCCCTCGGACAAGACAGTTGGTTATGGAGACGATTCCTTCAACACTTTCTTCAGCGAGACCGGGGCAGGCAAACATGTCCCCAGGGCTATTTTCATTGACCTCGAGCCAAGCGTTATAGGTGAACATTTATAAAAGTGTTTTAGGTGAAAATTTTTTGAAAGTGTTTTAGGTGAACATTTCATGAAAGTGTTTTAGGTGAACATTTATGAAAGTGTTTTAGGTGAACATTTATAAAAGTGTTTTAGGTGAACATTTATGAAAGTGTTATAGGTGAATATTTATGAAAGTGTTATAGGTGAATATTATGAAAGTGTTATAGGTGAACATTTATGAAAGTGTTTTAGGTGATTATTTATGAAAGTGTTATAGGTGAACATTTATAAAATTTTATAGGTGAATATTATGAAAGTTTTATAGGTGAACATTTATGAAAGTGTTTTAGATGAACATTCATGAAAGTGTTATAGGTGAAAATTATGAAAGTGTTATAGGTGAAATTCATGAGAGTGTTATAGGTGAACATTTATGAAAGTGTATTAGGTAAACATTTATGAAAGTGTTATAGGTGAATATTTATGAAAGTGTATTAGGTGAACATTTATGAAAGTGTTATAGGTGAACATTTATGAAAGTGTTTTAGGTGAAAATTATGAAAGTGTTATAGGTGAAAATTATGAAAGTGTTATAGTGAAATTTATAAAAGTGTTTTAGGTGAACATTTATGAAAGTGTTATAGGTGAATATTTATGAAAGTATTATAGGTGAATATTATGAAGGTGTTATAGGTGAACATTTATGAAAGTGTTATAGGTGAACATTTATGAAAGTGTTTTAGGTGAAAATTATGAAAGTGTTATAGGTGAAAATTATGAAAGTGTTGTAGTGAAATTTATGAAAGTGTTATAGGTGAACATTTTATGAAAGTTATCTATTGAAAGATACTCAACATTGTAAATTGTGTATTAAGTGAACATTTATGAAAGTGTTATAGGTGAACATTTATGAAAGTGTTTTAGGTGAAAATTATGAAAGTGTTATAGGTGAAAATTATGAAAGTGTTATAGTGAAATTTATAAAAGTGTTTTAGGTGAACATTTATGAAAGTATTATAGGTGAATATTTATGAAAGTATTATAGGTGAATATTATGAAGGTGTTATAGGTGAACATTTATGAAAGTGTTATAGGTGAACATTTATGAAAGTGTTTTAGGTGAAAATTATGAAAGTGTTATAGGTGAAAATTATGAAAGTGTTGTAGTGAAATTTATGAAAGTGTTATAGGTGAACATTTTATGAAAGTTATCTATTGAAAGATACTCAACATTGTAAATTGCCTCTCCATCTCCGTAGTCATAGAGTTGCAATTACGACAAGGGCAATGCTAATTATTTTAATTGGTTGATTAACGGGCGTTTTTCTAAGATTGTCCTCTAAATATTGTTTATCGATTCCTCAGGTTCGGTGCAACATTGTTACAGTTGAAAAATTGAAAAAATTTGTTGGTTCAATCTTTGTCGAAAAATCACAATTCATTTACGAATGATAGAAAATGTCTAACACACTAAATAGCCTTTCAAATATTTATTTTGATGTGAATGTCATCGATTCAACAGAACCTGAATGCAGAATGTTTCCGAAGTGCGAAATTGTCTTATTTTCCAGGGATTTAAATTTTCAGAAGTAGCTATTTATTTTCTCAGGTTCTTTGTTCAATCTTATAAAATCACCACCCCTCTTCTTTGAATTGTACTTTTTCATTTGTATACAATATGAAATTATCATGTAATTCAGATGAGGTCCGAACCGGAACCTATCGCCAGCTGTTTCATCCCAATCAACTCGTCAGCGGCAAGGAGGACGCCGCCAACAACTACGCCCGTGGTCACTACACCATCGGCAAAGAGATGATTGACTATTCCTTGGAGAAGATTGAGAAAATGGCTGAGCAGTGCTCTGGACTCCAGGGCTTCCTCATTTTCCACAGTTTTGGAGGCGGAACCGGATCTGGCTTCAATGCTTTGCTCCTGGAGCGACTGTCTGTGGACTACGGCAAGAAGTCCAAGCTTGAATTCGCTGTCTACCCTGCTCCTCAGGTTTCTACAGCAGTTGTGGAGCCCTACAACTCCATCCTGACCACCCACACCACCCTGGAGCACTCTGATGTTGCTTTCATGGTCGACAACGAGGCCATCTATGACGTTTGTAAGAGAAATCTTGATATTTCGCGACCAACCTACACCAACCTGAACCGTCTGATTGGCCAGATCGTCAGCTCAATAACTGCATCTCTCCGCTTCGACGGATCGCTGAATGTGGATTTGACTGAGTTCCAGACCAACTTGGTGCCCTACCCACGTATCCATTTCCCTCTGGCTACCTATGCCCCTGTCATCTCTGCTGAAAAGGCCTACCATGAGCAACTCACCGTTTCTGAGATCACCAATGCTTGCTTCGAGCCAAACAACCAGATGGTGAAGTGTGATCCCCGTCACGGCAAGTACATGGCTTGCTGCATGTTGTACCGTGGTGACGTCGTCCCTAAGGATGTCAACACGGCCATAGGCCAATTAAAGACCAAGAGGACCATCCAGTTCGTCGACTGGTGTCCAACTGGATTCAAGGTCGGCATCAACTACCAGCCACCAACTGTTGTCCCTGGTGGTGACTTGGCCAAGGTGCAGAGAGCTGTCTGCATGTTAGCAAATACAACTGCAATTGCAGAAACATGGGCTCGTCTTGACCACAAGTTCGATCTGATGTACGCCAAGCGTGCCTTCGTCCACTGGTATGTTGGTGAGGGTATGGAGGAGGGAGAGTTCTCCGAGGCCCGTGAGGATCTGGCAGCCCTGGAGAAGGACTACGAGGAGGTTGGAGTTAATTCAATTGACGATGAGGAAGAAGATCTCGAATATTAACCAATCTTTGATATTAATTTATTACATCTTTACCAAACTAAGAGTAAAGCAGATGCTTTGAAACACTTAAACATGAAAACAATTTTGAGAACATAACGCTCTCCCCCAAAGTAAACTTTTTTCTTGTGTAAAGTCGTATATAACAGCTCTAATAATGGAAGCTATTTCCATTTACCAGCAATAATGGTCAGCCAATAACTAAATATTTTACGTTCGTCGTTGTTTACGAATATCATTCATTTACATAACCATTATACTTTTGCCTTAAAAAACTGCATTATGAAATATATATTACGCTTTTTCAAACATTTAAACAAAAACAGATAGGAAATCTGTTAACATAAAATAAATGATGTAATCCTTAATTACGAGCTTTGATCAAATCTACATGAAGAAATGCAAAAGAAGGGAATGATGATTTGAATGCTTTTCGAAGTCTGATGTTGTTTTAAGAATCTTAAAAACAGATTTAATGTTGAATGTACGGTTATCTAGGTCTTGTCAATTCCAATGCCCTCGCTGGTATTCTCACCATGTTCCCTCAACGATTGATTTATAGAATAGATAACATAAAAAAGAGGTTTTCTCCCTTTCGAACACGACGACCCAGCAATCTGGTGACATAATCTCATTAATAAATTACTGCTGTCAGCGATCATAGTGGTATTTCTACTTTATCATTTAATTCATTTTAACCAGCATTGTATGTTTTCACAATACTTTACGATTATTCTTTTCTGTATGAAGCAAATTACCGTCATCTCCTTACATGTATAACTCATGTGATATCTTCTTACGTTAACCTCTCTTTTAATTCGGGCACTTTCTGAGGTTTCGGAATATTCCCCTAGCGGCAAGACATTGCAACGTAATCTATTTGCCTCAGTCAAAGAAAACACTGTTTGTATTGTAACCTTAGTTGTTGTCAGTGTAATTGTAACTACAGTGTCCATATCACGTGACCTTTTTCTATCACGAAGACCGGTGTATACGGTGAATGAATTGTAGTTTTCTGTAGCAGGATTTAAAAATTGCTTTTGAAAGGTGTCGCTGAGTATACAAATAAATTTGATTACATTCAATGAGGCTTCTCTATTAATCGACCGGAAAGAGCTCTAATTAGAACAGAGGTTAGCGTAGGAAGTTATGATTTGAGCTATCTCTGTGGGTATAGAATTGACGTCAATGTACTACATTTTTTTAATCACAAAAGTAAGTGCTTTTGTGGTTCGCATTCGTTTTCAATAATTTTCTGTATGTCTTTAATACGCTAATGCGAATAAAACCCAACAATGTGTGTCTAGATCATATGATTTGAGGTCACTTATTGAATCCAGGATGGTTATCTATAGACCCATAATGTTGATCTACTACTTGAGTACTAATATGACCTAATCTGTCTATCTTAGTAAACTATGGATGTAGATGGATCCATGGATGAAGCTGATATATTTAGAACAAGCTCGTCGATCTATCCATGGATGAGGCTGATATATTTAGAATAAACTCGTCGATCTACCCATGGACGAGGCTGATATATTTAGAATAAGCTCGTCGATCTATCCATGGATGAGGCTGATATATTTAGAATAAGCTCGTCGATCTACCCATGGATGAGGCTGATATATTTAGAATGACCTTGTCGATCTATCCATGGAGGAGGCTGATATATTTAGAATGACCTTGTCGATCTATCCATGGAGGAGGCTGATATATTTAGAATGACCTTGTCGATCTATCCATGGAGGAGGCTGATGTATGTTGAATGACCTTGTCGATCTACCCATGGATGAAGCTGATATGTTTAGAATGAGCTTGTCGATCTACAAATGGATGAAGCTGGTATATTTAGAATGAGCTTATGCAGGGTCAAATTCAATTCCTCATACAGAAAACAGATGTGATGTAAGGTATGTTATAATCTCACGATCTTAAGTGTTGATGCTTCTGCTACACTATGAGTTCATCATTTTATTTTGCCAATTTATTTCTGATCATTCGGTAGTAATTACAATAAATTAAAGATTTTACGAACGATTCATCCTAGTATCCCCTTTTGTAATTCTTCATAATGATATATATATATATATATATATATACATTGAAAGTGAAATAAACCTTACATTTTAATTTCTAAGGCAAGATGTGATTTCATAAACATGTGTTTGTTTAACAGTTTTAAACATCAACACTCCGTCCCCTCTATCTCTCTTCATTTTTATAATATATCAAAATAAACTAAAGTTACTTAGATAACTTTTATTCTTTTACATGGTACTATCTGATATCATATTATTATTTCATATCATATTATACTATATTATGTTACCTTTTTTATATAATATCATATAATGTATCACATCTCATATTAAATTACATCACATCACATGATATTATAATATGTCATACTTTATCATATCACATTACATTTCATTATATACTATTATATTGTATTGTATTATATTATGCCTACATACGCCACCCTCGTAAACATTATCAAAATACCAAACGCGCACATTCATATAACCCTTTTTTACTCCGTAATACCGATTCATTTCTGATGGGTTGTTTTGCTTAAATCCGTCCCCAATAAAAGCCTTTCATTTTCAGGAATATGGTTGTAAAGCAGACAGAATCGTCCCGATTTCCGGGGATTTTGAGATGTAAACAACCGTACAAAACTTGAACAGGAAACTTCTCAAACCAGAAACTTTATTCATGTGCAAGTTTTATTGACTTTCTGCAAAGTTACAATAAAATATTATTCAAACAGCAAAACATCAACAAGTCAACAAAAATTAATAGAGATAGGCAATTAGGAATTTTATATATGTATAAAACTTATCAACAGGACAAATTTATAGACCCTTTGATGGCTATGATACAAAGCTTCAAGGCGAATTGAAATAGGAATATGTGAATGCCATATGTATGCGCTGTATTTTGATATTTTAATTGAGTATATATCCGTATTGGCAAAGTTACAGGCCCGGGGTCCGTTATTTTGCCACAAGACGAAGTCTGTAACTCGCCCAATCCGAACATATCTATTTATTCGAATTTTTTCAATTAACCTCTACTTATCCAACCTAAAACTTCGAAAAGAATCCAATTTCACCAAAATTGAAATCATTCATACGATTGTTGAACCGATATAACTAATCAAAGATTTGGAGCGGCAGCTTTGTCTCCATCCGTGTGTGGGTGTGTGCATGCTCAGAATCGCACTGGCCCAGTTTGTATCAAATTGGCCCTGTATTCCCTGTATTGGACCATATTTCCCGTAATTGTTCCAATTGCCGAATCATTTGGTCTAAACCGCAAATATTGTGTATTTGCCGTACAATTTGTAGTTAATTCATTCATTATCACCCGAATTAGTGTTTCAAACGACCTGAAACGACATATTGCCAAATGCAGTAATGTAGAAATAATATTTCTTTTCATCAAACATGCTTGAAAATCAACACAGATGTCTAGTGGCGGTCTGCCACTGCTGAAAAATGCAGGGAATCGCGCTTAATCAGTGGCTTCTAGGCAAATGGATGAACTTACTACCACAGTGCTCAAGCGCCTTGGAGAGACATATAAAGAATACTAAACGAATGGTAATGTGATAACATTTTTATGCAACGAGTGAATGGAATTTGGTATCAGACGAACGAAAGTGAGTCTGTTACCTAATTCCATTCTCGAGTTGCATGAAAATGTTATCACATTATCATGAGTTTAGTATTCTATTTATTACTCATCCCCACGTATCAATATTTTTGATAAATTAATCGTCAAAACAACAGTCAGCTGATCGCGAAACCTGCGTAAGAATATCAATCAGTCAAACAAAACACAGAACAAAATAGTTCGCTAATTGTTGAGTGTCTACATAAGTGACTCGCCTAAAAACATGTAACAAAAACCATTTTGGTGAACAAGTATTTTAGTTTTAAGAATTTCATTGATATAACAAATGCTAACAAGCAACGAAGAATGTTAAGACTTTGTGCACTCGATACGTGAGTCGTGACGTCATTGGAATGTGACCTCTTTCTAAGTCAGGTCAGTCAGTTTTTAAAAATGGCGGAACGTACAGTGTCAGCAGTTGGGGAGGATTGGTTGATAACATTGACATGAATAACAGAATTGTTGGTAGGACCCGCAAAGATTGAACTAAGGGAACGGGGGTTGCAAGGTGTCATGTTCAGATTGTCTGCTTGTTGAGGGGGAAACGACAGGTTGGGTGGAACAGAAGATGGAAGAGCCAAATTTTATGGATTGGAACGGCCGGCAGAGGGGGAACGTAACGCAACTTGTGACGGCACAGAAGTTGGGCGAGTGATAAAAAGACTGTGTGATTTGTGCTGGTTTTCAGAAATATGAGAGTAATCATATTGACACTTTGGATATTTTATATTTTTGGATATTCACGTCTCGTTGAGAATGCAAAATTTAAAAGTCGCCATTTTCTAACTTACAAGTCACGTGATTAAACGATGTCATGTGACGTTCGAAAGTAGTTCCGATTGTTCGCACGAGATGGTATCACACATGTGTGTTACCAACTCATTGTTATCTAATGAGTGATCTCACCACGGTTGAGTAATAAAAAGATATTGTCGCTATATAAGCATTTATGATGATGATGATGTTGATGATTATATGCAAATGTGCGCATGCGGGATTTATGATACCTGTGGTGAGAGTCGATATACAATATATATAACGATACACTTGGGTACCTGGTTGGGACATGAATGCCAATGCCATTCAAATGTTATACTTTTAGCGCATCATATATATTTTCACTTATACTCCCCGAACAACATTAGTTCATGCAAAATTTATTACTTTCAGAAAGTCAAACACCTTATAGCTCAAATCGGTCATCCGTATCAAGTATCAAGAGAAAGCCGCTGTCGGCCATTTTTGTGTGAATTTTTGGAATTGCTGCGATTACTTAAAACATTGTCTTGCAATAGGAAACATCTTAAATTTATTGAGAATACTTTATTCGACTAAAGAAACATAGACAGAAAGAGGTCAGAAGAAACTATAAACGACCCTCCGGAGCAATGAAGTCAGTGTCTTAAGCAGATATTTGACTTGTATAGTGTTGAAAAGTGCAATGATTTGAATCGTTGTTCATCAAAGTATTCCTTCTGAGTGACTTTTCTAATACTCCTCTCCTTCGTCCTCTCCTTCGCCCTCAACAGAGTCGATCCCAACCTCCTCGTAGTCCTTCTCCAGTGCTGCCAGATCCTCACGGGCCTCGGAGAACTCTCCCTCCTCCATACCCTCACCAACATACCAGTGGACGAAGGCACGCTTGGCGTACATCAGATCAAACTTGTGGTCAAGACGAGCCCAGGCTTCGGCAATTGCAGTAGTGTTGGCTAACATTGCCAATGCCCTTTGGACCTTGGCCAAGTCACCACCGGGAACAACGGTTGGTGGCTGGTAGTTGATGCCGACCTTGAATCCAGTGGGACACCAGTCGACGAACTGGATGGTCCTCTTGGTCTTGATAGTGGCGATGGCAGCGTTGACATCCTTAGGGACGACGTCACCACGGTACATCATACAGCAGGCCATATACTTGCCGTGACGGGGATCACATTTAACAAACTGATTGGCTGGTTCAAAGGCGGCATTTGTAATTTCAGAAACAGTGAGTTGCTCATGGTAGGCCTTTTCAGCAGAAATAACTGGTACGTAGTTAGCCAGCGGGAAGTGGATACGTGGGTACGGCACCAAGTTGGTCTGGAACTCAGTCAGATCCACGTTCAGGGCACCGTCGAAACGGAGAGAGGCAGTGATGGAGCTGACAATCTGACCAATCAGACGGTTCAGATTGGTGTAGGTTGGTCGGTCGATGGAAAGGTTACGTCTACAGATATCGTAAATTGCCTCGTTGTCCACCATGAAGGCAACATCAACATGCTCCAGGGTGGTGTGGGTGGTCAAGACGGAGTTGTAGGGCTCCACAACGGCGGTGGCTATCTGGGGAGCTGGGTAGATCGCAAAGGCGAGCTTTGACTTCTTACCGTAGTCGACCGATAGTCTCTCCATCAAGAGAGAGGTGAAGCCAGATCCGGTTCCACCGCCAAAGCTATGAAACAACAGGAACCCCTGAAGTCCAGTGCACTGGTCAGCCAACTTCCTGATACGGTCAAGGACGAGGTCTACCATTTCCTTGCCGACGGTGTAGTGACCACGGGCGTAGTTGTTGGCAGCGTCCTCCTTGCCCGTGATGAGCTGCTCGGGATGGAACAGCTGACGGTAGGTACCGGTTCGGACCTCATCTGTTCAAGAAACATGCAATGGGTTGAGAGGACTCAAAGCTGACTCTATCTCGGA
Source organism: Phorcus lineatus (assembly GCA_921293015.1). Taxonomy (NCBI): domain Eukaryota; kingdom Metazoa; phylum Mollusca; class Gastropoda; order Trochida; family Trochidae; genus Phorcus; species Phorcus lineatus. The sequence goes on along the minus strand of OV121092.1, from coordinate 28,471,259 downwards.
AATTCGTTTCTTTTAATGCTTGAAAATCCAAAAAGTGCTAAAACTAAGATTCAATGATGACGCGCGGAACATGAATTTTATAAAACAAACTTAATAAGTCAAACAGTATGTCATGCTTCGGTTAAATACTTAATTCTAATTACCAACGACGGTCGGTTCCAAGTCAACAAAAATAGCCCTGGGGACGTGTTTGCCTGCCCCAGTCTCGCTGAAGAAGGTGTTGAAGGAGTCGTCACCGTATCCTACTGTCTTGTCCGAGGGCATCTGACCATCAGGCTGAATTCCGTGCTCCAGACAGAATAGTTCCCAGCAGGCATTACCCATTTGAGTTCCGGCCTGGCCGACGTGGACTGAAAGGACTTCTCTCTGAAAATAAGTTTTGGTTGAAGAAATAAATCAGAGATAACAACAGATTTTCGGATTCATTAATGACTATATTCACTCAATATATCTTTTAATATTTGAACCGTCAATACAATGTCTTGATACCATCGGATAAGCTCAAGAAGGTTCGAATCATAATTGTTTATCAAGTAATATTTTGCGGAAAACGATGTTTTTTTAAGGTAGGACAAAACGCCATGATTTATTATCGGTTTGAATATGACTTTTAGAACCATGGTCAATGTATTTTAATTTTTTGTCAATATATTTATAGTAGGGAATGCAAGTTTCCCCGCATGGCATAACTTGTTTAAGTCTCCAACACTGGCTGATATAAGGCTTGCTGCATTGCGTAAAAATTCATGGTTTTAGTGTAGTGTCCCCATTGGCAATGATTACAACCTCGAAAGCTTTTGGGTTAGGACGTTCAAATTTTGCTGCAGAAAACTTGGAGTCGAGTCACACTACAGTGTAGAAATAAAGGAAGTCTTAAATTAGCAGTTTGTTTGATATACAAGACTTGGATATCTTCTATGCAGCTTTTGCTGTCCCACGTTCTGTGTTTCAGTTTAAGAATATAGTGATTTTGTTAATACAAGGTGCTGGCTTTAAAATGCAGACGTATATACTCTTTTGTAAAAGCAAAAATAAATCGCTAGTAAAAGTTTGTTGTTCAGTCTTAGATATTTACGATTTAATATGTTAATCACAAATACAGTCTCATGGCGTTTAGCAGCATTCTATAGGACGATGAAATAGTCATTATTTATCCAAAAATTTTACTTATCAAACATCAAGTTTGTTACAAAAGTAATGTCAGAACATTGAAAGAATAATGTCTTATCCAACTCGTGTCTTTGTGTAATCAATGTTTAACGAGTTCCACTGTGTTTCTATTAAATACAATTAAAAGGAACGATACATATTTTGGCACTGATTAAATAGGCATACCTATATCTAAAAAGTCATAACTTCTAAACATCAATTAAATTTAATTTTGGCACCGGGGTTTAGAAACATCTTATTAATCACTTTAAACTAAATCATTGTATGCATTATCTTATTCAATGCTATTTCAAAACAATTATATTTTGCATGAAATTATAAATCAATTCGGAATTAATAACATGTATATTTAACCATTCTCCTTTTAAATGTGATCATTATCAAACTATCGCTCTCGAGGATGAATTTCACTTTATATATTTATCAATTTATAATGGAATTTTTATCATACATGACACATGATTTGGACATGGTTTTCAGATGGCCTTCACGAATCAAGGACACCTTTAGGATGAACATCTGTGTGGAGAACAATTAGATGAAAAATCGTTACTTTAATGATTCTCATGGGAAGGCTTCTGAATGTACTAATGGTATAACACTCAATTAGTTGACTTGACAAACACCAGGTAGCTATGCTTCTGTATATATTCTAAAACATTTACGAGCGTTGCTATGTTGGCTTATTATTTACAACCGAAGTTACGCAGGTTCTCCTTATTCTCCTATTGATTCTAAGGAGTCAAAGCCTATCGATTTTGAGAATCAATCGTTTTTGTATGATGGTAAAGTATGGAGGTACAATTAATGCGATTGATAGAATACAGTCTGGCGTTTAGAGGAACGAATTGTACGTCTTTTCATTTATTGATATAAATTTCAGTGTTATTTCTGAAGACATATAACCTTAGTGACTACTTCTCTCTCTGCGGGACTTGACTTGAGGACCAATCTGTTATTATCTTAAAATATGATCCTAATTTTGCCGCATCAAGTTACGCAGATTAATGCGTAGGCGTAAAGCATGACAATTAAGACCTTGATTTACTGAAATTGACTTGAAGATATGGGTTGAGGTGAGGTGAGTTGGTGTTTAACGCCGCTTTCAAGATTATTTCACTTATATCGCGGCTGCTAGTATTACTGCAGGGAGAAAGCCTGCAACACCATTGTGGCTATGCACTTAAAGATATGAGAAACTGCACTGTAAAAAATTGAACTGTAATGTACGTAATAACAATCCCCAAAATCCAGAATATCACAACAATAAAACTCAATCAATACTCAATATTCACAATAAGACATAACGGCACGTTCCTTATGTCAAAATAGCAAAAGGATGGTAATACCGCCCCCTTAAAAATAAATAAGAATCATATGACACTATCACAAATTGACCATTCTTCGTATTTACTTCATCAGAGGATACTACCTTATCTTCACAATCTTCATACAGACCACTTATTTAATGTCAACAACCAAAATGATGATAATAAGGTCCCTTTGTTAAAGTAGCAATAAGCATTTTCCCTTAGTAAACAAACCATACTTCATCACAAACACATATACCAACCATGTCAACAACCAAATGATAATAAGGTGCCTTTGTATTGATATAATGATATTCGATGCGAATTATATATAATTGTTCCCCTATCAAGAGACATACAGACCATACTTCCTATTCACAAAAGACCATGGTTCCTCCAAGAGACTCATAATAAGACCATCACAAATAATCCATCTAAACGTTTAGATATAACAATCATTTGGTGAACAATAAGTACTTTGTCCCACATTAAATATGCCATACTTCATCATAACAATTATATATAACAGCCACTTGCTTAATGTCCGCTATTAAAGATAGGACCATATAAAGAAGACCATTGTTCCCTTCGCAAGAGACTTAAAATGAGACTAACACAAAACATATTATTCATTTACTTTACAATGATACAAAGACCAGTTGCTAAATGTCAACAAGCAAAAAGATGATAATAAAGTACCCTCGTAAAGACAACAAGAAGTCATTTTTCCTGAGGAAGATAAGAAACAAGAGAGAAAGTTCTTGAAGGCACTGATGGTCTGTCCACTTACCATGATGACAATCACCAGTTGTTAGAGACACAATCTCGTGTAGACCTTAACGTGTGGCAATACGAGTGCGAATGAAGGTTCTTCAAACGTTAAGGAACATTTCCAGTATTTTGTTTAGTCGCCGGGGAACATCTGTCAACCAATGACAATCGATCATTCCATCAAGCATCAATGGTTCGAGCAGAGAACTTGAGCTCGATTAAACTAAACGATACAGACAGTTGTAGTGTTTACTAGCGACAGTGCAAATTCATTGATTTGCAGGAATTTAAAAAGACGCGTACATAAACCAATAATAGTTGATGGCAATATTTCCATACACCATGGCAACGGATCTATAAGGAGACTCAGATGCATGCTGTTCTTGTCATGCATGGTGGTGCTATTGATTGGTTGGGTTTGAAATTGTAGACAGGTATTATTGTAGAGTTTTTAATTTAGTAATGAACCTGTTAGTTCAACTAGCTTCATAGTCTCATAAACACCCGAGAAATAACGCCTGGCTACAATCATAAATATTATGAAAGATGATGTGATTGATATAAAAAAAACCTTTCCAAATTGGTACAGCAAGGTCGTATGGGCTTATGGCATCGCATTTAATCCATCGTTTGTCCGTTCGTCCATCCGTCAACTTTTCGCTTGTTGAACTTCTTCTCATGATCGACTGACTCTCGAGAGGTGGAATCTAGCATATACAGATACCTTTTCATGTGGGTTTTTTAGATTGTGATTCTGGGGCTCAACACTAATTATAGAATAGTTTACAGACTTATGACTTCAAGAAACAATGAGAATATTATGTGAGAGTCAGTTAAACAATTATTTATTTCTAACAAATGTAACGAGGTGAGGTGAGGAGATTTGGGATTGAACACAGCTTTGAAGAGTATTTCACTTATATCGCGGCTGCTAGTATTATTGCAGGGAGAACGCCCGCAACACCAATGTGGCTATGCATTGCGGTGAAATATGTGAGCATTGGCTGGAACTAGCGAACCATTGATGGCACTACGCTGAATTTCAGTGTAGCATTTCACCCAAACATTACTTCTTGTAGAACAATTCTCTACTGCAGAGAAGGTTGCCGCGCCCCTGGCGGGATTCGAACCGGGGACAATAATAATGCACGGACCTATCTAGGTATATAAAGATAATCCATTTAACCCGGCTAATATAAAGAAAACAACGATTTTGATGGAATCAATTCGTAGATAGACGGACAATCACCGAAGTGGCGAGCGCCATTGAAATCATCAATGTTTAGACCCTATCGGTTTACTTAAATACTTATTATAGAGGTTATATCGTCATTTGAATTCCTATCTTCGACATCATTTTGTGATGTGAGGCGTAAGTGATCATATGTCTAACAAGAAACATGAAAACATGACCTGCACAACGATCTGTGGCTACTCTAGCGAAAGAGGACAACAGGTTTTATGTATACGTTTTTTTACTGAAATGGTGAAGTATAGGTATGGCATATGTTTAATGTGTGCACATGTGCCCTTATTACTTTTAGTTAACAACCAATGTTACATTGTTTTTCTATTTGTATGAGTATCAATTGGTACTCCAGAAACAGTTACATCCGAAAGTGTGCCGTATGTCGTCAAAGAAACTCAAACAAATGTGTAACCATTGCTCAAGCTTGGGGTATACACAAATTCACACTCGTTTTGGAAAGTCCTATGACACATTTCCTCGAGTAGTAATCTCTAAATATTAGTGGTAATTGTCGATATGATATTTTGATAACTTTCAAATCTCAGGATCATATCTAAAAATAGTAGTGTTTTCCGACTTATAAATCATCAAAACATCGTTAAAGAATAGAATTATGATTTATTTTCTTTAATGTTATTCTTCTATTCAGAGACTTAACGAAACTGCAAACAGACGTTCTCATTTAGACTCACAAACCACACTTCAATGCGAATACGATATTTGAAAGCTTAATGTAAAATATATTTTCTTATTTACTTATTTATTTATTTAGGTAAAATTGGATATTTTTGAAATTAATTTGGGACACATGTCGCCAAAGAAACATAAATCAGTTATAGATATTCTAATCAAAACATATGTAGAAACATAAATCAATTGTAGATATTCTTATCTTTTAGACCAATTTTAAAGTTCAGGAAAATGTTCATGGCAACTTTCAAAAATATGCTTAAGGTCTTCAATAGAGCGTTAAAAACTGTGCAGAAGTGACTATAAAGTCTCTGTGTTCAATTGTCCTTTGTGTTACTGACATTCGAAACCAGTGTCGACTTAACAAATGACAATCAAATGCCTAATATTCCTCTCCTTCGTCGTCTCCCTCTCCTTCAATTGAGTCGACTCCAACCTCCTCGTAGTCCTTCTCCAGGGCTGCCAGATCCTCACGGGCCTCGGAGAACTCTCCCTCCTCCATACCCTCACCAACATACCAGTGGACGAAGGCACGCTTGGCGTACATCAGATCAAACTTGTGGTCAAGACGAGCCCAGGCCTCGGCGATGGCGGTGGTGTTGGCCAACATGCAGACAGCTCTCTGAACCTTGGCCAAGTCACCTCCGGGGACAACAGTTGGTGGCTGGTAGTTAATGCCGACCTTGAATCCAGTGGGACACCAGTCGACGAACTGGACCTGCCTCTTAGCTTTAATCGCTGCAACTGCCGAATTGACATCCTTCGGGACGACGTCACCACGGTAGAGAAGACAACAGGCCATGTACTTGCCGTGACGGGGATCACACTTCACCATCTGGTTGGCAGGCTCGAAGCATCCAGTTGTCAAGTCTCCAACAGTTAACTGCTCATGGTAGGCTTTCTCCGCAGAGATGACTGGCATATAGTTGGCAAGAGGGAAGTGGATCCGTGGGTAGGGAACCAAGTTGGTCTGGAATTCAGTCAGATCTACGTTCAGGGCACCATCAAAGCGAAGAGATGCAGTGATGGAGCTGACGATCTGACCAATCAGACGGTTCAGATTGGTGTAGGTTGGTCGACTTATATCGAGATTTCGACGACATATGTCATAAATGGCCTCGTTATCAACCATAAAGGCTACATCAGTATGTTCAAGAGTGGTGTGAGTGGTCAGGATGGAGTTGTAGGGCTCCACAACAGCAGTTGATATCTGGGGAGCTGGGTAGATGGCGAATTCAAGTTTCGACTTCTTGCCGTAGTCCACAGACAACCTCTCCATCAATAGGGAGCAAAAACCTGATCCAGTTCCTCCACCGAAGCTGTGAAAGATAAGGAAACCTTGGAGCCCAGAGCAGTTGCCAGATAACTTTCTGATCCTGTCCAGAACTAGGTCTATGATCTCTTTACCGATGGTGTAGTGACCACGGGCGTAGTTGTTGGCGGCGTCCTCCTTGCCGCTGATAAGCTGCTCGGGGTGGAACAGCTGACGGTAGGTGCCGGTTCGGACCTCATCTACAAAGCATATTAAAACATATAGTTTTGATAAAATGACGTGCATTAACGATTTTTGTTTAAAATAAATTTGCAAATCAGTAAGGGCATACATGTATCCCTGTTTACAATTCTGTAAAGGATACTCCGGATATTGTGAAAACACGACGGTCTACGTATCAAGTGAAACGCAAAACTTTTTCTCTGAACCAGGGATCGTAACGTGTCTATAGGATCTCTGTCTGAACTTACCAATTACAGTTGGTTCGAGATCGACGAAGACAGCCCTAGGGACGTGTTTGCCTGCCCCGGTCTCGCTGAAGAAGGTGTTGAAAGAGTCGTCTCCATATCCAACAGTAGTATCAGAGGGCATCTGACCATCAGGCTGGATTCCGTGCTCCAGACAGTACAACTCCCAGCATGCATTGCCCATCTGGACTCCGGCCTGGCCGACGTGGATGGAGATACATTCCCTCTGGAAAGGGAAAATACTGGTAGGAATTGAAATTGCATTGGAATTGTTTTAAAACGATAAACTCTTGCAAGGAAAAAAGTCGATGTTTGAAAGTCGACGCCATTAGTTGACTAGGTGGTTTAGTACTTTGACAAGAATCTGAATTAACCTATGTAACGCTTACAAAATTAATGAAACAAGTAAGCAGGCAATGGTGAAATTAAGTGAAGCCATTTAAGGCAGATGTCCTCACAGATCACTTGATGACAAGATGTACAGTATAAGTGTAGGATATTGTCCGAAAAAGTCTCCATGAGTTTGGCACAAGGGACTCGTCCAAGGCCGTTAGGCCGCGGACGAGCCCGCGTGCCAAACTTATGGAGACATTGAGGACAATATCTAACTTAAAACTAAGTCACTTTCAATTATTGGAGGTCGCTACCACCTGCAATATTTATGTTAACTAAGAGTCAAAACAAATTCATTAAAAAATCTTCTTACTTTGCTTTTAAGTAAAACATTAATGTGTTCAGTTTACTTATTCCATGTATTTACCACAAAACATTGGCAACCCTTGAATAAACTATTGGAGATTGGACATTAGTTGAAAACTATTGGAGGGTATCTTCGATCTATTATGATTATTGGAGGCAATGCAGGGGCAAGATGGAACTAATGTTTACACAACTTAGTTTTAAACAGAGTTATTGTTTTCTTAAAAAGACCCTCTAACAGGTTGACGTTCTCAGTATATGATCTATATCAGAAAACACGTGAATGGGAAACCAAGGGTTTCTACGTCGCAGGAAGTTCAGTGAAAACCTCTGTTACCTAACTCAAAGTGACGTTATAACAGGCAGATGTCCTCGGTTAGTCTGCAAGTCAGCAAGAGAATAGATACCTGCAAACTTTTTGCATAGTATCAAAGTTAACTGACTGCTTATTGCCCCGGTTTGACAACAGCGTTGAAAAGAAAAAAGGATAGAAAATAATAGTGATATAAAATCATTGACATATGACTTATCATAATTTGGTTGTCGATCGCGTAGCTTTTTGATATTTTCCTTTTCAACCAGTCGCTTTGTACTTTAGTACAATTAGTTGTATTTAACGATAAGTAAAGCTTATCAAAACGTTGGTCCAAATTGGATAAGTTAAAAACCCGATGCAATACTTTTTTCATTTTTTGCAAAATTTAACCATAAAAAACCTTACAAGTCGTTTACACTTCCGATAACTTTTTCATGTACCAACATTAATTGCATTCTCTTTCTAAAGGTATTTAACAAGTGTTAATCTGAAAATTTTAAGACAGAAAGTAGAGGGCATGATATTGATCATGTGTGCATCATTGGTAATAATTTGGTAATTCATGATATCGCAAATATTAGTACGAGAGAGTCATCGTCAATCAATAGTTTGACGTATTTCAAAATAGATGTTTTCCATACATTGTCAAACGTTTCATTTTAGAATAATACAAATTCAATGTCGCAAGCAAAATGTCATATAACACACCAAAAAAACGAAAACCAAAAAACCATATACATCCTACCCAAAAAAAAACAACCAACGGAATACAAATAATGACAAATACAAAAACTAAAAAAAAAAACAAGCAAGACCCCCAAACCAATAAAACTATTATTACATTTTCACTCACGATAAATTTCTATCAATGGTTGTAAAACAAAAATAGCACGAAAATTATAGAATATCAAAAAGCTTCATGCAAAAAAATGGCTTGCATCGCACAGTCATAATTCCATTTATGCGTTTTATATATCAATTTGAATCTCTCAATAATATCTGATTTTCCAAAAATAAGTATGAAATTACTTTATTCATTTATTCACTCGGATTGAAAGGTTCGAGAAAACGTAGAAATAAATGATTCAAACATGTTCCCGCATGCACAGACGCCCATAGAATCGAACGTAACTTTGATTTAAACTCTATTTGAATAGCAGAGTTCGAGAATATACCACATCAAATGACGTCAACAGACTCCGGTTTCGACATATATAAACGCCCTTCGAATAAGAATATGAATTGATTAAAAACCGATTTGAAAGAAAAGGTTCGGGAATATTTTGCAACAAATGACGTCCAATGGCTACGGATCCGGCATTTATGAACGCCCTCCAAATAAAACTTAAAACTGATAAGCTCGATTTGAAAGACGGGGTTAGAGAAAACCTTTTCAATAAATGATAAAAAAACCCTAAATCAATAAGCTTATCCTTGTAGCATACAATCAATTAGGCAAAAACGTGCTGAAAATTATTTGTACAGATAACTGCAAGATAACTTACCATGATGAAGTGATAATACCGATAACTGACAGAAACGTGGTTTGATACAGCAAGGTAGTAAGACCACTAATGACGCTATAAACCATTTCGTTTTCCCTTTTATTTGGAACCCATCTACGTATGACAAAGAAACTTCTACCATTGGTCACTAATATCTATATATTCTTAATAATGTATATCGATGGATGGTATAGGTTAAGCTTGTCAACCAAATATTGCACTTCCTGTCAAGGTAACATGGTTAACTCTAAGATGTCCTTTCATACTAGAAATTGCTCATGGCGCTCTGGAATATTTCTAAGACCCGTTTTGCATGAAAAGAAATGTTCTTCTTTCTTGTAATTGTTAATATTTACAGTGTCAAACAGCCTTGTTTGTATTCTTGGTAGTCTTTCACTCCAGGCTTCGTGTATTGTCTTCGAGAATCGAAGATTCCGAAAACGTGTTATGTAGTCGCCCTCTGAGCTAGTCTAATCATCTGGAATGTTTATGTTTGTCTGTTACCTGGACATTGACAGGTAAGGTAAATATTCTGTATTTTAAACATCTTTGTTTCTGGTTAATCCATACACATCTCTACGTGTATCCTGATCATTCTCTTTGAAATGTATTGTAAACACGTCAATCGATTGGTTCGTTTTCCATGGAAATAAGATATACAATGTACATCATTTCACCGGATAGATGACAATCAACGAAAAAATGCAAGATTATAGTAAGGTGTCACATCGATTTCGCTTATTTCACAGCAATCACAGATTTAACGTCTTGACAAAACCTTTTCACGATTCCTTGATTAAAGTTAAAGTTTAGGTCAAAATTTCTCCAGATTCCAAGGTTCAAAATTAGCTTTTAGACAAAAGTTTCCAAAATGTGCATTTGTGTGGCGCTTTTTCCAAGTACAAGGCACATGCTCAAAGCGCTAAACATTTATTACCCTGAGGGAATTGTACTTTCGATGCAGCTACTAAGCCCTTCGCGCGACCATATAGGTCCATACACCCCGTATTCAGGTACCCAGTTGTACAGCTGGGTGGACTGAGTGCAATGTGGATTAAGTGCCTTGCCCATTTTTAATGATTTCCTTTATATCAATATCATCCTGCTACATCGGCCTATTCAAAACCTCAGATTTCATACAATACTCTCCTGTTCAAAGGTCAACCTATAGGTTTCGAACGACTGACCGCTTATTATTCATAGCATTTATTTTTCAACAAAGGAATTACCGTTTTGCAATTTCATCTCGAACTCAACAGATACATTTATAGGTTATTGTGAAAAGGTTTGAAATAAATTATCAAATTGAGTTGAATAAGTGTTATTTTTTAATTGATTTCTTTTTCTGGGATATAGTGTATTTTTCAACCGTTTTTAGCTTTTGTTATTGGGAACTAGTTTGTTTATGGCAAATCTATAAATTGTGTGCATGGGCAATTGGGCATGAGAGGTAGTGAGTTTTATTTGAAATACCGTTTATTAAAGATTAAAAATTATAAGATAAATAGAATATTAAATGATTTTTGTCAAATACGATGTCGGCACTCGTGAAAATATCAACTTTTTCCACTCGATGAGATAAACATCGTATTTGACAAACATCATTTGATATCCTCTATTTATCACTGCTAATTTGAATGTCTGCGTATGCTTTCCATATTATTTTGTCATTGAAACATCATTCGAATGAGTTGAAAAATATTTGGTATATCATTTCATTAACAATAATCTTTTCTTTTTCAATGTTCGACGTTTTCAATGTTTTCATCTTATAGACAATTGATAAAATTGAAAGAACGCTTTGGAATAAAACTTTTAATAATGTAGGGTCATATGGCATTGAACGTTGAAAAAATGTCACAATGTAATATCGCATTGAAAAAAGGGATGTTGAAATAACGTTAGAATTACAAATTACGCAATGTAAAGTTACATTACTGAAAAGAAGTAACAATAAAATTAAATTGAAGAACAAGAAAAGGATGATAAATAACGTTTAAAAAATACCATTGTAAAGCATATGAATTATGAAGTGAAGAGTTTGTATGCAATGTATACCTCCATGACAGCGAAGTGTGAAGTGTTTATTGTATACGCCCGGAGGCAGGGTGGGGTTCGATAGAAAACAATAGGTTACATGGCGATGATGTCTTCGACAGCAGTTAGCTCAATAAGAAATTCATAACTTGACAATGTTTTAGCATACATCAGTACCAAACTTAACAATGCCGAGATACATGTAAATGTTTATTCGTTTTCCTCACCATCTATAATGCGTATCATGGTGATAAGACAAACATGCATACAAAGAAGAATCATTTCCAATGCATATTATTGAAAAGAAGTTTTTCAGCTAAAGTGGTACAAAAATGGTCGTTAAGGAAAGAAATGATAAATAGAAACATGTCTTAATTATTTTTTACCATTTTTTAAAAGGTCTAATCATTTTCGTTAATGTTTTAATTATTATGAAGCAACATACAATTTAACAAATACATTTTTGCTTTGTTGAAATCATGCATTACAAAAAGTAAGTTTGTTTCCGGTAATGCTGGATTTAAGTCATTTTCTTAAAAGATATACTAATCTCAAAGACTTAATGAAAAGGTGGAAGAAGAGAAATATAAAAAACCCCAAATGTTTTACATGTAAAGAGATTATTACCCGAGGAAGCGTGTCATATGATTTTAGGAAAAGAGTTTGAATTTTGTTTATTAACCGAGCAAGAGCGAACAAACTTTTGGTAGGCAGCTTATTTTACTGTTTCGTATACATGTTTATTATCCATATGGTTAATCATAATCAGTGACATATTTTCAATATGAGCACATGTGCGAGTTATCGTATTTTGTCGTCTGTGACGTCATAAAACCATTGTTCATGACATCACTGTAGCGGGCCGTCGCAAGGGAAGAAGGTCGTTTTCTGAATATTTCCATGCGTTTGAAAAGGAATAGAATAGTGATAAAGAAATTATTCCCTCCAGAAGTGTCATATGACTTTTACGAAACTCGTGCTAATTTGTGTATATATTGGGTTATACAAAAATTCACACTCATTTCTTAAAAGTCATATGACACGCTTTCTTTGCGTATAATCTTTATCTACGACACAGTAAATTAAGCTGCCTATTAAAAGTTTGTTCACTTACTGTTGTATCTTAATGCAAATATAATGTAATTAAGGTTTAGTTTAGACGTCAGTAAAACGTCAGTTTCCATGAGTAAAATATCTTATCTAGGGCCTAGGGATGGATGGGTCTTTATCATGAAAAGATTCGAATTTTGGCATGATAAAATAGAAGGGGTTACATTTTCGAAATACCGATTTCCGTAATCTTTTATCAAAATAGTCAAAAGTGACTCTCTGATAAACACAATAAACACAGTCACGTTGACCTAATTCACAGGAACAAACGTGACGTTTTTTTAATGCTGTTGATCCCTAATAAATTATTTTAGGGTAAAATTAAAACAAGTTTTTTTCTCCGAATTTTGACCCCAGATTGCGTTAAGGTATAATAGATCTTAACATCTGTATTGAAAATTCCACATGGTTTTTTTTCGCAATGCTACGATGCCTAAAAGACATGTGAAAGTACATGATATCTGCACTAGGATACGCAGGTAAGTCAACAAACTTTTGGCATGCAGATGTACAAGCTTTTATATTATACAATACCTGAAAAGTAGGCAAAGCACGTTATAAAAGTTACCTAAAATTATGAAAATTATATAAGAGAATTTCTATTTCAATGAATTATGTAGTGTATGAGAGCTCCGTGGAAAATACATAAAGAAGATATTTGAATTAAAAGCAAAACGCCATGTGGACAAAGCAGGGGTGCTCTTTCTCTCGATCCCTCTTAACCCGCATCAATAATACAATGATTTGAGATTTAGGTAATAATCTGTTAAATACTAAGTATACCAAAACAGTGAAATTGAAACAAATGTTAACTAGTTGCCCAGAATAAGGATAAATATATATATATATATATATATATATATATATATATATATATATATATATATATATATATATATATATATGCGATACCTCATAAGGTGAGACATATGTAATATTAGACCAAATATCAAATATTCTATTTGTTACATTCCTAAAATATTGAAAATCTGTGTAATCGATTGTTGAATTATGGTTGAAGTATCAAAGATTTCGATTGTCATGAGCATCGTACGACATCATCCAATAATTAGTTCGTGATCGTCTCATTACAGTTAATAATATGTCGTTTACTCAGCGATGTTGATTGTAAATAGTAAACACATTTCTTCAGTTAAAAACATAATAAAATTGTACACTTAGTGACCCAATCTCACTTAATTAAGGTAGAACCTGTCAATTGCACCTCTCTGCGTTTCTGATCTGAGTATTGACTGTGACCTTTCACCTTCCATGAATTACAACAAATAGTGGTCCGACAAGACATCAAATTGTGCTTCTGAGGGCGTTTGACAGCACTACTAGTAGAGCGATAGGTTCGGCTGGTTTTGATGATATTGATTGATGATTTTATGTGGAGCTCTTGTTGAACATTGTAGAACTTATTCATAACGTTGTAAAGCTTCATCAGGGACAATTTGTATCCGGTCTAACAATGTGATAACATGTTTCGTACAAAAGATTGAACTTTAACCCCGAAATAACACCTTGACTGAAAATCTTTTCCCGTCAAATCTGGACGATATTGACTGTTTATCATAAATACACCAGAGTGAATATCTATTTGTTACTTAGAATTTTCTAACAGAATGAGAGCCTGCAACTCTGCCAAATCATTCCTTTGATGAAATATTCCAAAACGTTTGGTAAATAATAAACCATCCCCAAAAGTAATATATGGAAAATGGAAGAAGAATAAGTATTTTTCTGACTTTCACTTTCCACCACATTGGTATAGATAATAATATGAGTATTTAGGTAGCTCTGGGTTCAAACAACAACAACAACAACCAGAAGAAGAATGACGAATGGCCCAAAACTGAGAATATATACCCAATGTTTGAGGAAATGTGACACTGACTTTTACATGACGGTATTTTTTCACTCATTCTAGTTAAGGTCGTTGGTAATTTTATAACTAAAGGTATATTTTCAGTTATACTAGATAATGTTATTGGAAAATTATAACTTAAGGTATATTTTCAATTATACTAAATAATGTTATTGGAAAAATTATAACTTCATGTATATTTTCAGTTATACTAGTTGATTTCGTTGGAATTTTATAACTAAATATTTTACTAATGAATGAATTCATATGAGTGAGACATTCTTTGGTTACTATAGAGATCCATATGATGTATAGCTATTGACTACTGAATGACGAATGGCCCAAAACTGAGAATATATACCCAATGTTTGAGGAAATGTGACACTGACTTTTACATGACGGTATTTTGTCACTCATTCTAGTTAAGGTCATTGGTAATTTTATAACTAATATATTTTCAGTTATACTAGATAATGTTATTGGAAAATTATAACTTAAGGTATATTTTCAGTTATACTAGATAAAGTTATTGGAAAAATTATAACTTCAGGTATATTTTCAGTTATACTAGTTGATTTCATTTGGAATTTTATAACTACACATTTTACTAATGAACGAATTCTTATAAGTGAGACATTCTTTGGTTACTATAGAGACCCATATGATGTATAGATATTGACTACTGAGGTGGACCGTTACTTGTTTAGTTGAGTATATATGAAATGAAAATTATGGTCATGATTCTCGGAGTCAATGAACTGAACTAAATTTGAAATTAATTTTCCTTCTCGTCATTCTGTCTATGAAATACAGCCCATTTCTCGCATTTCACGTTCGTGCATCCTCGAATCGATTTGTCACGTTGATCTTTTGAATTATTTAGTGAAACTAATACCCATGCTTACTATCAATGGAGCGAAGCTCAACGCTTGACCGCAGAACACAGAAGGTTCCCTATCGGTTGCATACGAATATTCACACAAATCGCCAATGTTACAACAGTTGAAATCAACACAGTCTACTCAACCATGAAGTCGTTTGCACAAGTTATATGGTTACGGTAGACTGCACACGCTAAAATCCTTTAATAATGCACGCGGAACATCGTATTGTTCCAAAGGGTGAACATCGTTATTGTAATATTATCGCGGTTATTGGCTATGGTTGAGGTACAAAGGTAGGTATGATATAATAAAAATATAATGATTTGAAAGTGATAATATTGCGATGCAATAATCTATCACCATCATCAAAATCACTCTTAGTTTCGATGTCATATTCACATTTATTACCCATATGGTTATTCATAAGCGGTGACATATTTTCAATATGAGCACATGTGCACATATCACTTTTGCCTAGCAACGATTGTCTAAGCCCGAGTTACCGTATTTCGTCGTATGTGACGTCATAAAACCATTGTTCGTGACGTCACTGTACCAGGCCGTCGCAAGGGAAGGAGGCCGTTTTCTGAATATTTCCATGCTTTTGAAATGGAATAGAATCGGTAATAAAGAAATTATTATCCTCGGAAATGTGACATATGACTTTTACGAAACTCGTGCGAATTTGTGTATAACCCTCGCTCTCGCTCGGGTAATAAAAAGATTCACACTCGTTTCGTAAAAGTCATATGACACACTTCCTTGGGTAATAATCTCTATTTATTACCCATATGGTTAATCATAAGTGGTGACATATTTTCAATATGAGCACATGTGCACATATCACTTTTGCCTAGCAACGATTGTTTCAGAGCGAGTTACCGTATTACGTCGTCTGTGACGTCATAAAACCATTGTTCGTGACGTCACTGTGGCGGGCCGCCGGAAAGGAAGCAGGCCGCATTCCGTGTATTCTAAATTAAATAGAATCGGTAATAAAGAAATTCGCACTCGTTTCGTAAAAGTCATATGACACACTTCCTCGGGTAATAATCTCTATGTAGAACATACACAACTGTAGACAGTTTGTTTCACAGTGTAAGAATCCCAATGTAAAATAACCATATGGCGAAAATGTTAATTACTCACCGTTTCTTAGCTTCAACTTCAACTTCAACTTCTTCATTCTCCAAAGACCACCAATGGTGGTATACTGGTGGTATAAGAGTACAAATACAAATATATATAGATAATATACAATCGGTCAAAATGGCGGTGGGTTTAAACAAGATATATAGAAACACAATTGTAGATATGAAAATGTACAATCATCTTACAAGGTATTGGTACAGGTATTTGTATCTTTTGTTATTATAGATACTATCACATAAATGAACTTTGCCAGGTTTCTAAGAACAATAAAGTCTGTTGCGGTAAATAACTGTCTTTAAGATAAAATTTAAGTAGTTTTCCGGCAATATATTTTCTTCTAATTTCATGAAAAGCGGGAAAACGAAATAAATAGTGAAACTCATCTGCAATTGACGGCGAATCCCATAATCCACATGTTCTATGTTCTCTAGGAATTTTATTCCAACGCCCTGTCTCGATAGGCAAACAATGGTTAGAAGTTCTGAATCTTAATATTGGGTAATGAATATATCTGGGTAGTAAAAGACAAGCATCAAAAGATGTCAACATCTTAATATATTTATAATAATTTTCCTTTTGGGCTTTTTTCTACGGAATTCCTCCAAGTTTGGTAAAACTGATCTTTAAGAATATTTTCCATTTGCCATGTTCGATTATAATTACTAGGAGAATTATATACGTTGCTAAGCCCACATGAGTTCAATATATTTTCAACAGAATTATAGCAAAAAGCAAAAAGCAAACAAATAGCAATAAACATGTAATTTACGGTCAAATCGTTTTGATCGTTTTGTGAGGGTATCATGTTTATTCTGCATAAACAATTTTGGCATTCCTAAGAAGGAACATGAGGCCAAAATAAAAATTTATATTTTGTTATTCCTGCAATACAATATTATTTGAAAACATTTTAGAAACAAAACTGCTCAAAACGAACAAAATGGTTTTAATATTATGAAATATTTTGTATTTAAAAACAAAGTTTAAAATGATATTTTTTATTCCAGAAATATAATAAATCCCTGCCAAATGTGTTCATTTAGTACTATGAGTATCATATTTAAGATTGTGACGGGAGTATGTTTTTCTTCTTCTCACAAATCGTAAGTTTTGGATGGATGCAGCTTGGATTTAATGGAAACCATTTTACATAACATTTGAATTAATTTTGAAAGTAATGAAACACACGTTTGTTAAGTAGCTATGGACGGATTGTCCTAGCAGTTTTTTCCATATAACTTGGATCCTGTCGTCCGAGGCAACATGGCTTAATAGTATCTTGACAGGTAACTGTTATTACCATAGTTTCTTACTTCTATCGCGAAATACAAGGACAGTTTGACCTCGAGGCCGTAAAACTGTCCATGTATTTCCCGATACAATTTGGAAAATGTGATAACAACATATCAATTGGTCCAAGTGACAATACTTGATTTTAACTATCTTCTTCACAGCTTGCCTGATAATTGGAAAGGTACAAGAAATATTCCTATAAATAATTTATACGTCAGTTTTATCAAAAACATTTGTTGAAACCTGCTAAATGATTAAGATTGTTTTATGACTCGAAACATGATAAACTTTAGATTTGTAATAAATGAGAACTAGTGTTTGATGACTGTAATTTTGACTGGTACAACGCTTTCATCTTGTACAGATATGGTATAAAAGATGTTAAACTTCTTAACTTCCAGTACAAAATATGACTCTTTACAAAAAAGGCACTGCTGAAAATGAAGTGAGGTGATATGGGGTTTATCACTACCTTTCAAGGGTATTTCACCGATATCGCGGCTGCCAGTATTATTGCAGGGAGAAAACCCGCAACACTATTGTGGCTATGTATTGCGGTGAAACCTGCGAGCATCGGCTGGAACTAGCGAATCATAGGTGATACTGCACTGAATTCAGTGTAGCATTGCACCCAAAGCTGACTGCGTGTAGAACAGATCTCTACTGCAGACAAAGCTGCCGAGGTGGGATTCTGCTGAAAATGAACCACATTGCCAATGATTTGTATAGTTTCTTCAAGGATGTTTCTGAGAGCATATGTCATGTTTATTGGGATTGTTGAGAAACCATGAAATTCTGGAATGGACTTGAACTTGATCAATGATTCTTTTACTCAAAAGATAACTTTTTCGTAATACTTGATTTGGTTTGTAATATTACACAAAAGTTTGTCACTGAATCAAATCATTATCTCTGCCCAAAAATATATATGTAATATTAAAACTCCGATTCCTAGATTCACTTATTACAAAAAAAAACAATGAAGGGAGATTTTCATGGTAGAAAGATTTATTTAAAAAAAATTGAAATTGACAATTTCATTATAAATGGCGGCCACTCATCCCAATATTCAAAAACTCATTTTGACTCATTTTGTAACAAAACGCTCCAAATATATTGATCTTCGTCTCATATCATGGAAATGCAATGTATATTAACCCTGTATCCATGGGGAGCTAATAAAAAAAATTGGTCCAAGTGAAAAACGAAAATTCTATAGTTTCAGATTTTTTTACTTTCCACAACCTTTCCTTGGCCCCTTCCCTTTAGGCGTGAATAAAATCTGTAAAACAAGGTATATTCCGACTGAGCGTTTAAACTGTAAAAATCATCATGCACATAGCACGAGACACGAAATAAATGCATGCATCACATGCACTCCGTGCACTCCGTTCACATCCTGGCAATTTGAAACAAGTTTTAAAATCTGTCCATTTCAATTGTATGCTTGACGGCTTAGGACGTCTTATGGTGTTTTACTACGACAGTGGAATTTCGAGGGTGGTTTCTAAATATTATTCAATTCACGGCTTTTCAATAATTAGGTAGCCTAAATGTCATAATTACGGTTCCGTACTCTACGGTTGTTCCGTACATAATTGTATGAAATTATCTGATTCAGTGTTACAGTTGTAATAACTCGACTAACGTTTGAATGAAACATGTTGTTTTATTCTGTCAAGTGAAATTAAGGGGCATTCAAGAAATTATTAAATTAACATAAGTGCATCTTGCGCATAGTTAATCTAACCTTTCAATAAACCTTGTAATTCAAAATGTTGCTACATCAATTTTCTTTAACATAAGTTCATTCGATTTAATTATTCGAGTTTATTTCATAAAAAAGAACTTTGCAATAAGAAAAGTCCAACAAATTCTAAGACTCTTATATTTCGTACATATTTCAAACATATTGCAAAGTACCTCGATATTCACGGAATGCACGGCGAACAACGTTTATTTCGTGTCACGTGCTGGATACCCGATTACGTCATGGTGTGAACGAAAAGGCTGGACATCCCCAATACTACACTTATTTCATTCTTTAGTGAAGGGCGTGCAAGAAGGTTTGCGAAAGTCAACATAATCTAAAATCTTTGAATTTTTACTTCTTTTTCACTCAAAGTTATATATGTCATCAGTTGTATATATCGATAACATTAGGAAACTATTGTTGTATATATGTTTTCTCCTTATTTCCTAAAAGACCTTTAATCACTTTAGAATATGATTAAAAAAAATATCGAAACTTAATGTCAGCATAATTAACTATATCTTAGAAATCATACGAATATATTCTATATTCGTTTCTCACCCCTATTCTCAAATAAAACAATGCTATTTTATCCTAGGTCAAGACCAACAGTGCTACATAATGTCAGTAGAGTCCAGTAATTGACCTACTTTTTAAAATGATGTTTATTTTAAATCATTATGGTTGGATATAATGCTGATGACGTAGCAATAGTATGACGCCATATTTCGATGAACCTTATGACAGTTTTTGTCGAGATAGTTATTCTGGCCAGATAACAGACAATTCACATAACATGTATAACATAAATGATTAACTGCGTCACATTTCTACATATACATAAAAAATGTTTCAATAACTGAACACATTGAATCTTAGCGACAGGCACCAAAGAGCAGGTAACTCTGTTCACCATTTGCGAGTCAGAGATTTTCCCGTCCCAGTATTATTGGGTCGGAATTCCGTGCCAATCCTTTGCTATAATGACGCAGAGATCTATTTTTACGATGGAATTTGACTGAATGACTGAAGCGTACATTCGAAACTACGAGAGCCACGCGTGTAACGGAGAGTAACGGAGAGGGCCGAGGTGTTTCGAATGTGAAGCGTATTCATGATCATTTGTTTTCCCGCAATTTTCTACTGAAAAAAACGAAGAAAATTCGCTTTGAAAAGATGAGTAAGTCATATATCAATCAAATCTTCTTAGATCAAGAGAGTAAACCATATGTTCTCATTGCCTAATAAAAATAGAAAATATATATCAATTGTAATTGTTATCCCTCGCAAAGTACTTATAAATTAATTAATTCTCATCGCACCCTCGCCGATGATTGATTTCCAATTTTAAGTGATCGGCTTAGTTTCTTGGACGAGTGTACATGGACTCGTTAGACAAGTTAAGATGTAGTTTTCATGTTAAGATGAACTATACAATGGGAATGCTCTGTGATTTTACTGAAGCTTCGGATTAATACAATAGATCATCTGTCCTTGACTGGTTAGAAATTTTTTTGTTATCATGGAAAATATAAGTAATGTTTATTTTAAAAAATGTAAAATATTTAAGGATTTGATTAACAAATAAATTTTCAAGAACATTATAATACCTTATGTCAACATGGTTACAAATATTGAACGGGGATTTGAGATTGATATATTTTGGTTATAATTGTATAAAAATGTCGATGTATCTACAAGTTTTAAAACGCAATAGACTCAAAACTCGTCATATAAGTAGTAATTTTGAAATTTCGATGTGTTCGAATGATAGAAGCACTCAATGACTGATTCGTGAAACTATATACCTTTCCAAAATAATGTTAGACTTTTTGGTGTATGGCAGCGCCGTCGACTCAAAGATATAAATCAAAATTAAATAAAACTTCATTAAGAAACATCATTATATCTGCATATTTATACCACTCATTCAAAAATTTCAAAAGTTAGCTAGAGACGTTCAGACCGTTCGAATAGATGAATACATTTGATTTAAAGTAACAAAGAGTACGTTTAATAATTATTATGGCACTTAAATAAGAGATAAATTAACATATATCCTGAGTTGACATCCTTTCCTGAACTTGCATTTGTATCTCTAAATGCAAAAAATAAATTATTGTCTGGTTTCCATTGATGATCGAAAAATATCCATATGAACGTTGATATTTTCTTAAGTAAAGATTAAATAACTTATTTAACACTACTAGCCAACGTTTGACTTTGAATCTACTGAAAATAAGTATCCAAAATGTTGAGGCATTGGCGCGCGCCATTGTCCGGTTTGCGACTTTTATCTTTCTTTTGTCATCCTATTGAATTGATAAGCTGTAAAATGATAGTTTTCTGAAACAACTACCACTTCTCTATAAGACCATTTACAAAGTTTGACATATTTGACTCCAACAACCTTCTATGTGGCCACTTGACTTGGGAAATATGTTCTGTTTAATTAGAATACCTGCAAAGATTAAGATAAGTAAACATGGCTTCATTGGCTTTCTTCCTACACCCGTATGTCTATATGTACACCCGTATGTCTATATGTACTTCCGTATGTCTATATGTCTTTTAACAAGGTACTCAAAGTTAAAGACCTAAAATACAGCTCACAGAATAAATTCTTTCGGAAGCGCGAGTAAAATACTTCTCAATTATGATCGTGTAGGATTTACTTTCTTCAGCTGTCACCAAATCATGACTGTTTCGGATTTAATTGCTTCAGGTGAGCAATCCTACTGTGAAGAGGATTCGCACCACCTGTCATCTTCCCACGCATGGCATAACTTGCGCCAGCCCAAATGACTAGCCAATTTTAGCCTTGCAACATTTCCTCAAATTTACTGTGTTTGCCGCTAATCACAATAGTCCAGTGAGAAATACAATGAGAATTACAAATTTTAGCCGAAGAGGGCATTGTACTCAAAACACAAATTTTGGCGGTTAGCAGCAAGGTTGAAATTAGCTAATAATGGCGACTGGCGCGCTTTAGTCTATGCCGGAGAAGCTGACTACCTGTATATCATTCACAAATTCATCCTCTTAAACCTGTTTTCGAAATATTTATACACTTCTAATATCAAAAATTCTTCAAAGGCATTTAGAAGTTGGTGTAATAATACTAGACAATTCTTATGGATAACAACTTCTTTATTTGATATCTCACGACGTTTCTGGGCTACTTCTTGCCCCTTCTTCAGGTGGGGCAAGAAGTAGCCCAGAGACGTCGTGAGATATCAAATAAAGAAGATAACAAGGGGCAAGAAGTAGCCCAGAGACGTCGTGAGATATCAAATAAAGAAGTTGTTATCCATAAGAATTGTCTAGTACTCTAATATCAAGTACAAAAACTTCTAACAATAACGAAATTAAACATTCGACGTTTTACAAAGAAATTACTTTTACAACTAGCATCACTTTTTAAAACCTTCGGATCGCATGTTGACATCAAAGAAACAGAGGTCGACACTATTTGAAGTCCAATATTGGCTTATCAAGGCGACCTCAATGTCGAATCCAGGCTATTATTTCGAAGGATGATGAGCCGGAGGGTACGTGTTTCCCCTGTCTGTCGTTAACACCTTGTAACCTGTCAAATCATCTTGTAGTTCTAAACAAATTCTCGTCCTGCCCCGGGACTTATTTTGCTTTGTAGTTAGATTCAATAGAAATGCCTTAATTTCACAATAATTAGTATATATGTGACAAAGGTTTTGTGTTTTTAATTATTGTTTCTTTCTGTTGTCTGTATTGAAACGAAAAACAGGCGGGAAGGATTGAGAAGGGCTTGGGGCAATGATTTTTTGTGTAACGTTGGATTAAAAGTTCCAAGGGTAAAATGTGTAAGATTCTCTAGAAAGAAATTATACGATTTTGTAAATATATATTTGTTTATAGGTTACATTTGAATGAATTTT
The DNA here is from genome assembly GCA_921293015.1 of Phorcus lineatus. Taxonomy (NCBI): domain Eukaryota; kingdom Metazoa; phylum Mollusca; class Gastropoda; order Trochida; family Trochidae; genus Phorcus; species Phorcus lineatus. Next base: position 28,447,793 of record OV121092.1, on the reverse strand, counting down.
AAACGGATGACTGCCTTTTCTGAAAAAAATCATGTATTTTCTTTATATTACTTTTATTCACAGAGTGATAAAGAAAGGATCATGCTATTATATCATTTAAGAATGAAAAATAAAGTAGATTACCCCTAAGGAAGATTTTTCAAGCAATGTGTTCAATTTATAAACCATGCGGCTAAAAAAGCTATTTAGTTGTAAATGTTTTACTTTCATCGATAAAAAGTATGATTTTTTTTACATCAATTTGTCGTCGTTTACATCTCTGATACTATGTTTTCCAAACAATTAGTTTTTTTTGGATATTTATAAACACATGACAAAGTTTCATATTGTGATGAATCGTTAAAAATACATTGCATTGAACAACAGACAGTTGTATATGATATGACTATAATGACGATAAAACCAATCAAAAGTAACTCAACTTTCCATCTACACCAAACGTCGCAATCATGCAATAAAGAGTTGTAATTCCATAAAACTTATTCTCTATTTATTTTATCAACTTCTAAATGCCTCTCAAAGAAGTCATGTTTATATTCAGTTCATATTATATAATGCTTTGTTTTGTTTATCATTTATACATTAGATACAATACAATATAGTTTATTAAAGTCTCACCATAAGTACAACTTGTTTACAATGTTTGTTTTTAATACAACGAAGATAAAAGTACAAATGCCACCCAAAAGAGTTACGAGAGATTACATATGACTGTTAAGACCTTGAGATACAACATGTCAAATTAATGTAAAAAGGTATTGTAAGATGCACTAAAAATTATACAAACTATTAACATAGGTATAGTCTAAGAAAGAAAGTATAAGTAGTACATATTATAAAATACATAGTATATGATTAGAATGTAAATCATAAAAGTATATTATGCTTAAAACAACTTCCTTCGCATAAACATTTAAAAACACATTCTTCCCAAAAGTGGCAGATTGTAATGATTATTTAAAATTGTTAAATCAACAGGAGTGTGGTAAAGCATTTGTGGAAATCAATAGTTAGACGTCAGGAATGATTTCTTCATGAGGTGCCAAAGAACATTTCCCCTTATTTTACTGGGACAACATTATCCCTTATATGACTTGGACAACATTATCTCTTACATGACTGGGACAACATTATATGTCATTTACTTGGAAAATATTGTCTTTTATTTGGCTGGGACAACATAACTGTTATTTTATTTGGACAACATTATCCCTTATATAACTGGAACAACATTATCTCTTACATGACTGGGACAACATTATATGTTATTTTACTTGGAAGATATTGTCTTTTATTTGGCTGGGACAACATAACTGTTATTTTATTTGGACAACATTATCCCTTATATAACTGGAACAACATTATCTCTTACATGACTGGGACAACATTATATGTTATTTTACTTGGAAGAAATTGTCTTTTATTTGGCAGGGAAAACATAACTGTTATTTTATTTGGACAACATTATCCCTTATATAACTGGAACAACATTATCTCTTACATGACTGGGACAACATTATATGTTATTTTACTAGGAAGATATTGTCTTTTATTTGGCTGGGACAACATAACTGTTATTTTATTTGGACAACATTATCCCTTATATAACTGGAACAACATTATCTCTTACATGACTGGGACAACATTATATGTTATTTTACTTGGAAAATATTGTCTTTTATTTGGCAGGGAAAACATAACTGTTATTTTATTTGGACAACATTATCCCTTATATAACTAGAACAACATTATCTTTTACATGACTGGGACAACATTATATGTTATTTTACTTGGAAGATATTGTCTTTTATTTGGCTGGGACAACATAACTGTTATTTTATTTGGACAACATGTTCCCTTATCTAACTTGGACAACATGATCTTTTATCTAACTTGGACAACATTATCCCTTATCAAAATAGGACACATCAATGAATACTTGGCATTTGGCATTTAGAAAAATTACTTAAACACGTGGAATTGCTTGTTAATGAACAATAAACAACATTGCCACAGCACTATGTCTTCTGCCTTCATTGAATATAGCCTGTCGGTATCAACGTACTATTTAACGAGAGTAACTATTGATTCTAGAGCTTAATGACATGACATATACAAACATGACGGTCTTCCAATAGGGCGCCTATTTCAACCATGGCGAAATAAATGAAATGATACATATACATTGTTATTTCCTAACGTAATTCTAACAGTTCTCCACGGAACAATACTATTTTATTTCTATGTAATAATTACTGTGTACAACTTTATGTATTGATGTGATCAAATCGTTATATAATTATGCTATTATCCTAACGCCATTACCATTCTTGCACTGTGGGGTGGATTTATTTCTGTCCTCAAAGTTTGCTTGTATTAGTATATTCGATCCAATTCTTATTGGATGAAATCCTCTGTTTCTGTTGGTTTTTCATGCACGTTGGTTAGAATACCTCCTCGTAAACATAAAACTGAGTAAATATTGTTTCTTAGGCTTATTGAGAATACTAACAAACCAAAGGTCTCGAACCCAAGCTACTAATTTGTACGTGCCTTCACATGTCAGAAAAACGCGCTACAAAGGGTATATTTTACATTTTTATGGTAATAATGATTTATAAGGCAAACGTTATTGAACCTCCATATTTATCAACTACTTAAACATACGATAAGGAGAAACTTGTACTAAAGTACGTTGTTGAACTGTGGGCTTGTTACAAGATTTTGGTTAACTTTGGACTGTTTAAATCGTGACTGTCTGATTGACTATACATGTTGTATATCTTATAAGAATCGGTAAAATTAACCTTTCAATGTTGTTCTTAATATTATCTTATAATTATGTTGAACTGATAGATTTTAAGGAGAATGTGTTTAAAGTGTTAAAATAGAATGATGTCATCAATGAACATCGTTGTGCTGAACATTCAAACTTGAAAATGTATGTCTGTTTTTAAATACGATAGCTAAAATCATGTAAGGAAGTCCGTTCTAAAATTCAATGACCTGAAATAGCTTCTTAGGATTTACTTAAGAATTTTAAGTATGATTTAGATAATTAAGCTGAACATTTTCGTTTTGTTTAATCCTAATAACAACATCATTAGGGTGATTTACTCATTTTCCATAAGACTTAAAGTAAACAGTTGATATCAACACAACAATGCAAAGTATATCCCGAAGAAAACTATAAATGATTAATATATAGTAAGTGAGTTATTGTTTATTATGGTTGCAATATTTCAGCCATTAGCAGAGAAATTAACATATATATACGGTGAAGATGTTCATAATGAGAATCTTTGTCTAGAAATGGTATAACGAGTGAAGAACATGCAAAAAGAATACATTTCATATCAATAAAGGTCTAAGAAGTGTTTTGATAAACAAGACGATAAATAAATTTAGAGGATGGTCAAGCGAGTATAGGCCAGTTGACCTGTGATCCCTACGTTCACAATACGTGACAGATCTTGACTTCTGTCTCCCGCCCTTTGCCCTACTCAAAGAGCTTTGACATGATCAGATTTATCGATTGGTATGTCCTTCTCCCATTAACCGGACAGCAAGATTCCAGGATCACCAAACTTCAAACACAGGATTCTCGTGACAAAGGCGGTTTTATCTTAATATGTACCCCATGTTGAAGATAACGATAACTTTCCCTTAGCAATAAGATCATGTCACGAGAACTTAAATACTTGACTTATTGTAACAGGATTCTTGAGACGTACATTGAGAGAAGGCTTATAACAGGGATAATTTGAAGTATGATAAATTATCGGTTTTTGACATAACTTTTTTGAAGAGTATATTTTGAACAAGAGTATTTCAAAAAATTGTTTTTGAAATAATAGAAAAGCGTTTTTTAAATACAAAAACAAAGCAATTCTTTTTTAGCAAATTATCGGGGAAAAACGAATTAATTTCAAAATGACATTGAGTGCTGTTAATATTTCGTTAACGTTTCTTTATCGAATGTGCTAAAGAAGACTACCCGGATTAAGATAAAGTACTTTCATTTCTGGAATTGTTTATAAAACGAACATTCTCCTTATTATTATTATTATTATTATTATTATTATTATTATTATTATTATTATAACTGATGGTATTGATCAAAATGATTGTCAGGCAACATGTAGATTTATAGTACAGTTTAAAGTCTAAGGCGATCATATGAATATATTTTATAATATAGATAACATCTATATATTTTAGAATTTAGACAGACACCATACTTTAAGAGCTCAGTAGAATGACAGGAATCTTTGTCTTACCTCATCATATAACCTTATCCTATCATAATAAGTTTTGAAAAATACTCATGTTAGCTTTCAGATAAAATGTTGATACTCAATTAGTAAAAAGTGAGAGATTTATCTGTCCTTTCTTTCAAAGTCAAGGACTCTCAACCTATAATTACAATGGGCCTAGATCTTCGAAGCTCTCTTAGTGTTAAGATATTAGTAAGTCAATGTTAATGTATGGTACTTACGACTATCTTAGTGAGAAGTGAGCATCGAAAATCTGGGCCCTGGTCGAATTATAACATATATACCAAGTCTAGATTGCTAATGATGAAAAGTTGCTGTGGCAGAGGTATGTCCTATTATTTATTTCTGATTTTACATTTGGCTTCTCCGTCTTCCGTCTCATTATCACTATTTCTTATCAAAACTATCAAGGTTTTGAAAATATCAGCCGGAACAAAGTAATGCTAACGAAACTCTCATTGACATATATGAAATTTGTCTTTCTCAACGCTCCCTTCCATTTAAGTCAAATGTCATTGAAAGAAACAAGGAAGTGGAAATCAGATACTCTATATTTATTATCCAACTGAAGTTTGAAGTTATGGACACTGCCTATCAAAAGTAACCTGACACTGATGTGTGTACATGGTGGATAATTACTAAGAGAGAATTTCTTTTAAGTGTACATTTTATCGTAAAATGAATATAACCCCATCTCCAGAAGTGGAAAGGTCAAACTCCCTTGTACGAAGTTGAAAAGGCCAACGTTGTTACTATAGAAAGGGTTAGAGATACATGATTTTTTAAATAATAATAATAATAATAATAATAATAATAATAATAATAATAATAATAATAATAATAGTTTATTACCGTGTCATGTTGTGATACATACAATTTTTACACATATATATCACATAAAACAACCAGGCCTCATTAGGCCAAGAAGACACCAAGGTTAGGACATTTACTATAAAACCGAAAAAGACACACAATATATACATTTACATTATTCACATTCTCCATAGACTTAAACCAAGTGATACACACACCACCCACTCACTGATCCATCCCAGTGGGGATACAGGCAACCTCTATCTGTCACAATTACTATTTTCATTCTGAAACATCCACTACCTCGCACTGACACCCCGGCTCCCTCACACAGACACCCTGACTCCCTCACACAGACACCGCGTCTACCTCACACAAACACCCCAGCTGCCTCACACTGAGCACCCGACTACCTCACACAGACACCCTGACTCCCTCACAAAGACACCCCGACTACCTCACACTTACACTCTGACTACCTCACACTGACACCCCAACTATCTCACATTGACACCCCAACTATCTCACACTGACACCCCGACTTACTCATACTGACTCCCTGACTACCTCACACTGACACCCCAACTATCTCACATTCACATGCCAACTACCACACACTGACATCCCGCTACCTCACACTGACACCTCGACTACTACACACTTTCACCCCGACTACTTCACACTGATAACCTGACTACTTCACCCTGACACCCAGACTACGTCACCCTGACATATTGGCAAATCAACTACCCTACACTCACAAACAACCAAAATCACCAAACTGACTGACATATATATTTAAAACTGGCACACTGGCTAGGTTAATTCCAATACTGTAACTTGCACACCCAATCAATCTGACATGTATGACACTCTCTCAATACAATTATAACAACAATTATCACAACTTGTATAAGAAAGCAATCATTCACTTGGATAAATTATGTACATGTCTTCATTCATTCATTCATTCATGTGAATTTATACTTGTCTTGCATACACAAATAAAAGTCAAATATACATGCTATTATACACATTGTTAAAATTCAACTGTTAAAACATAATTTACAGTTACAAAAGCGAGATTGGGGAGTCGGTTAGCTGCTGCGGTGATTCCTGTCTCTGAGGGTTTGGGTTCGAATCTCACAAGAACCTTGACCCGGAAAAATACGAAAATCTTTACTATTGCAGATAGTGATCCCAAATACAACAATGTTACTATGCTAAGTTTGCCTTAATGCTAAGCGGAATTTGTGAAATTAGAGCAAGGTTTCCAGAAACCAACAGTGAAAGGCGATAAAACGTCCCTGCACATGCGCAGTTCTGTATCAGGGGATTGAGTTTCCATTAGCTTAACAACCTGCTCCATCAGGGGATTTATTTTGGCAATCTTTGGGATCTTTCCCAGATAGCTATAAACTGATCGATAGTGATGTTAGGTGGTACCTCTACTACATTCATTTTATATATGTTATTGAGAAATATAGATAAAATCTCCATCTATCGTTGTACTGAAATACACAAGCGCGACAAGCATACTTTTGAATATAAACATATTCTGATTACATTATGCCTCCATCGGTGTACTAGAATGCACAAGTACGACCAGCACACGGTCGAATATACATATACATGTATTCTGGTATACCGATAAACCGACATCTATGAATACATAGAGGATGGCAAATGTTCTATTTATTATGTTTCCCAAAACCTCGTAAATGACATGAACTGTATGAATGGAGTACCTAAATCGCTCTGCTAGAGCGGCCATTTCATGACGTCATTCAATTTTTTCTTGACGTCACAGATGACGTCATATCATTTTTGCATTATTTCACTGAGTAGAATACCATTATTATTTCACTAAGTGAAAATATAATAATAGCTGTTATTCTGCTCATTCAAAACAATTAGAAAACAGCTATGTGATATATAAAATGGACATTTAAGACTTTTCTGCATAAATTTTGGTAACAAATAACTTATTTCCAATTGACCATCGAATCTTTGGTTAACATTACATGAAATGGTATACTGATAAACTGATTAGTGTCTTATCTGGCGCTTAAAGTTGAAAATCTCGGATATATTCATTTCATATCAACATATTATGGTATGTTGACAGTAAAATTACACTACAAATCATTCCACGATCTAAACTCTCCACTCACTTCCGTGTTTAAGTTACTGTCAGCTGAAATAAAATATGATGACAATATAACTGTTATAGATATGCAGATCGTAGAACGAGTAGATATAATCTACATCCTCGCTGACTGGCCTGGATATCTTAGTAGACCAACCTCACAGTTTAAGTATGTGTATCCTGCTAACTTCCGGAATTATTACACCGTCGTTTAATTGCACACATATACAGTTCGCCTAAATTGTTTAGGTTCTATTGAATACTATACTATTTGATTAAGTTTCTTAAAATGTAAGATGTTGTATTTCAGACGGTCAAGATACAAATTATTTAGCAATCCACATTCATCTTCCGCCATTCTGTTAAATAAGTTGATTGATTTTGCAAACTTGAAAAGGAAAATGATAGCGATTATATGATTCAAAGTGCACATAAGGCTAAAAACTGACAAAATATTAATTTTTGGCAACCAGTTCTAATAACGGATATTGTTTAACCTTACCATTAGATGCATATACATGTAGAAACATCTGATTAACGTCTGGTTAACAAATATAACATTTATATATTGCGGATCACATTATCTGCAGTCCAACAAATTCTTGTACTTTTCGGGGTATTGACCTTTACGGGATTCGAACTCACAACATCAGAGGCAGTAAACAAACGCTAGCATATTGGGCTACGTACTGCTTACCAAACGACCAACGAGTAAATTGGCTTAAACATAACTGCTGTGAGAGAAAGTTTATAAATGAATGTTTAAAGTGTACAATTCAATTACGTCCTAACTATATATACTTATATGTAAAGTTTGACATTAAACCGCTAAAAAATACTTTATTACATGTTCATCTGTGTTGCGCTTAGAATTCGAAAACATATGATCTTCCATTTTCATAATTAAGATATAATATGGTCCATATAGTGAGCCATGTGCATTTATATTGGATATTGGGGTGGTTCCTAACTTTTTATGTTGAATATATATATATATATATATATATATATATATATATATATATATATATATATATATATATATATATATATATATGTCTTCATGCTGACAAGGAACATTATTATGTAAAAATCAACTAATTGATATTTGATATGTATAACAAAATCGTAACGTCATGAGAAGTAAGCTTTTCTCCATGACACGCGTTCTTACTTGACATCAAACTTTTATTATTGCCACCCAAAGAAGATGTTTTCTCTACATATTCGGCGTTTTGGTATATTAAGATGTCGTTGTCATCAGTAGAACACACACACTATGCCAAGCGTCGGACGAGCAGAAAAATAAGTTGCCAGAAATCTTTAAACTTTGTCTTTATTCTTCGTATAAGAATTGCTGAACATTCGATATAACTTATGATGTCGGATTTTAACATATATCATTCTTATCTATAACATGTTTTATGATGATTTTAGTGTCTCATTGGTGACTTTTGGCCGGACACTTTTAAAGTGTGTGACACTTAAATAAAATAATCTTCTTCTTCTTCTTCTATAACACTATCAACGCAAGTTCATTTGTAAGTCACGTGGAAACAAACTTTGACTTGGCGATACGTAAATACTAGTGCGTGCGTGTTTATTTGTTATCATTTATGTCATCACGTATCTATCTATCTATCTATCTATCAGTGGAGAAGTTACCAATAATATATAGATTTTAATTGTTGATTTCATGGTGCAGCTTTCGTGATTTTAGTACTTATGGTATTTTTATGGTAGGCAATGGGCCCTTACAACCAAATATTGCTATTCAACATGGTCACTATGTACACACCTAACATATATACACACAATATCGAACAAGCCTACCGTAATGAATATATGGGTATACGGCCTTTTTAATTGTACCCTGAACTCAAAACTAGTAGAGAGTTGTGTAGCTAAGGAATCTATAATGGGACAATGGTATGGCGGTACATATTCAAGTGATTTCATGCTTTCTGTCCCCTGGGATTCGAACTTGAATGGGATAAGGTTATAAAAGTAAGAGTATCATATTTCGTGTGTTGTTTGTTTGTTGTCACAACGGCGTTGGAGTAGAACCATTAAACAAATATGTGTCATTTTTCATTATTGGAAATCTCTAACGAGGCATAAAACTTGTTGACTGTGTGGTCATAAGATATGGATAGAATGGTAAATTGCTTTGGTGTTTGGGATTTCTTATATGCTGTACGATAAGTTTGAGATTTGTATGTCATAAAAAGGGCCCCTTACTGTCCAAGTATATTTCCAATTTTAAGGTTTATATTATAAATTCATAGCAAAATGTCATATTCTATATATACAAAATGTGATTAATTTCAATTGCCAATTTAAAATGTTCTGCCATCGCTAACTGATTTACTTAAGGCGAAAACAATTCTAAAATAATGATACAGGAATCGGTATGACCATTAAGAAGTAAAGAATCGAATGGCAAATGTAGTTAAAAAGCAGTATTTTTTCGTCTAATCGGTGCTTTTTTTTTATATCATCTCTTTTTGCACATGATTATAAAACAGGTATGACTTTATCATTAAGACTATGTAAAGAAACCTTGTTAATCTACATTTACGATTTTTAAATCAAACTATTTAAAAAATTAAATCAACATGCTAGATGCTAGAGATGTGTAGCCCGAGGAATCTTAAATTATTTAATATTTTATCGTTAATTATTAATCTAAAAAATTAGGCGCTGGCTATGTGAAAGTCTGTACTTTAATTGAAACACGAGTTGGTTGAGGTAAATCGATTTCTTAACCTCAACTTTAAAATAATAGGAACAAATTTGATTTATCTATGGATATTTCAATATATTTTAATTTGGAAAGCCATTGATTTTCTTCAGTGGCACGGGGTTAAACTGACAGGTCCATCATTATATTAATATCATATATAAAGGAATGCATGCGCTTGTACTAAATTGATAAGTATATTTCTCTGTACATATAGGTATGAAGTTTACCTCATTCGAATGTATCCTGATCACCTGAAACACCTGTCTTAGAGACCAGGTAAACAACTCAACAAAGCCTCATTTTCACCTGAACGACATTGTAATCGGTTACCATAGCAACTGATGACAAAGACACGCCAAAATCGCATTACTAGCAGCGAGTGACTCCAAATAAGGAAAGAGATTCTTAATGACGAGAACGATTTTTTCGCCTTCTTATTCCCCGACTGTGTAATTACACGTTCGCGAGCAAATAAATAAAACACAATCACGAAATCGTCATTGTTCAATAAAGTGTCATGAATAATAAAATCGACCCTCGAGGTGGCTCCATCCATCAAGTCTCTTTGGTCTGTCAAAAATGATGGAACCCCCCATCATGAGAATAGGCTTACTGCGGCGCCCACGGTACTCTGCCAAATAAGAATTGATTTTCAAATGTAGAGCGAGCACAAGTTATTACACCTGATCGGGCTAATACATTTTGTGTTATATTTCATGTCAAGCCGACATGCTCAGCTACAGTCCGTTATATTGGCGCCTGCATCCACCAAGAATGTAGGTCGATATACGATCATTAATTAGTTAATTATGCATATTGCGGTCATAACAATTAGGATGTATTTACACTGTGTGATTTTAAAGAGTTAATTATTGTATATTGTGGAATAACATTGCAGAGACTGGTAGGTGACTCATGACATATGTTACTCGACCATCGAAAACATGTAGATAATGTACTATATATTAATGAAGAAGAAGAAGAAGAAGAAAAATATTTTGTTCACGTGTCACATGCTATTCATATAATCAAAGACCTAAAAATATAGCAAACGTCCTTGATATACTATTGCCACATAAAAAAACGGTAAAACATAGCATCCAGCCATAAGGCTTACGAGACACGTAGTACATAAAATATTAATAACACTCCCGTGTCGATATTGTGTTTTCTGCAATCGGGCAATATTTAAATTAAGTCAGTTTTGAATAATTCATACAATGATTGTTTTGGTGAGATATTTGTTTGAATAAAATCCCAGCTGTAACTGAATATCTTGACAATGATTAAGTTTTCATATTTAGGGGATTTTTAGTTTGCCTAGCTTTCATTGGATTTATGCTTAAAAGATAAAGTGAAATAAATATATTAATTGTTTCACTGAAGTGTAAAATGATAAGTTTTACATGCATGTCAGCCCAAACTAGAGTAATTAGGTCTTCCTCGGATTTAGTTCCCAGATCGTAAAATGTTCAATCCTACGAAATATGATTACTGTAGAAGTTTTTAGGGATGATATGTTGACCTAATGACGTACGACAATATGTACTATAGGCCTGTGGCCTCTTTCAGTGCAAATAAAGATTGATTGACCTAATGACGTATTAAAAATGTTTGTTTATCTATTTGGAAGGACTTTGAAACTATACGTTAGTTGAATATTAATCTGAATGTAAGGTATCGCATAAAACTGACAATAATGTACAGTAGGACTGAAGAAAGATGGTCCAGAAATTTCAAAACTCCGACAACAATGACTGTAAATAGTCTTGAAAGGGATAGAAACTTACACTACAAATGTTTCAAATTCGTTGTTATTGTTTCATAATTTCAGTAACATCGTACTCTTTGCTATTCAGTGTCCGCTTGCAATTACACAACCCCTCTATCACGCACGCTAAGAAACAATCCATCAAGGAAATACGTAACAGTCTCTATTCAACAGGTGAGATTCAAGCACGAATTCCCCGGTAACGTGAACCACGTGATTCAGAGAGCCAGTGGTTGTCCTTCGTTACGCATAGTAAACAAACCCGGGGATAAAAGCCTTCCCTGCCTCAGTCTTCGTCACAAGCGTCTCTCCTTCAGCCACATTAAGGTCTCAGTGAGAGGTTTGCAACAGACTTGAAGCTTTTTACGCTGTCCATCCTTTTTCCAACACTAATCAGAAATCATGGTGAGTACAAATATTCCTTTATAGCATCCTTGTTTCAAATTCCGTTTTTGAGGATTTTAATTCGTTTTTGATAATTATGAGCATATGATTATGATTTCGTGCGTGAATTACTAGCCGGTAGGGCAAGAAGTCATTGTGATGATATTTTGATTTTAGGATATATATTTATGGTGTAATTATTATACGAGGGAAGCAGGGAGAGTAGGACAGGCGAGAATACGAGGAATTAACCGAAGCCGGTCGTACATTAGGTCAGTGAGAGAGAAACACATGTACAGCTGTCCGTTATTCAGACTGCGGTGAATAGATCGTGCCGGGAACAGATCGATATGTGAATCTGACTTTACCTCGGTGCCATCAGGTGGCACC
>OV121092.1:26930263-26950263 GCA_921293015.1 Phorcus lineatus | reverse complement strand
CACATACACACTCGCACACATGCATGGCAATGATAAAAGATGATCAAATAGATGTACATAAATATATTAGTTTGTTTTGAAGAGTAGAATACGAAATGGGTAAAGAACACATAAAACTAAGGATGTAAAACATTAAAGTAAACTGAATAAGATTAAGATAACATGATATAAGATATAACAAATGTAGGGGAGGTTAACATCTAAAACCTAGCACTATTATTTAAAAGTGATATACTTGTTGGAATAAAAGAAAGCTTTGAACGGTTAGATTTAAAAGGCGGCAAAACGTACCTACGGCCAGAGGGTAAAAGTTGATAAAAATAGTGTAAGTAGTGGGAGGGGTCATTAACAATCTTTTCAGCAAGAGAAGCAGTCTTTCTTTGATAGATAAGTCCCAAATTATCAAATTGGGTACATGTTATTTTGCTGCCAAATTTAACGATTTTCTGAAGTCTGTTTTTGTTCTGAAGCGATAAAGCACCATACCAGATGTTAGCACTGACTCAATACAACTTTTGTAAAACAGAGATATTATAGTGGAGTCTATGTTAAAGTTTCTCAGTTTTCGGAGACAGTGGAGGCGGCTCTGACACTTCTTGTAGATCCTGTCAGTAATTCAGGAGAATGAAAGTTTGTTGTCAATCACTGTCCCCAAGTACTTGTACTCTTCTACCGCCTCAACTGCTTCATTTTCCATCTGTACCGGAGATTTTACGGTTTTCTTCTTTCGGAAGTCAATAATCAGTTCCTTTGTTTTCTTAACGTTTAAGTGAAGAAAGTTATCTTGGCACCAAGTTGAGAAGGTTGATATCTCACTCCTGTATGACCAACCTCCAATTTAAAAGTGGAATTACGTGTATGTCACCTTCTTAATTAGAGCTACGTTACTTCAATTAGTGAAAAGCGAGTTTTATTGCATCATCGTAAGACGGAAGTGCCCAGATCGAGGTATAAAGCCTCGTTCCAGATGCGACCTCCCTTCACATTTGGGTTTTTTTTTAAATGGACAATGTTAAGGGAAATGCACATGTTCCACTTTGACACGTGCATTTGTTGTTTTTTGAAAATGGGCAAATTTGTATTGTATATGACCTGTATCGATGTCTCCCGTGCTTGTGGATCTCTCCAGCATCACACACCAACACCCGCCACTGGTGCCACAAACTATGAACCACTTGTCAACCTGTTATTGTTAGTTACCAGATGGCTCTGTTTCTGACAGTGGACAGCAGAATCTCAACATTTAGATGGACAAATTTGATAGACTTGGTACCAGTCCACGTTACGATATTTTGTTGAAACTGTTTCAGTGATACTGTTTCAGGGATGTGAAATTTTCATGAGCAGCTGATGTCAAGATTTTATTATACATCGATACTTCTGCGAAAATCATCTTAACAGTTAGGTTAGCCTTAGTGCCGTTATATTACATGACACAAAGACTACATAGTGATTTAAGGTTACCCACTAAGTAGTGTTTTTTTGTGGACCAGATTTGGACCAAAATTTAGTCTATGAAATATTTTGATAATTATATGTTCCTTCATCCATAATATTTTATATTGGGCTTCTTATTTCAGTCAATCTAGACTTGGTAGAATGTGGGCCTAGACGAGGCTCCTTTATATACGCGGTCATAGACCAAGACTTAGTTATGTCGCCTCCACAAGACTTGTCAGTTATTCACGCCTTATGCTTTTGGCAAGGCAACGGTACTGTGTTGCAAACCCATCTAAATAAACTTGATCCACAGTTTTTTTTATTTTCGGATAAACCGTTATATAGAAGTGTCGATCTATATCTTAAAGTAGATTGGTTGCAAGCCAACATCCTAAATGTTACAAACTGACTTCAGATTCTGTGTGGAGCAAGCACCTCAACACAGAAGACAACTCCACGTCATTGACGTCACTTCAAGTCTTTCATTCGTGGGTTGTTGGAGTCATATATACCAAACTTAATCAATGGTGTCATTTGATCACCAAGTATCGACTGTTACCAAAAAGACACATTTTAAAGCTAATTGGTTTTGTAATGCGACAATATGAAGGTAGAACGTCGCATATCATGATCGAAAACCGGACAGTGGCGCGCCTCAAATCGTCAAACGTAATATTGGAGACTTATCTAAAACAGCCAGGAGGGCAGTTAGGAGTTGATAGTGTTTGTTAGGTTTTATAACTAGTATCCATGTATATTGGATGTGACATCAACACCTCTGTGCACTTATAAAGCTTTTTTTTTATTTCCATGGAAAATCAGTATTTGTCAGATATATGTCTTTTGGACATGAAAAGTTAAGATGTTTTGATTTAATATAACATAACATAACAGTCCATTTGTATAGCGCTAATTCCATGCGCAGTGCATGCTCTGAGCGTACAATTGTGATATAGATTAGGAAAGATAGGCTTGTCTGAAGAGAAAGGTTTTAAGGTTTCTTTTGAAGGTTGGTAGGGTGTCTGAAAGTCGGATCATCTGAGGAAGGGAGTTCCAGCATGAAGCAGCAGCAAATGCGAAAGAGCGTTCACCGTGTGCAGCTGTTCTGACTTTGGGTATACTTAGGAGCTGCTTAGATTCTGAGCGCAGTGGACGACTGGGGATATAGAGTTTCAGTAAGTCCAAAAGATAGGAAGGGGCTTGATTGTTCAAGCACTTGTAGGTGAGACAGAGAATCTTGAAAGTGATTCTCTGTGAGACTGGGAGCCAGTGCAACTCGACCAGAATTGGAGTCGCGTGGTCACGTTTCCGACTTTTTGAGATGATTCTGGCAGCGGTATTCTGCACTCGTTGAAGTTTATTCATAAGGAACTGAGGAGCACCACAGAGAACACTGTTACAGTAGTCCAATCTCGAGATGACAAGGGAGAGAACTAGAATTTTGGTTGAATCAACTGTCAGGTATTTTCTGATGCTTCCGATGTTTCTGAGTTGAAAGTATGATGTTTTCACAAGGTGGTTAACATGCCTTTCAAGACTAAGCGTTGGATCGATGATGACCCCAAGATCTTTGACTGAATCTGATAAGGCAATAGTGCACTGTCCAAATGTTAGAAAGTTCAAGTCCGTGTATTTCAGTTTTGCTTTGGAACCAATTAGCAAACATTCAGTCTTGGAGTCATTCAGCTTCAGCTTGTTCCGGGACATCCAATCCTTGACCTCATCAAAGCATTGTGAAAGGCAATCAGCAGCAGACTTGACACTCACAGCATCCGGTTGAAACATCTTCATCAGTTGGGAATCATCCGCATATTGATGACGAAGAATATCACGATTTTTAATTATACTGGCAAGTGGTTTTATATACAAGGTGAACAGCAATGGGCCCAATACCGAACCTTGTGGGACTCCGCATGTCAGTTCTTGGGGATCAGATAAACTTCCATCTATGAGAACGGATTGATTCCTCTGAGAGAGATAAGAATGGAACCATGTTAAGGCCAGTCCGTCGATGTGACATTCAGTGCGAAGACTTGAGATCAAACAGGTGTGATCAATGGTGTCAAATGCTGAACTCAGGTCAAGCAAGACGAGTAAAGCTAGATTACCTGTGTCCACACCAAGCCGCAAGTCATTGAGGACCTTCAGAAGTGCTGTTTCGGTGCTGTGGTGCTTTCTATAAGCCGACTGAAACTCGTCAAACAGTCCATGTTGATCAAGATGGGAGGATAGACGTTCAGCAGCAGCTCTTTCTACAAGTTTTGATAAGAATGACAGATTTGAAACAGGTCTGTAGTTTTTTAGATCGTCTGAGTCTAAAGATGGCTTTTTTAGAAGAGGTTTTACAATGGCCTTTTTCAGAACTGTTGGCATCAGACCCGACTGGAGGCAAGCATTAATGAGGTTGACAATTACTGGTAAAAGAATATCCATGTTCTGCAGGAGAAGTTTTGTTGGAATCGGATCAAGATAGCAGGATGTTGGCTTCGATCTCTTGATAAGCTTGAGAACTCCCTCTTCAGTGAAGGGTTCAAATTCACGCAACAGGTTTTCTGCTTGCACTAGTTTTTCATGCTGGGCAGTTGGCTGATTGCAAACTGGAAATGAGGATCTGATTGCGTTGATCTTGTCAATGAAAAACTGTGAAAAAGTGTTAGCTACCTTCAACGAATCTCCAATATCGGGAAGAGCATTGTTGTGGTTTTTTCCCATAAGAGAAAACAGTAGCTTGTAGAGAGCATTTGAATCTGTCATGCTCTCAGTGATGCGAGTGTTAAGAAAGTCGTTCTTTGCCTTGTGGATGGTTTGTGACACTTTATTTCTAGCTTTGCAGTAGATTTGTCTGTTTACCTCCAGGCTAGACTTACGCCAGCGTCTCTCTGCGGCCCTTCTCTCAGCCTTGGCTTCACTGACTTGTGAGAATATCCAGTGAGTGTCTGGTCTGTGTGGAATAATTTTGTCTTTTTCTGGGGCGTGTTTATCCAGCAGCTCGAGGAGGACCTGATTATAAGCACTTGCAAAGGTCTCACAATCAACCGGTGGATCAGACAGAAGGATGCATTCTTTAAGGTCAGACCTGAATGCTGATGAATCCATTTTACCTATATTTCTGCAGCGTATTGTCTTTAATGGATATGGCGGTCGAACAATGTCAAGATTGATCATGACCATATAATGATCTGAGAGTTGTAGATCAACCACTCTAGTACCTGTGATGAAATTATCAGATTCCTTTGCAATCACCCAGTCAAGAGTGTGACCGCTCTTGTATATCACCACGTATGACATTAAGGTTCGTATCAAAGGTAAATAACATGTTATGAATATCACGGAGTGGCTCTTTAAAGTGGATTGGTTGCAAGCCATCATCCTAAATGTTGCAAACTGACTTCAGACTTTGTGTGGAGCTAGCACATCAACACAGAAGACAGCTCCACGGTCATTGACGCCACTTCAAGTCTTTCATTCGGATGTATGTAACCCATCGGCCTTTAATACAGAGGGATCATACAGCCATCAAGCGGCCATTTAGCAGTTCACTTGCATGATAAACATACATAGCCAGGTTTCTTAATAAAAAATGTTTTCTACAGGCATCAAGGTATTAAACTTATACAACGATGAATAGCTGTAATATTTCACAGGTATATATAACTTGCGAAGATGACCATAGGTAGGGCATAGTATGAGTGAGTTTGGGTTTAACGTGCTTTGACAGGGCATAGTAAAACAAAATGATATTCATTCTCAATATAAGTATCCGTACACATTGACATTACCCGAGATGCCTTGGCTTATTGCTATATATACCAGTTTCGATATTTAGATGATGTGAGCTGCATCGAAACTTTGCAAGAGCAACATGGACATTTTTAATATCTATACAGCTAAGATAATTCTCAAAACCAAATACCTGTTTATTTTTTATTTCCATGGAAATAGCGAATACGAATGCCTTTTTGAGCTAACAGTTAATGATTCATGCCAGCCTTGGACAAACATATCCTGTGCCTTATCAGTAAATTCTGAAAGGAAGTTATGTACTGTCTCTCCCATACGTAACCAAAACCCATATAGTTCAGTAAAAACCTAAGTTTTGAGGCCCAATTTGTTTTACAATGCGAAACATCCAGTAACGTTAAATCATAGCACTCTATAGGCAAACGAGATACTGGCATTTTCAACAACTTGTACCAATATTTGATACAGCGTTTGTATGTATAGATGAACATGGAATATCTGCCACATTCTCCACGAACAACTTTGTTAGATGTATAATTTTACATCAAGTAAATATTTACGCTCAAGAGTTTGTTCTTTCTCAATGTTAGAATTGATATTACAATCAAAACTCCAAACGTCAGCACCATAGATGAAAATTGGTGTTACTTTCGAGTCGAAAGATTTTGACAAATACATGACCTTGCAGAAGAAGAAGCTTTGGAAAGATCTCATTATTCAATACAAAGGCTTTTTAGGTTGTAAAATGTAATCATCAACATGTTTATACCAATCTGGCAAATTTCACGCAAAAATATTTGTATGAAGGGAAACAGTCAATGAGGGAGAATCATAAAAACCATTTCTCTTTCCAGGAAAGATGTCAACCTTTTCTAAACACAACAATCTTGGATTAGTCTAGATTAACTTTAAGGTTATAAACAATACAATGTTATTACAGAACAATGATACGTTTTTGAGGATAACGTATATTATCAGAGAGAAGAATGACGTCATCTGTAAACAAGAGAGGAAACACTTGAATTAACTCAGGATGACGCTGAATACCAGGATAGCACTCTCATTTAATTCTATATAATAACTCATTAATGAAAATATAGAAAAGGAGAGGAGTGAGAACACATTCTTGTCGTACCCCAATATTTGGAACATTTCCGAAAAGGAGACACATCCCTCCCATTCAATACTGACCATAATTTCTTTCTATCAATCCATCCAAAAGCCTTCGAGAAATCCATTAATAAAGCATATAACTTCCTCTTTTTGATAGAATTCTATGAGGAATAGTATGCAGGATAAAAATATCATCAATGGTAGAATAACCAGCTCTAAACCCTGCCTGCGATTCCATTCATCACACCAGGGCCTAGATTTTCGAAGCTCTCTTAGCATACGGGCATTCTGAATTAACCAATTAAATTTATCCTTTTGTCTGAGGTCACTTACGGGTATGAGTTCTTGGTAATGTGCTATAAATAGTTACAGGAATTTTCAAATTTCGTTATGAAAACCGTAACATTTAAATTGAGATAGAAACCGAATGCTACGCACGATATGCATATTTATATAAATGCGTACTTAATGTTTATTGCGTATGGTGTGGCCCAGTAGTTATTATTATTTGCGCCACAGTTCATTATAGATGCGTTATTTACTAATTACACAAATACGCACTCTAGGTGCAACACTGCGCATGTACCGAGAAGTAAATGACATAAAATTCTTTTTAAAAAAAGAACAAACACCAGCACACACGGGTGTATTTTTTATTATCAATATTTATAAATAATGTATTTATTACAACAATCTCTTATTAAACAAATGCTTATTGTATTACAAAACACTGACGTATTACAACTCACTTTGAAAATTACCGATACAACAACTTCTCGTAACTAAATCTCTCAACGTGCCGCGTGTTTCATGTCGACCTGCCTCCAACACGCGCTATTAGGGGGGTCGACTTATATACAAGGTATATGATTTTGACAGCAATTTGGGGGCCTGAGAAAGGAGGTCGACTTATACACAGGGTCGGCTTATACACTGTAATATACGGTAGGTCTTCAATATATGTTAAAAAAAACTTTATGGGTTGGTTGTTGGTGTGTTTGTCTTGTTTTGATAATTTCAGAGAAAAGTAGTATAAGTTGTTTTTTTTATTTCAGTGTCCTTTATGAATGGTCAACGATTTGTTCTCTGGATTCTATGTTAAAGAAATCTTTGGATTAAATGTTGTGTTCTATCTGTCATATACAACCAGAGTATCGTTTTAATAATAATAAAATAATAATAACTAGGATTGCCCAGGCAAACCTGTAGACTAAGTTGACCGGGACGGTCAAAGTATGTGGAGTGAAAACCATGGAACTGGATCATATGGAAGAGGCAATGTTTTGAAACATTTATTCTTCAGAACAGACGAGGGTTGATATTCAAACAGACCGTTAGACTGAACTAACTCACAGCCACATGATTTCCCTGCGACTGCTGCATCAGGGACTTCACTAAGTTTAAGATCACTAAGTTTAGCCTTAGTTTTATTCTTCAACATTGCATAAAACACTTAAGTGATCTTAAATCAATAGGTAACCTTATTGCAATGTTAAAGAATGCCACTAAGGTAAACTTTAGTGTTAAGTTGCTTTGTGCAACGACCCCCAGGTCATGTCGCCTCCAAAGCATGTTAGCTGTCAGTTGTTCACGCCTAGTGGTTAGTGACAAGGCAGCAGTATTGTGTTGCAAACCAATCTAAATGAAGTTTGAACCACAGATTTAGGAAATACTGTTTTAAAATCAAAATCAATGTCAGTCTCAATCATAAAGTTGGGTAGATTGTTTGAAAGCCAACATCCTAACTGACAAAGCCTGACTGTGTGTGGAGCAAACACCCTTACACAGAAGATCTTTATCTTTATCGGTATCCGATCCGCTATCTTGTTTTAAAGGAAATGACATACAAAGACGCTGTTCTTTTAATGATATTTCAACATTATAAAGATAAACTATATTAATAGATAGAATATCCACACATTTAAAAATGATTTATGATAAGACTAATGCCTTGCACCCTCGTATTGAGTGGCAGCACTTCTTGAATAAAAAGTTTACAACCAGAAAAAAAACGCCTTCACATGATGGTTTTCCATGTGTATCATATTATATTAACGAAATAGAATAAAACAGACATATCAGCAAAATCCCCCACTAAGTGTGAAAAGTTTTAGATATATTGAACACTAAATATGTAGAGTTCTATGGTCTTATTCACTCAAGTATTGGTCCGAAAAAGAAACAATCTAGAGTCATGAAATCTGGCCGTTTTTGTGTCATAATTTACGAAAATTTGCATCCTGGAGTGTAAACCCAACATTTTAAAGACACACCAACAGACCATAGATAAAATTCATACGAAATGACATTTGCAAGTCATATTGCATAGTTTTCGAGTAACACCTGGAAACGAAACAAACTCTCGTCGTAGCTTGTGCCTCCTCACAAACAAATGACTTTGAAAGTCGCCTGTTACCTATGGGTTGTTGATTTTCTTTTTGGATATAAAACTTAAGTTGTAAATTGTTGTTTTTTTAAATGTTCACCAAAAAAGTTAAATTCCAAGACTTTGTTTCTTTTCTAGGGAATTTTCTCGAGATGAAAAAGAAAACAAATAGTATGACATATAAACTTTAATTTCCTATGGTAGTTGAAGTTCGTAATAGGGTTAGAGCTAATGGAAAACCCGAAAGCTATCAATACAAGGTTTGATTGTTCCATATACTACGTTAAATGAACTAGTCTGTATACACGCATAGACGGAGGTTTTTTAAATTCCCCGAATGACGTCGTTGCCGCGGGGGATAATTAATACAAAGGGGACATTGTCGTTTCTACAATTTAAATTTCATGAACTCTTCATTTGATTTAATGCTACATGGTTCGCTAGTTCCAGCCGATGCACACAGGTTCCGCCGCAATGCATAGCCACGATTGTGTTGCGGGCTTTCTACCTGCAATAATACTAGCAGCCGCCATATAAGTGAAATACTCTTCAAAGCGGCGTTAAACCCCACATCACCTAAAATCATTTGATTTAAAATCATTTATTACAACGTAAACTTATTTGAAATATTTAAATGGTGAACCTGCCAAATGTTTTGGTTTTCAAAACTTTCTTTTAAAATACCGGGAAATGAAAAGGGATAGATGAACAGTTTCCTCTCGTCAGATATTTTTTAAATTTATATTAGCATGATATGTAGTATATTTGCATGTCTCAATGCCAATATATGTAATGAAAAACACACAAATATAAGCCTCTTTACCGACACGATATTGTAACACCGAACAAAATATATATTTACATATATGTGAAATAACATACTTCTATCCCACACACGAGTCCTTGTCATTTCATAACCTTTATCAATGGTTGAAGGTTGGTAGTCTTGTCAATAAATACATATTGGTTTTATACCCTGAGTGTAATAAAATACCGCTCAAAGGAACGAGGGGCGGGGCAGATTTTGTGTTTTTACCAACGCGAAGTCGTACGACAGCGTTACTATTTGCTTACCATAGGCAGAGACTCTAATTAAGATTTTCCCTGCCAGAGGTTGCTCTGGGTCAAGGAAAAGATGTTAAGGGTTAATATATGTGACTGAATGAAGAGAGATAGGCTACTGCGTCACAGGAGAAGACACTAATGGTTGAAAGACATATAATGTTTATAGACGGACAGACAGACAGAAATCTGACACCAACAGACTGAAAACAGACAGGCAGACAACGGATAGATAGATAAACATGCAGGCAGACAGACGACAGGCATTCAGACAGACAGTCTGAAAAGATAGTCTTGAAAATATTGTTATGTTGTAATAAGCTCTCTATTGTTAAGAAACTTTAAAAATGTATCACAATTGTTACTGCTGAAATGAAAAAATTGGTGTAAATTGACCTCCACATTGTTTGTACTTTAACTGTTATGCATATAATCATTCATATGCTCTTTTACCACCGCTGGTGGTGTAAAGAGAATAACGAATTTGAATTTGAAGACAGGAAGGCAGACAGACAGACATGCATGTACAGACACAGGCAGACAATGAAATAATATCATCAATGAAAAATTAATCGAAATCGATACCTTGCATATTGAGAAGGTTCTGTCTGTGCAAAAGCCAGGTACACGGAGCACAGAAAAAAACAAGTTGTATATAATTTGGCGATATGCAGTCATTTCGATAACAGAAGGGATTGAGATACTAATGTATCCATGAATCTAATAAATATGTAGAATTCTCATTTCTTTAACAGACCAACTTCTAAAATGCGAAAGAAAAAGAAGTTATTTATGGACAATCTTTAGTAAACTAAAACGAACTGTAAATTCGGTGAATTGTCATTTGTAGACCGTTTGATAAAACAGAAATAATGTAAAATCAGTGCTCGGTAATTTTGGAAACTACTTGATAAACTAATGCAACGGAATTGTAAAATCATTTGATTTCAATTTTTGGACGCTGTTTAGTTAACTAAAGGAGCCGAATTGTAAAGTCCTTTATCGTAATTTAGGGACACTATTCAGTTTACTAAAGCATGAGTGAATAGATTTTTGTAGAACTAAAAGAATAAAACAAATCATCTTATCCTCAAAATCAATATATCAAATTATTTGCAACACTGTCTATTAGACATTGAAATTGAACAATGGTATATTTAAATTCTTCAAAGGCATTTGATATATAAGTTAAGGTATATTTAAGTTGCACTATTGAGTTAATCTAAGATTAATTACATTTCGGAGAGAACGAATAGAATATTTTATCAAATTTCCTATTCTTCCTTATATCCTTGAGACTAGTGTTATTCCGTGTATGGGATCTTGAACAATAGACTGATCGACTGCCAGACACACAAAGGATCTGTGATTTTGATCCTTCGTCAAAGCTTTAGGTTCATTCAGGCGTAAGAAGATTAACAATGTCCACTGTACTCAAAACCCCCCTATTGTTCATTCACTGCAAGAGTGCAGTCTAACCCGCCGACTGTTGGCCAGGATATTTCAACCCTAAATTCACCCGAGCCCAATGACCTCTTGGAAAGCAAGTCTAGTGTTTGATAATACATTCCTATTTAAAGGCTCCTTGCTTTTATTCAATGGTATGATATTTTGGTAAGTTTGAATTATTATAGACAGAGTTTACCGCTGACTGTTGTTCAGAACATTTCAAGCCTAAATACACCCTACCCGAAAGATAACCACGTGAGAAGCAATATTTGGATTAAACATTCCCGTTTCTCCGACGCTCATTTCTCTAATTAGGGCATACATTTTTTATGAATTGATTTCGTGACTGATTTTTACGTTTTGAAGGCATTAAGTGGCAAATCCAACCTGATGAAGGCCTAAGCATATATTTAAATTGATAGAGTAATCGTTATCCAATCTTTCCTTCTTTGTATTAGTCTGCTAGGTTTGGAATTACATACTGATATATATCACTGATCGAAATCACATGCTCCATCAAAGAATGCCTTTACTTAGAATATGTTTTTGGTGATTATAATTCAATTTTTATTCACACCAAAATGAATTATAAGAAATTAGTGTAAACGTCCATTTGCTATTCATATTATGCACATATGGGTTCTAGCGAAACAAAAGAAAATTTTAAGTTTAAAGTCTTACCTTATCTTAAAGAAATACCTGAGGAAATATGATAGACGAATGTGCATATGGATGTCTAATAAAACATGAAAATCATTATAAAGAATTCTTTAAATGTAAACATGAAAAATGAATTTGATTTATAACAAAATATATGTTTATCAATATAAACAAAAAAGTACGGTCATACTAGATATTTTTATCATTAAAGTATCTGTCAACATTCTGAAACATTAAACCCTTCTGATATATGATTACTAAATTTTATTTACTTGGAATGAAGACACATTCACACATTTTCAACGTCATTTAAATCATTTGAAAAATTAAATGCAGTGCACATGCATATCGAATATAAAGTGTCTTTTAAGCAAACAATAAACCCTTCTGATATCAGATTACTAGAATGTATGAACTTGGCAATTAAGGCACGTCAATTGAACAAAACATCAGGTTTAGCGTTTCAGAATGGTCACGTCTCAGACGGATTTGTTGTTATGGCTAAAAATGACAAAACTCAGGCCGTTACCACAACAAAGCCTTACCCTCCACTTCAGTGACAGGTCAACTACTTGATTGTCTCGACCAATCAGAGAGCCGTCGTCATGGATACCAACCCCCAACACACCTGGGTATATAAGGCTGCCGTGACGATATGGGTCAGCACAATCCTCACACAGACAACCTTGCTCGTTCTTCGTGAGAAACTGCCGCTACCCAAAAAACAATCATGGTAAGTTCATTAATTATTTATTTTATCAAAGTAAGTTTTGATGAGAATTTTTCTTGGGAGTTGAAATAACTTTTACTAACAGGGTTAATTTGGATTTGACCTAGATTAGTTATTTGAATTTTCACGTGACTAGATTTGAAATATTTTTTCCGTGAGTCATGGAATTTGAACCGCTTTTTATCAAAAAGTGTTTTATCAATATATTTATTATCTTGTCTTAATAATTATGATTCAAAATTGTTAAAATCAATTTACCGACACGGTATTTTAATAAATCCCGTATCAGAAATAAAAGACAATTCGTGTTGAGTGCTTGAACAGCATTTGTAATTAGACGGTAATTCAATGGACGACAATTCTAAATGGTTTTAAAGGGGAAAAATGTAAGGTCACAATGACAAATGGTCAAAGGTAAAACTCAACCGAGGTGAAGATAAAATTTAGCCGATAAGAGCGTTAGCGGGAAGTATGGTTATTAACAGGCACGTCATAACATATCTCGAGATATTCGAGATTACTTTATCAGTCAAGGGGATTGGGAAAGCGCCATACAGTTTATTGTATCCGTTACAAATTTCACAGGCTAAACCAGGTTTAACCTTTACATCATATAATAAATATCATATAAAGACAATTACCTTCTTGACTCCGATGGAAACTCAAATTATTGACGGGTTTCATATACCCTGAAGCAGATTAAATCAAATATACTAGGTTTTCGAACTTTTCTTGGAAACGAATCCTAACAAACAGTTTCTTTATTTTCCACCTTTTAGTTTGTAAGGTGCTCAAAGTCTTTGTTTCTCTTCTAGAGGGAATGTATCTCCATCCACGTCGGCCAGGCCGGAGTCCAGATCGGCAATGCCTGCTGGGAGTTGTACTGTCTGGAGCACGGAATCCAGCCTGATGGTCAGATGCCCTCTGACAAGACCATCGGAGGTGGAGACGACTCCTTCAACACCTTCTTCAGCGAGACTGGTGCAGGCAAACACGTCCCTAGGGCTGTCTTCGTCGACCTCGAGCCAACTGTAGTTGGTAAGTTTGCCTTTTTTATCGAATGTTTAAAAAGTAAGGCTTCCAAAAGGAATGTACCTAGCATAAATCCTTGTCCTACCCTTACGTCTACACTCCTATTTTTTTTATTAATTTAAGCGTATGAATTTGAGTCAAAATCCTAGTGGTTTCTTCGTGTAAGAAACAGTGATATTTAATTATCTCTGTTCAGCCATACTCACGATTGTTGCTCATTTGCAGATGAGGTCCGAACCGGCACCTACCGTCAGCTGTTCCACCCCGAGCAGCTCATCACCGGCAAGGAGGACGCCGCCAACAACTATGCCCGTGGTCACTACACCATCGGTAAGGAGATCGTTGACCTCGTCCTTGACCGCATCAGGAAGTTGGCTGATCAGTGCACTGGACTCCAGGGCTTCCTCATCTTCCACAGCTTCGGCGGTGGAACCGGATCTGGCTTCACCTCTCTCTTGATGGAGAGACTGTCCGTCGACTACGGCAAGAAGTCCAAGCTGGAGTTTGCTGTCTACCCAGCACCCCAGATCGCCACCGCCGTTGTGGAGCCCTACAACTCCATCCTGACCACCCACACCACCCTGGAGCACTCTGACTGCGCCTTCATGGTCGACAACGAGGCCATCTATGACATCTGCAGACGTAACCTGGACATCGAGCGTCCTACCTACACCAACCTGAACCGTCTGATTGGTCAGATCGTCAGCTCCATCACTGCATCTCTCCGTTTCGACGGTGCCCTGAACGTGGATCTGACTGAGTTCCAGACCAACTTGGTTCCCTACCCACGTATCCACTTCCCTCTTGCTACCTATGCTCCAGTCATCTCTGCCGAGAAGGCCTACCATGAGCAGCTGTCTGTGGCTGAGATCACCAACGCCACCTTTGAGCCCGCCAACCAGATGGTGAAGTGTGATCCCCGTCACGGCAAGTACATGGCCTGCTGCATGCTGTACCGTGGTGATGTCGTCCCCAAGGATGTCAACGCTGCCATCGCCACCATCAAGACCAAGAGGACCATCCAGTTCGTCGACTGGTGTCCCACTGGATTCAAGGTCGGCATCAACTACCAGCCACCAACTGTTGTCCCCGGAGGTGACTTGGCCAAGGTTCAGAGAGCTGTCTGCATGTTGAGCAACACCACCGCCATCGCCGAGGCCTGGGCTCGTCTTGACCACAAGTTCGATCTGATGTACGCCAAGCGTGCCTTCGTCCACTGGTATGTCGGTGAGGGTATGGAGGAGGGAGAGTTCTCCGAGGCCCGTGAGGATCTGGCAGCCCTGGAGAAGGACTACGAGGAGGTTGGAGTCGACTCTGTTGAGGGCGAGGGAGAGGAGGAGGGTGAGGAGTATTAAACTCTTCCTTCCATCCACCAGAGGTCAGCCGGTACAGGAGCTGAACCAAAGATAATGTTTGGCAGTCTAAACAGTATTCAACCTTGCATCATTGAATCTGAAATGGTCAGATGAAAAGTGCTCACTGTTTTTCCATTCGCTCAGATTGTGCCAAAATGAATAAATTATGAAAAAAAATGTTTTGGATTTTGTCTTTCATTTCAGTAAGTTCATATAATTTTGGTGATATAGAAAACACGAGAGAAACTTTTGATGACATCTAACACATATTTTCCGTCGAATAGAAAGCTCTTTAACAGAAATTAATACTTCTGTTATATTTATACAAAAGGAAACATCCATATCAATATCGCCGAAAATAAAAACAAATTTTCCTACTCTCATTAAACTGTTTTGGAATGTTAGACATTAACTCTGTTTTGAAACCAGCCTGCTTCCAAAATTTTCGATCGAGGTTTAATACAATATCCTGTCTTAAGTCTCAAAAAGAAAATAAGCAGAATCACGAAAAACACTGTTTACAAGTTAAATGGGAACTGGGTTTTCTTGAATTGTTCTGGAAGGGGACAATTGAACTGGGAATTATAATAACCAGGTGTAACAACATTCACATTAAATTCTAAAACATAGTTTTCGCAACAAAGACACTTATATTGAATTTCCGCCTTTTTAACTTGGCATTTCATCTGATGCTGCAAAATCTTTACTTTACATAAAAACTTAACTATGTTGTTAGCAAACTAGAATTAAAGTACATCCTTCATTACGGGAGTAACAAATCAGCTATCATTGCATGATTCATTCATGTTATCTAGAGGTTCATTGATAAAATAAATGAACAACAACGGGCCAAGGACACGGCATTGTCTCATATCGGTGAGGTTATCAAGCGTTCTAGTATTACCAGAATAAATTCTCACAGCGGCTGCAACAGATTCATACATATTTCTCAATAACAGATTAATTTTGCAATGATATTCCTTCAGTATGTAAAATTCTGTATATTTGTCGCAGTCAAATCAATTGACAACTATTGTTTACTATTGTCTAATGAAACGGTATCACCCAGTCGGGAATGAATCCATGATATTTCACTTATGATAAACTCAAAGTATGTAGAGAACTGTGTCAGTTTGAATATGAAAACATAATGATTATATAGGCAAGAATGGACTAATTATACATCCTCAGAAATCAACGCCATTTGAAATCAAGCTGCCTGTATCTATTTTGTTATGAATCAGTGACGGGATACGGATGATTAAATATATCAAAATACAGAAAGACTGTACTGACCTTAAGCATGACAGAGGAGGAAAAAGGAACAAAACTATTTAGTTGTTACATATCGAACTAAAATAGTAAGAATTAAAGAAACATTTCATGTTGCAAAACTTTCTTCCGGGTGTACATTAAAAGATTGCGGTTCCCATAACCGAAGCCTAAGTCTAATTTCTTCATAATTTTAAGGAATTTTAAATCAAATTAAAGAAAAAAAATCAAATCAATTTACACCCTAAATCTATGTAAATATAAAAGTGAAAAAAGGAATATTTCAAATTTTGATCATATACTTTGCCAATTAACAGCATAAACAAATGAATGTTTCCGCATTACTGATTGACCAATTTGTCTAGTATAACTTTATCGTAGTCAACGTAACACAATCAACCAACTAATTTATCTTGAGCAAATACATAAATTCATTTGTTAATGATTTATCTTTATAACTTTACTTATTCCTATGGCTGTCACGTCACCTAAACAAATTTGTCATGTGAATCTTTTTATATGTCGACTTTTTACCCATGTGTCTTTTATATTACGTATAAGCTGTTTGTCAAAGTGGTCATATGTTAATAATGAAAATAATGTTTGAATGTATTATGAATTTTGTCACATAATTCAAACGGAGACTTTTGAGATACATTCACTGATGGTTTCTTTTGACATTTTGATTTTTAAGCAGGTATAATGTGGCACGGTTTTTTGCTGACCATATCATTATAAAGAGAAATTGATAAACG
This sequence comes from Phorcus lineatus, assembly GCA_921293015.1. Classification (NCBI taxonomy): domain Eukaryota; kingdom Metazoa; phylum Mollusca; class Gastropoda; order Trochida; family Trochidae; genus Phorcus; species Phorcus lineatus. The sequence goes on along the minus strand of OV121092.1, from coordinate 26,933,268 downwards.
ACCTTCCGTTTATCACGATATGTATAACACAAGCGAACCCACTCTTCATATCAACTAATCATATGTGTTATAGTGTACTAAATTATAATATGTTAAGTATAGATGTTCCATTATCCAAAGCTCCTATGAAGAAACGAATATGTATATCCGTTTGAAATATGTTTGAAAACAATAGCCTAACGAAAGTGAAACAATAAGCTTGGCGACAACTCAAGTTACAATGAATTTAATATTATCGACTTTATAATTACAGTTTGCCGTTATGAAAAAAAACCGAATATTTTTCGGAGTCATAAAATGAAAAAAATCTGCCGCGGTATATATATGAAAAGGAAAACACAAAAGCTGTCGAAAATCCCTGAAATACAGGTGTTTCAATGTACAAAATACTTTGCTCTGGGGTAGGTGACTAAACACTTTGTGAGAAGGTATTGCTCTATGACATGCCAATACGAATTTATACTATAATCCATTCTTCCCCGCGGAGGTGTCTTGTTAAATTCCTGAACTTACTTCCCCCAATACGAGCGATTCTCGGGATTCAGAAATGTAGATATATGATTGGATGCAATCATTTTACTTGTGTTATTCGAAAAGCCTCACTTTATGCTTCGGTAAGCTAAACTTCATCTAAATGTGCACTTCCACTTCTTGATGGAAATCAGTCGTCTCGGGCTAGTGTTAGGTCTCAGTGACAACAAATATGCTATCCATGCATACGGTGTTTTCAACGGCTGAAATTCTGCTAACAGTTTGTATTGCAATATTTTGCCCCTGGGGTAACCTTCCGCAAGTTCGAGAAGAGCTCGTATTGCAACCGAGGTTAGTATAGGAATTTATGACGGAGCTCTCTATGATGTAAAGTACTCGAATAATTCAATGCATTTTTATTGTCCCAATTACTCAGTTTAAACTCTTGGCAAGAAAAGAATGAGGAGTAATCGATTTGATTTAAGATAGTAAAATTTGCGAGGCAACCCTTTCTCAATCATTTTATACCTTTTAATGTACTATGATCATTGCCTAAGAAATTTCTACGAAGAAGATACAGTTCGAGATTTACACTTATTTACTTAATGGGATTGTTGTTTCTCAATCAACACCTTTGCTGTCTTTCCATACTGTTTCAAACCTAAACTTCGTGTCAAGAACGTTTTTATGCAAAATGAAAAAAATTATTTTAAGCAAAAATGAAAAGGATAAAAGATCATGAATAAATCATTTTTATCAAAACAATTGTATATATATGTACACTGCATATACAAAGTACATAAATGAGGTATACTGAAGATAATTCTGGCAATACACACAAGAGACAAGGGGTAAATGTCGAGAATTTAAGATTTTTATATTTCTGAAATAATACATTAATTAAACACATATGCGGCACATTTTGGACAAGGTTACCAATTATGGTTATAATGTGACAAACATTTGTTTAGCAGCTGTTTTTCTTCAGATCTTATCTCGAAGTAAAAAGTGAAAAATATTTTGAAACTTAAAATTAAAACATTCCTTTCAAAGAAAAGAATGACAGTGATGCTTAACACAATATAATAAAATTAATATGATGCTCTTAAAACAAGATATATTGATAAGTTATAAAATCATATATTTATCAATATACGTTGTTTTATGGACCTTGTACATTAATCAAAATATTATTCGATATCGTTGCTTTGCATAAGTCTCAGCTATTTTGCTTTACAGAAAACCTTGAGCTGCAGTTGCACGTTTTTAGATAAATAAAACTGATTTTAAAAAATTATTTTCAATTTCAAGAAAATGATTTTATCAAAAGAAACAGATTTAAAATGAACGTACTGTGATTGGTTAAGCTATGCGAATCCATATTCATACCTTAAAAGATTGAAAGATGTTGACACAAAAATGGCCTCCAGCTGTGTGTTTTTTTATTCAATCGTGATTATTTCCTCTACGCTTACATATGATCGGGTTGAGTAATGATAACACATTTGGCATAGAATACTTTTTATAGGTGAAAATATGATGAATAAGTCTTTCAAAAACGTGCTACTTCACCTTCAGTATATACAGAATATCAGAGCTACGTCGATGTAGGTATGACCATGTTAAAATCAAGAGGTTTTTGGAATACTTTGTTGAGAGTTCAATATCACAAATATGACGATAAACAAATTCGTTGATATGCTTTATATGAATGTAGGATATTTTGATATAATTGATATAACCTTATTACAAAGTTTGAGAATAACTTTGCTTTGTATATTGTCGTGTTGGAATATGTTATATAAAATTAAAGTTATAGATATAATAAAGATGTGTGACAGACAAAAAGAATAATGCCATGTATTTGACTTTCTATTGTGTAAAGTAACAATAGCTTCGTTCATTTGATACTCAATTAAGATTTATTTCATTTTTGTTTGTAATGGCAAGTCAAACAAATGAAAAAATAATACAATAACATTTTCTTCGTCCAAAAGTTATACAGTGTATATCATTAACTTTTAGAATTTATTCTCATAATAATAGTTATAGAGTTTTGGACCCTTGTAGCCCATTATTTCAACATTGGTTGCAATCTTTTGTAGCCTTCCATTTGAGGAACCGGATCCAGGAGACTTTCATCTTAAGACTAAGACGAATTCCTGAAAAATATTTTCTTCAGAAACAATCATATCATCCTTTTGTTTAAACGTTGAAGGTCTTATTGACTTCAGATAAAGCTTTAACGTGTCTGGAAGCTTCCTCGATAATCCAGGGTAAAGTTTCCGATAATCTCCACTTACCCGTGTTTTGGAGACTTATCGGAGCGTTTACCCTGTATTATAATTGATGGTTTGACGTGTATTTCTTTGTGCATTGAAAATAAACTCTTGCATGTATTGCTTACAAATATAAAATTATATTCCTCTCAGAATGTAGATAAAAGTTTTATTATGTAGCATCAGGCGTTTTTTTCAAGCGTTAAACGGTTTTGGAATATCTGCAGACGATGAAACTATGATTATTGTCTGAAA